>JABSTQ010010533.1:600000-949867 GCA_013358835.2 Ixodes persulcatus
TCGCGCTTTCCTACGGTCGGCGCGCCGCAACGGTCGGGTCTATACGTCGAAATTTTAATTATAGCTATTACAACGTTCCTACTAATATTATAATAATACAATTATTAGGGTGTCTACATTACCACTTTTTACTGTTTGTTCGAATTTAAGGATCTCTACAGATTCCCTTTATTGTACGGTTCACAGCTTTTTTTTTTTTTTTTTTTTTTTTTTTTTTTAAAGTTAGTTTTAATTAAAATTGGAGGTCCTCCAGCACTCGTTTTGGCAAGATGTGCAAGATGCAGCTAGAAGCTCGACGCGCGGTGTCCCTACGACCACATTCTTCTTTATTTATTTATTTTTAATTTTTTATATCCTCCTTGTTAAACAAAAACTCCCTTTTACGAACGGCCATCCACTTTGTAATTACGCAACTCGGTTCCCAAGCAACGAAATCGGACGGTGCCGAAAAGTAGACGACCAGGGGAATGTCTCTGCCACTGACATTATCCATCGCGTGCACGAACTGAGAGAATTCCTCTTACCGCGGCAGGTATATAGCGCTGACCCGGAACGTCGACACTTCTCACGCGATGGCGCCACTGTACTCTTGCTTTTTTTTTATTTATTCCGCTTTTTTATCTTTTTTTAAGCAAGAAAGCAAAATAAAAAATGCAAGTCCTGAAACAACCATGGCGTGTTTATGGATCGACGGCGTTTATTTCTTTCAAAAGAAGAACGGTCCCAACAGCCGCGACCGTCTTGTCACCACCACTGCACGGATCTCACAGAGCGTGGCTCGCTTATGTTCACAGGTCTGGCTTCGTGATTGGTCCTTCGGGCGGTCCTACGGGCTAATGGCGCAATTTCATTGGTTGCAGGAGGCGATGATAAGGTGCACGGGACGCATTACGCCCTACGTTTCTTGCACAGGCTATATATAAGGCGTAAAAGCGTCACTTTATGCTCACTGTCAAAGCCTGGCAGATCGCCACGAGAAGCGGCCGCCGAAATGGAAAAGGTGGAGCGGCAGACTACGGATGAGAGGAGAGCCACGTGACCGGCGCCCCACTGCGGCGAGACGCCGAAACACACTTCTCCCGAACGAACAAGTGTGTTTCGAGTCCTCGCCGCTGCAGAAGCTGTGCGCTGACGTCCAGGTTACCCGAGAAATAGCTTTTGATGCTCTGTGCTACCAGACACTCGCGCTCCAAATCTGCGACCGGGCACTCTATGGCTACGCCGTCGAACTGACAGGCTTTGTGAGTATTAAAAAAGCTATGGCACTGAACAAAAAAAAAAAAAAAAGTCTAGTGCGTTGATATTCTCTCGGTGAGGGAGAGCCACTCGGTGCAACCTACGGAGTTAGTTAGGCCACTGACGAACCTGAAAATATGTTTAGACATAAAAGGGTCTACGCTGTAAAACTGTAGTAAGACTGAGAATGGCGCGAGCAGGGGGTCAGTTTTAGCTCTATATAGGGTGGTTTTCACTGACGTAATTTCGTCCGCCATTTTCGTGTTATGACATCCCTTCAGCGCGTGCTGAAAGCGTGTCTCCCCAAGATTCGCACGGCACGCTCAAATCGGGAGTGTACAAAAGCTTACAAATTTTCATCACTGCTTTTTTTTTTTTTTTTATTAAGAAATTATTTTTTATTTATTCACTCTAACAACAAATTGGCGGATTGACGTCATGTGAAAACACCCTATACATATATTCAGCGTGGACATTCGCCGACGCCGTATATTTTTACTTTATTTGTTTACCCTAAGAACCATTTCGGGCATTACATAGGGGGGAAATCGAAGTACAAAGTGGGAAGAACATTATGGTCATACTGCAAACAAACTCTCCAAAATGTTTTCTTTTTTTTTTTTTTTAGTGTGTGCAGAACGACATAACGTTGTGAAACAACAGTTCGTATATAGTGTCACCTCGCAGACATCGTTTTACGGTGAAAAAGTTCTAAACGGGCGGTACGGTCGATTTCCACGAGTGTTCAGGCTGAGAATCGACCGACGTCATACGGGGTGCAAGTTTGCCCACTCCGTGCACTCGCGTCGTGCTTTTCTTTCCCGACGACCTCAACCGATGGGAGCGCGCGTTTTGGGACACTTGCTCGGCGTACAGTCGCCGACAGCCTCAAAATACACAATGATGGCTTATTGCGTGTTCACGCTGCTTACGTCGGCATCTCTTCCTCGGCCTTCTTATTGGCTGATTACGTAATAGATGACTGGCTGTGGACGCAGATTTTGTTCACGTTACTCGAGAAAACTCGCCGATCGCAATTAGTCTCGGTTAAAACGTATTTAATCAGATAACTTGAGAAGAAACGTAATTGGTCTTTACTCGAAAGAGTAACCCTCACTTTTCCGACTCCTTCAGGTTTCCAAGACGACGGATTTTGCTGACGGTTCGAAAACGGTGGCCCTTTTCGTAAACCGCTCGTTACTGGATTAGAATCACCCAAGTAGAAACTACCCGTCTTCTTAATCCACCAATTTCGGGAAACCGTGATCCTCTTGGGGACTCGGTTCGACGATTCCTTGGGCAGGAAACTCGCACGAACAAAGGGCGGTCACGAGTAATTTTGGGTCCTTCCAAAACTAATATCAGATCGCTCTCGCCATTACTTCGTAATGAAAGCGAACAAATTATTACAAAATTTCTCCAAAAAGTAATCGATTCCAATTAATTTCATCACTCGCAAGGAGGACTGTACAAGTTTGGTGTGGACGCATAGACTACGATAGAGGACACGTACGGAGGCGAAGAATATTAGGTAAACGAGCTGGTATAGACCTTTCCATCGCTTATCACCCGGGCGCAAAATGCTGAGTCACTGAGCTGTGGACGCATGCGCAGCGACTGATAAACCGCACAATGGAGCAACAGCGCATGCTCAGAAGGCGTTCCACAGCCCAGCAGACAAAGATGGCAGCGCGCAGAAGGCGATTTTTGCAAAGGTCTATAGGACGAACAACCCTTTGAAAACGAGGACGCACTACCGGAATTTCTACGTCACCAAATGGGGGCCAGCTGGGGGCGTGATTTGGACACGAGTACCGCGTCAGCGTTGGGCATGGTTAAACTCGTGTTTAAACAGTGAGCACGCCATCGTCCCAGCCGAACGCTGGCGCAGCAGTCGAGTCCAAATCGTGTCCCCCGGCTGCAGCCTCCATTTGGTGACGCAGAAATCCCAGCACCGCGGCCTCGTAATCCGGGAGGTGTGTTTAGGACGCACCTTCTCGCTCGACTGCGATAACAGCGCGAAGCTTAGAGGATGCGTACTTGTCATTCCAACGCAAAGTACGCGATCAAAGCAGGCGCCGAAGGAACAAACACGTACCGCGTGTCTCCGCAGCGCGAAAGAGAAGGCAGGCGTGGTGCCGCCGCTGCGACCGTGACGTATTTAGGGATGTCGCGAACTCCGTCGAAACCACTGATCTCAATGACAATTGCTGGATCGCGTTTGACCAGCTCTGCCTATGGACCGGAATGCGGCCACGGTCGGCCATCTTTAGGTATAGAGTTATATCATCTCTAGCCATCATAGTAATATGGTGGACAGCGCAATGGCGGCACGCTGCCATAAAATAGCCGTAGATCTAGTACACTGTACCGTGGGTGATATTTCGTGCTTGATTGAAGTTGTTCGACGAAGCAGATTCTTGAAACCCGGCGTGAACGGTAGCCTCGTCTTTGAGGACCCGGCGAAAGTTCTACGAAAGCGCAGCACCGGGGGAAAGCAGCGCAGCTCGCATCGAAAGCAGACTACGTACCGGCGTCTGCTTTCGATGCTTCTTTCGATGCGACTTTCGATGCGTGCTGTGCTTCTTTTCCCCGGTGCTGCGCGATTTCGGGAGACTTTCACCGGGTCCTCAAAGACCGGGCTACCATTCACGCCGGGTTTTAAAAACATGTTTCGTCAAACAATTTCAATCAATCACGGAATATCACCCACGCTATTTTGATGGCAGCCTGCCACCACAACTGCCAAAACGCCGTCTGCCATGGATGGATGATGGTGGCTGCCAAGTGGCTTCAGCAGCTGTATCTTGGCTAGAGGTGATATAACTCTACCTATATGGCCGCCAGTGACCGCATTCGCGGAGCGGGCAAACGCGATTCAGCAATTGTCATTGAGATCAGTGGTCGAAACCCTCAAGCTTCGATTGGGGTTCAAGGTTCCACGAAGCTTCGAGCTTCGTCGAATCTTCGAACTTCTAGCAAAATCGGCATTTCTTTCGTACATTTTTTTTTCAAACATTTTCAAAACATCGTTACCCGACTTCTCCATAAAAAGTGTAAATATTTGAGACCAAGAGAATATATTTATAAAATAGTTTTATTAAAATTTTCTGAGAAGTAAGTTTGCCAATGTTTACGCAATATAAAAGCAAACGCATTCTTTTAATAATTTAGTTAAAGTTTGCTACCTTCGTCCGCCAGGTGGCGTCTGCAGCGATCGTTCTCAATTGCTGGGCACACGCATGATATGAGAGTACATGGAAGCGCTAAACATAAACCATATATCCTCCTCTATACTCACAAAGCCTGGCGGTTCGACGACGGAGCCAGAGTGCCCGGTCGCAGATTTGAAGCGCGAAGATTTGGTAGCACAGAGCATAGAAGAGCCATTTCTCAGGGAACCTGGACGTCAGCGCACAGCTCTTGCAGCGGCGAGAACCCGAAACACACTTTCGGGTCCTCGCGTCTCACCGCAGCGGGGCGCCAGTTACGTGGCTCTCCTCTCATCCGTTGTCTGCCGCTACACCTTTTCCATTTCAGCGGTCGCTTCTCGTGGCGATCTGCCACGCCATGAATGAACAGTCGAAAGTTGGCGCACAGTGGTGTCCTCCTCCTTTTGTCCGCGGCTTCGAGCGCCACCGTGTATTCTTAAATTCAGCACCAACTAGCCCGACGAACAGCACGTAACAGCCAAACTTCAGTCGAATTTTCGTCACACTTTCCGCTAAAAAAAAGCTAGTAAAAGTTGAATTCGCGGACCTTGGCAGGTTCGCGACGTCTACACATATTTTTGTCGGAAGACCTCCAAAGAAGGTTGCCGCACCGGGGCAGCGTTCCACACTCGCCAATTAACCGGCACCGCGAGACGAGCGAAGAACCCCTGCCGACTTTCATTAGCATAGCGTCGTTTTCCGAAGTGCCCTCTGCGCTGAAAAACGATCACGGCTAACGATAACCCTCACGCGGTGCATACCCCCGGTCCTTTAATAAAACACCTACATACCGCCCCTCTTCATTGTTTTCTTCGAGGTTCATTGTTCTTGTCGTCGTCTCTGTTGTTATTTTGCATGATTGTCCTCGTCGGACAGGGCTTGAACTATAGGGAAGGGACGATCGAAAATTCAAATAACAAAACGTCTATTTGTCCTTTAAGTCGAGGCAGTGGGGTCAAGCGCAGCAGCACGGGGCAGGTCATTTACCATACTGCGTTTCAGATTACCGCAGCGGATGATGCGAACCATCCCAGCCAATCCAGCGCCGGGAATGCGTCACATGACCGCGCGTCCCTGTGCCCTTCCCGAGAGTCACGTGACACCCAGGCGGAATGGGATTCGCTGAGATGGCTCGTAGCGTGCTCTGCGGTCCATCACAAGGTGAAACGGAGTATTCGCGTCTCCAGCTCGACACTCGCCCTCCCGCGGTGGAAACGGGAAGCGCTCTAGTGAGGGTCCCCCGATTCTCCTGCACAGCGGGCGCGGCGGAACTGCTCGCGATCATGGCTCGCTAAATGTCATTTCCGAATGCAAACAACACTCTTCACTGTCCCAACGTGGGGCTGCAGCCGGTATGGGGTTGTACCCTATTAGAGAGTTTTAGTATTGCGTATAGAAGCAAACGCAAGCGTTTGCGTTAGGGTGGCGTGCTCCACGTTCAGCGTGCGCATCGTTGCCATGCTCCGATCCAAGACCGCAATTTCGGGCTCCGCGCACGCGTAGTGTGGAACATGGCAAGGTAACGTAAACACACAGCGCTTGCGTTCGCTCGTATACGCAATACTAAAACTGACTACTGTTTCACCGGCTTCCAACGCCAACGAAACGTGCTGCAATGAGCAGACGCGCAAGCAGGTAGGCGTTCCTTCAAACTGGAAAGGCTGAGATTGGCAAAACGACGGCGAGCAAATACGAAAGTAAATAAATGCTAAAAGTAATATTTTTTTTTTTTTTTGTTGGGGGGAGGATTTGGTTTGGAAGGATATTGGCGGCGACTTTGGAAGTTTTGCCGATTGTCAAAAGTCGCTACTTCGGTAGCACCCTCAATTAATCAAATTTTACATGAATTTCTCACATTAGCTAGAATGTTGTCATTGATTTTAGAGTTTATTTTATAGCTTCTTAATTGAAAATGCTGCAATTGGCACCAGTGATGATAATAGCACACTTTAGATTGTCATACTTGTTCGTGCGTTTGAAATTAGATTATAAGCAACTAATTATTTTAGAGCTTGAAAAATTCCGTATTAAAATATCTTACGTTTATATTATTATTAATGCAAATCGCGGCAATGTATGCCCCCCATTAACGCCACGGTCACAAAAATACGCCATTAACCATATTAGTCTTTCCAGAAAGGTATAACTCTGTCATCGTTATCAAGATAGGAAAACAATCAAACACTGGATGAAATAAAAACTCCTATGCGTCACACGTTGCTTTAAAAACACGCACACTTCAGCTGCCTGACTCGGATTCCGTCTTTGAATTTTTCTAAGGAGAACAGCGTTTCTTAATTCATTTAGATTAATCATCTAAATACCCAAAAAGCCATTGAAAGGCCCGCAGTTCATTATTTCATATGACAATTATCTGAGCGAGAAAAGGCAGAAAGAATGCACAAATATCAGCACTGATTTTTTCAACAAATAATAATACTCCATGTTACCTCTAAGGTGTATGAAAGACCCTGTCTTTAAAGGGACAAAAGTTTCCGCGAACAACCTCTTTAACTAAATAATTACGGTGTGAGACACATTTTGAGTTATGAAAGAGTCTGAAAATAAGACCTAAACCGAGAAATTAAATCCAAAATCAAGGTTAGTTCCGGTTTCGCTCCGGAATTAAAACGTACCTCCTGGCCTAAATATTACGCTAAATACCGTTTTTGTTTTCAGCATAAAAAGGTGACCCGCGCACATAACACCCTAGCTTCCTAGTGTTACCAGAAATAATTTGTATCGCTCAGTGAAACCAGCACACTAGACAGTCTCAGCAGCGGCACGCATCTCCGACCCTCACTAAACCCGCCATTTTGGAAAACGAGTGGCGCCACCTATAGTGAATTGGAGTCGCGAATAGGGTCAGTCTATGTTAAAGGAACCGGGAAGCAATGATTTTTAAAGATGAATGTCGGAAAGAAATATTAAAGGTGAAATGAATACCAAAAACGCGCGTTCCTGCTATGTTAATATTTATTTATTTATTGAAAAAAATTAACAAAATTGAGCGTCTTTTTCTTTTTTTTTCTGCTCTTCCCTGCTCTGGAGAAGAACACGGCGTGTTTTTGACCAGAGGGACATAACGGCATTCAGGAAGACGAACACAAAGCCAACTCTTAGCAAGACGCATCCTCATTACCTGTCAAAGGGATCGACTCAGTGACGGAACTGCCCATAGACGCTGCTTCCACGAGCCCCTCCGTCCTCCTCCTCCTGCTCCTCCTCCACCTCCGCCTCCTCCTCTCCCCCGGTCTTTCGACGCGCCATCGCTCAGGGGATGGCGGCTGCTATGGTAATTGGCTAATCAGTGTATTCTATGGGACATATGTTTTAAAGCACAGCTTCACCGTACTCTATAGTAAAGCCCCTTCATGTTTTAAAAGTAGAGCAAGGTGCGTCCATGCAAGAGGCAACGTGCAGCCCTTTGGAAGATTATGGAGGCACAGCGCAGTACATCATCGGCGAACTGGAGGGAGAGGGGGGGGGGGGGGGGGTACCCCTTATTTCTGTGGGAGTTCCACAACTGAGCTTATCTAGTAAAGAAGTTGGTTACAGCGGAAGAAAATAGGCGCAGCGTTATGAACACGCCGAGGGTTCGTTGAAGCGCTCTATGAGGACGCGTATACACAGGCGAAATTTCAGCGATGTCATCTTCCGCTTCTGCGACGGCGTCCCAGAAAAAAAAAAATGCGTAAAGAGGTTTTTATTTACACTTTTGGCGAAAAAGCCTGCGAGGAATTCGACCGTCGTGATTGGACAGCGCCATGGTCAAGCGTGGCGCCTGCCAATCACAAACGCCAGACTCCTCGCCGACTTTTTCGCCAATTGTCCAGATTATAGCGCCCCAGTATAGAGCACCATGCAGGGTGCTTTTACGCCGCCTTTCCCTACACGCATTTTCACACAAACGCTCGTGTCGATTGTTCAGATGCTTTTGCAGTACCTTATGTTGTACCGCAGCGAAGGCTAGAAGCGCGAGCTCGTGCACGAAAGCTTGTGCCGCCGAGGTGTGCGCTAGAGCAAGGAGCTCGCGCTTGTAGCCTTTCCTGCGGTACATCATAAGGTGAAACAGAGTATAAACGCCGCCTGAGGCGTGCTGCTTCCTTGCACGAGAGTCCTGTCCCACTGGCCATACAGGAACTTTGTGCACACATGTGGTCGGCATGTATGACGCAAACAAAAAATCAATCAAATTTGGGGGTTTTACGTGCCAAACCAACGACGGGCATCTGGCACGCCCCAGCGGAGGACTGAGGATTAATTTGGACCACCTGGGGATCTTTTGACGTGCAACCGAAAGCTCGATTACACGGCGCCTCCTCCGCAATAAGCCTCCGTCAGATTGCGGGCACCTCGGCCGGGATTCGAACCCGCCACATGGGGATCCGTAGGCCAGCGCTCTCGCCTCGGAGCCACCGAGGCGGCTATGTATGGCGCAAACATGCTTCGAACATCGTGTCGTTGGTTTGATGTACGAGCACGTTAGACCGCGCGCTTCGAGCGAAAAATCGCTAAACACTATTTGCTAAAGTTAATTAGAAGCTAGATGCATAGTCAGCGTCAGCTTAGTCGGTCAGAGCACGGCGACGGCATCACACGCTCTATGATGAGGAATTTTAGCCAATCCACCAATCCAGCGCGACTGCTTAGCTGGGGTGGTCAACGTGCATCACGCAGTAGTGGCATGCGGTCTAGCGCACACCAGCTCGGAGCACGTGGAGCAAAAGCTCGCGCTGCAGAACCCAGGGATCCTGCGTTCAATCCCCGCCCCTGCCCGTTTCGATCTGGATGAGCATCGTACCGGTGTGCGGTCGTGTATCACTACTGACCCCAGGCTAGCGGTTGTACTGCACTGGATAAATTTCTCATCTACAGCTGGGAGACTCGTCGCCCGTTGAGGCAGACCAAATTCTAGGCTGTATAAACATACACAACCCATCTTTTTCTTTTTTTTTTTTTTTTTTTGTAGTGGTTGCACGATTGGACACCGCGGTGCGATGTTCATCCAGATCTAAACGGGCAGGGGTGAGGATTGAGCCCAGGATCCCTGGGTTCTGCAGCGCGCGCGCGAGCTGTCGCTCCACGTGCTCTGAGCTCCCAACTGTTTGCCTCGAAGTAATTATTTCAACCTTGCAGCGACTGTGTCGCTATCATTTTTATCCTCGTATTTTAAAAAAAAAAACAATAAGGCAAACTCGCATCATAAAAAGGAAGCCATACAAAAAACAAAAAAATTCAAGCGGTAGCTGCTTACTGATACAAAAAGAGGGAAAGGGGGGACAGGCGGGACCAACATTCTTTTCATAACTCCTGTTTCGCGCTTTATTGTTTAATGAACAACAACGGTGACTATCTCTGAATTTTGATTAAGCGTATACGGAATAAATGATCACTCGCACGCGGGCATAACTCCAAAAACATCACTTACCGAAAAAAAAAAAAAAAAAAAAAAATACGAGTAATCGTCACATTGCAGCGAACGGAAGAGCCAGCTTAGCAGTCAACAGTATGGCAGCACCCTGCTTAGCATTCATGAACGCCACGGGCGCGGCCGCGACGTCAATCATCGCCATTACGGAAAGTGCGATGCGGCGAGAGCTACCAGCTGGCGGGCATCAAACAAACAAAAACAAAAACGCTCCTCCAGCTAGGCACCAGGATGGATTGAAGCTCGTTAAAATGAGGTTCTTGATCCGGGAACCCGGAGTATAGGATGGGATACGCTCGTCTCTGTCCCCGTCGTCGTGTTCTCTTGGCGCTTACGAGTAGTCACTACAGTCAGTGACAGCATAAAGCCGCCGTCGCTGCTAATATATTATACAAAAGACAGTGTACAGGTACTGAGGCGCGTTTATTCCTATTGTGTAGCGGTCCTCTCGCATTGCTCATACGAAAACTGCCTGCTGACATCTTCGAAGCGTACACCCGCAGGCGACATGAAGGTGAACGCAGGACCGTCGACCGGTGCTAGAGTAACTGTATAGGTGCAAGCGGAGCATATACAGTTACTCTAACCGGTGCGTGCTATCAGCGCCATGACGCGGCTGCCGTGGCGGCTCGCTTCACCGAGATTAAGCGCTTGGATCGGGCGCTGTTTTCAGCTCTGCTGCTACTCCCCGCAGAAAGCGTGGAAGTGGGTTTCAATTTCGGCATCGCTTTTTGTGGGCGCCGTGCCCACGCCATTGCCGGCAACTGATTTGCACATTGCACGAATATATGTTCTTTTTAAGAAACGGAAAGTATAAGTTACTTTTTGATTTGTTCCGCAGCCTTCCAGTTTAGCACATATCACAAAAAAAAAAAAACTACTAAATCACATTGTCTACCGATAGCGCCAGAAAGGCACCTTCCGCAATCCTCGCGCTTTCTGCGGGGAGTAGCGTCAGAGCTGAGAACAGCGCTCGATCCAAGCGCTTAATAGGCGAAGCGCGCGACAAGAAAGCGAGCTGCCACGGCAGCCGCGTCATGGCGCTGATAGCACGGACCGGTCGCCGGTCCGGCGTCCACCTTCATATCGCCTGCGGGTGTACATGTATATAGGGATGTACGTACGCCCCCCACCCCCTCATAGTTTGTCTGAGGGCACCCCCTTAAAAATATCTTCTCGGTGAGCACAAAGAACAAAAGCAAGAATACTGAATATTTCTTTTGCGCGGAACCGTTGTTTGCTCGAGTGAGTGGCATCAGAGTACGAGCCGTTTCGTCGCCTCTCGTCTGCGCTGCTCCTTGGCTCCTTCCATTGACACGAAGGAGAACAGAGAGGACGTTTTGCCCGTTCTCGTACAACTATAAATAGAAATAGAAAAAAAAAAGTTCCGTGCGTGCATTAGGAAAAGGCGCGCGAGAAAAAAAGTGAAAAGGAGAACTGATCACTTTTTAATTAATCCTTTTAAGTAATTATGTTGGGTGTTTGTTTAGACAGCGGGATGTCTCAATGGGCGTGCATCGCTGTAGATGAGACACGAGCAAGTGCAGTACGACTGTCGCATCGTCACCACGCTCCTTGTCTCCGTGCTAACACCGGCTGCACCAATCACGCACACTGGGCGCTCCATATAACATGAGCGAGTGACGTTTAAGCGAACGACGTTTTTACGAACACTGTCGTCAAGCTACCTGGCCCACCCGGACACGCCGCGTGTCTGAAACGTCGCTCTTTTTGATGAAAAGTCGGGGGCCGGATTTCGTTTACTAAAACGTCGTTCGACCAACTGACTGCCACCCATGGAGCTCTGACATGCATGCATCTTCAGCGCGTCTGAACAGTATTGAGCATGCACGCTTTGGAATTTCTGGTACGCGTTTATTTATTGCGTTGCTGCGTCGAGGTCGGCTGCTTATATGAGCGTGTGTTTCACAACGTTGGTTCGTGTGTGCGCATGCGGCGGTGTACGGTTGTCTAGGTTCGCTTCATTCCCCGCATTTTGGTGCCTACTTTCTAGTTACCCGGTTTAGGCTTTCCCCTGTCTCACTTTCTTCTTCCATATGAGTGTCAATATGTTCTGGCGTATCACCTTAAAAAAGTTTTGCTCTAAAGCTAGAATGGTGAATTATTGTTTCTAGACAAATAAAAAGGAAAATTATAAGCATATGCGATATTTGTAACTAATAGGAAATACCTAAAAATTTCGTTTAGACCTTTTGATTAATGTGGTATCAGAAATTGTATTTCCTATTGTCGTCTCCTTTGTTACGTCGGAAAACTGGGTGCGAGTACAACTTCTTCGGTCGAATATATTTTCGTTCTTGACATTCATTGGCGGTGTCACGTAGTATCGATACCGTGACTAAAATTTTCTGGCGTTTTTTTTTTTTTTGCTTTACTTTATGCTTTCTGAAGAAAATTATTTATTCTTCAATAAATGTTTAAACTGTGATGTTGAGTGTAGACCTCCGGAAACTTTGTCGGGCACGACATATGCATGTGGTACCCGACAATCGGGCGCTACTTTCCCAGATGCAGTGACTTGAGCAATACATGCACTGCGTGGTGCATTACTGAACCTTTAATGCGCTCAATTATTGGTTTAACCAATAACAGCGCACACCTCACAAAAAAAAAAGTAAACATTACGAACGCTGTGGGGTTGCGCTTTTTGGCCTCAATGACACGATCTACTCGCCGTTCGCCTACACAAGAGACACGCAGTTCTTGGCTCTCGGCAAATTAACTCGTCGATAATAGTCTTACTGCGCACTACTTTTTGTTGTTGTTGTTTTAAATGGACGCTTCTTGATCGGCATCCCGCGAAATTAGAACGCAACGAGTATTTTGTCCAAGCAGAACGGAGCGATGGTTCGACCTCCTTTTCGAACAACTGTTCCCGTTCCCAAAAGCCCTTCGAGCAAAGCCAACATCATCTCCCGTGTCTTTTCCTCTTTATTTTTTTTCCCTCGATATCATTATTGTTGTTGTTTTATTATTATTACTATTATTATTAATGGTCGCACGGCTGCCCGCCACGCGATTTCCAAGTTCGCTTCGACAATCGAAAGAACCCATTCCCATCGGCTTCTCCCGGCCACTTCTTCTCTGCAACCTCTTTCGGTGTACCTGCGCGGATTCTTCGAACTTCTCTCCCTCTATCGAAAGAATGGACGGCGCGCAAAGCGCGTGACGTGGTCCGAAACGGTTCAATTCACGTTCGATGCGACTTGGAAGATTCCCGCGAAAGCACGCGCACTCTTTCTTCGACTCTTTTCGGGGACCCGCAGTGAATGAGAACGCCGTATATATATATACAAAGACCAAATCAATTGTTATGACGGATTATACTCCTGACCGTCAGGAAAATGATGCGTTCGAACTGGGCGGCGTCGTGACGCCATCGCTATCTGGGTAATCGGGCCAGAGACTTTCCTGCATATCTCTCATATTGCGACAGATCACAATGGCACACGTAACCGTAACTACCCAAAATAAAAAAAAAAAAAAAGAACGCGCACAGACAGCATCGATCGAGCACACCAGTTACCTTCCGCACCCGGTCACAAAACTGCATAGTCACCGAGTAAATTATCTATATCGAGAGCGGCACATGTCTCGATTATTATGCAGGGCGCTTCTTTTTTTTTTCTTTTTTTTTTCGCGCACTCGCGCGCAACACGTAACGCAGAGATAATACGAAACACCACCGTGAAGGAATTTTTCCTCGAGTACCGACGATGATGATGACGACGTACCCGACTGCAACGTAAGCGTACGTTACCGGCACTAGGGCGCAAACGAGAACAGGAAACAAATTTGAGAGTATTACCCCAGCTGCGAGTCGCGAGGCTATTTCTGAGTAATATACCTTCCAAGGCGAAGGGGAAAAAAAAATGATAAGACGTTACTGACTCTACTATACGGTACACAGGGGGCCGCCTTTTTTCCCAGCGACCCGGCTCCACTTACCCGGAGAGAACTTTCCGGGTAAGTAGTGCGCACACCACTTGTGCGCGTCAACGGGCGAATTCGCCAGCCCTTATAATTATCCCTTCCGAAATGACCGGGCGCCAGGGGCGCTCCTCCCTCGTCGCGAGAACATAGTACACCCCCTAAGTACCAAGGCCTACTGATGTACGTTGTATGCGTCACGCACCGAAGGCCACTGCGTAGGTGCAGGGTTGGACGCGACTGCTGCTCCACCATATATATACGTCCGGCGTGGTCGAGGCCAGATCACACGGTACACACACCTCCTTAAAGGGACAATGAAGGCAATTTCGGGTATTTTTTTGACGATTGAACTGGGTTCCAGGCCCGTCTCAGGCCACGTTGCCCAAATTTCAGCCGAAACCGGCGCTTGTGTGCCGCGCAAATCAATGAAACAGTCGCGGTAATAATAGTATCGGGATCGACTGGGGCGACGCCCCGAGAGTGGCGGGAGGAGCCAGGAGAAGCGGAGCTCACGTGACCGATGCGGGGCCAAGAAGCGCGACGTCACAAAAGACGCGTGAGCGATTGGTCGGAACGAGTGACGTGCCCTCGGTCACGTTTTGGTTCATAGTTTTTAGGAATACTGTACTAATTTCCGCTTGAATAACCATGAAAAGTATAAATCGGACCGGAGATGATTACTAAACCGTAAATAAAACAGCATACTTATTTTTTTTTTTTTCATTCCTACGCTGGACGCGAAACGGGCAACGAGCAACTATGGGCAAACGAAAAAAATAATAAAGAACGCAGCGCGGAGCACGCTGGAGACGTCGATGTCGTGTTTACTTTGGGAACACGGTACTCGAAGGATTCTGCAAAGTGGTAGTCATGCCAAATTTGTGCGCCGTAGATGGCTGTTCAAACGGTCAACTAAAGAGTAATCGTTCTTGCTCTTTGACGACGAAATGAGTGGACGTCCGACTCTGGTGAAAGCAAAAATGGTGCTGTTTATTTTCTCCTTCTTGGGGAGCGTCCCCCGCGGAGGAAGCGGTTCCAGGGTCGCTGCCGCTTCCCCCTCGGCATTTCCTTCGCGTCCCTGTCGGACAGGAACAGGGCCTGTCCTTCGGCAACGCGTCGCTCTCGTCTTGCCCGTGCGAATGTTGCTCACAGCTTTGCTGCTCGGAGCCAGCGGGCCGCTCGTTGCCGGCTGGGCGGTCACCGTCGGCCTCGGGTGATAGCGAAGAACGCCACACACGTACTCCCGTTCCGTTGGTGTTAGGTCACTGAACGGAAGCCCGAACAGAACTCGCTCGCGAGAGTGGCATTGTCGTCCATGTTGACAGATCCGACGAAACAGTCGCGCTACCGCGGTGCTATAACCCACCGCGGTAACCAGTCTCGATCTCCTAAATGCTACCGATACAGACTATTCACTTATGACGTCACTTTCTGCGTCACCTCCGTTTTCGGAGGCCCAGAAATGAGAATGGAGATAGTTCAGTTTCGGTTTCTTCAGTTCTTTTGTAGGCACAGAAATATGCGTCACAAATGTCTACGAAAAACTGGGCAGTATGCCAGGTTCCCAAGAAGCCTAAAAACACCATTTAAAAAAATTAAATGAAATCGCCTTCATTGTCCCTTTAAAGGTCGGGACTGCATTCACGGCGGTTGAATATTGCCGATGAGAAGATCACAAACCCGAGGAAAGCTGACGCTGCTCACTCTCGTCGGCGCTCTATTCGACCCGTTAGCTCGTAAGCGGTGGCAACAAACGGTTTTAGCGCGAGCTCGGTTGTGGAGTAATACCGCGCGCACATCGCAGAGAAGACCTGGTTCGCTGCAGCAGACATTCTCCGACAAGTGACCTCGAGCATGCGTTCAAACCACGGTTCCTTCGTACATATAACGGAGAGTTTGAGGGAACTGTTTTTGCCCATCCGATAAGGTACGATGTGCCCTCGGTACAAACTGCGCCTATACTAGTCGTCTGCTGTAGCGCATGCGCACTTAGTATACCGAAGGGGGCCCACCGTACCGTATCGGATGTGCAAAAAACGGTTCCCTAAACGTTGCCGAGTTGCTCCGGATTTCGCGAAGCCGCGCATTTCGCGAAAGCCGTGGCCCCGCGTCGTCCCGGAATGCAACGCGCGGTAAGCGTTGCACGTTAAGGCACGTCACAGACCCACGAACCCGATTCAGTTTCTCCATTAAATTTAGCGGAGAAGTAAAATCGGCGTATATACAGAACAATCTCGATAAACGGAACCTGAAGGGACCAGGAAAATCTGTTCCATTTATCAGGAGTTTCATTTACTGAGAGTATGTAGTGTAGGTACACTAAAAATGTTGAATGCCAGCTTAAATGCATGCTGTTTTCACAAGTGCACAATTTGTAAACACCAGCAAGTGAATGCAGAAGGCAAAATAATGAACAAAAACACCAAATTGCTTCTTTTGTATATTCACATTATGGGTCCAATGACGGAACGGTTCTCACTTTGGGCTCTTCTTAGCCACAACGCCAAGCACTTCTCAAGCTCTTCGTGTTCGGAGAGTCGCAGCCTCATCCTCTTTGGTTTAAATTGCGTACTGCAGAACGCACTCCGCAGCTTTTCCTTGTCGTGAAGAATCCTTGTCAGGCTACTTTTGGGAATGGCAAACTTCGTTGCAAGCGTCGTTTTCGTGAAGCAACCGCTATCGAAATCATTAATGACTTCTGTCTTTTTTTCTAACGTGAGCGCGCGGTGTTTTCACTTCGTGGCCGCCATCGCAGAAAGTAGGACCAGCAGGACACTAGGCCTAAGATGCGAGCAGAAGCCCTGTTGAGCCAAGCCTACCCAACATAGCCACCTATGCGTAAAAATGAGAAAAGAAAACTAAAAAAAAAACATACGTACATGCTAATTTTGGGCAATAAAGGTAATAAATATTAAGAACATTTATAATACTGTTTTATTACTCGAGAGTTATTTTCTTTTCTGCGATTTTCAAAAAATATGTCGGCGACATAGTTTCGTTTTCAGTTCCGTTTACCCGGAGGCGCGAGAATTTGAGTTCCGATTAACGGGAATATTTTTACATTGCATGAATACAAAACCAAACAACTTCGCGATAGTTGTTTCGTTTAAGCGACAATTCCGTTTAAGCGATTTCCGTTTATCGAGATTCTACTGTATATAGGTCACTCCGACATCGGGCCACGCGACGTCCATTTCCCCTCTAAATTTTGCGGAAAAAAACGAACGTCCCGCAACAACCCATGCACCAATTGAGTTAGTTTTCCCGCTAAATTTAGCGGGGAAATCGGCGTCACGCCATGCTAGAACGTTTCACGTACGCGACACAATTGCCCGGCAGCTTGTTCTGTCCGGCTTTTTTTTTTATTGTTTTGTGTTGTTGTTTTTTTATTGTGGAAGTTCTTCCCCAGCTCCCCCATGTTTTTACCCTTTTTTCGACAATTCGCCGTACAATATTTTGTACGGACACCGTCTGCAAGTGTCCGCAGACTGTCCTTTTGTACGATGTCTTAGCTCAGTGGTTCTCAAATGGGGGTCCGCGAAGCCACTTCTGGGGTCCTCAAGACCCTCAACAAAATTTTTTTTTTGGCACGTTTTTTGTAGTTTAGTGGCCGTGACTAATTTGCAACCTGCTTCCGGAACTACGACAGCAATAAAAGGCACCTGTTTCATGCTCCAGACGTGTTAACTTACTTACGTACCCCCCCCCCCCCCCCCCCCCCCCCCCCCGCTGGAAGGGGTCCCCCATCACTGCCAGCGGTCCGCAAGGGGTCCCCGACACATCCATGGCTGAGAACCAGAGAGGCTTCCCCTAGGTGATATGGAAGACGCACCGCGGCCTCGTCGTCGCGAACCGGCCGCCGCCGCCCCGCCGGACCGAACTTGCCAACTAGTTCGTTCCCGCGTCTTCAGCGGCAGGAATTCCCACGCGGATCGCCCAAGCGCGACGCTTCGTCCAGACGGGCGGCCCCTTTTAACGACCCTCGGCACAGACAGACACACGCGCGCACACCTACGCACCTAATCGCACGAGGGTGGGCACGCACAAACACGACTCCAGCCTAAGCTAGTAGACGAGCCGCCAGTCAGAAACCACGCGGTATACCTTGGTCCGCCATGATGCCCATCAGTGCACGCGTCCCTAATCCTCGACAGAGAGAGAGAGAGAGAGAGAGAGAGAGAGAGAAAATAAGGTTTACGAAATTATGTAAATAAAAATGTTTTTTTCTTGTCGTTGTTTTGTTCTTTTTAGGTGTCCATGTTTAATAAAATAACAAAAATACTGATCCGAAATGCGCATACGAGTATCTTCACCATATAAAATAAACGGGTACTTCTTGTACTGCAACGCAATTTTTTTTTATTTTTTTTTTTAACGGTATGTGAGATGTTAGCTTGTCAATTGCGATCGGACGTGTCTGCCCCGCATAGCTCTCTCTGTATCCGCGACGCGCTTAGCGCGTCATCGCCTGTTTTTCTCTTTCTCAGTATTGAAGGACTAACATAAAAAAACTACTACTACCGCGGTGGAAAGTGCTCAGTTGGATAACCTAAGGTGCACATTTCGATGCCCGCCAGTGAGTACCCTTAGAAACTAAAATGTGGCGCCGAAGTCGCGTAAACAGTGTCGCGCAATGTAGGCTGCAAGTGGGCTCGGACGTCAGGCAGCCCCGGTGGCGCTGTTGGCCCTCGCGCAGACGCTTCACATCACTGGTCTCCGCGCGGGTTCGCTCGTAAACAAAGCGGTGGCCTGGTGGCACGCAAAAAGACAGACACAAACACGCATATTTAATCGTATATCACGCTAGAGACGCAGGCAATAACTTCCTCTCTAAATTACATACTGAAGCGGTGTTTAGCGTGCTCGCTGGGGGCCAGTCGACTGACGACGCTGCACGTAACACGTAAAGCTCACTGCGCGGGCGATCACGTGACGTCATCCAGGCAGCAGACCATTGGACGAGACAGAGCACTAGGAAAAATGACGGCTTTTTCCCAAGCGGGCTAAATAATACACTCCATTCCCAGCTTCCTTCACATAATACCTTTTTTTTACTTCTGACCTTTTTCTTTTTTATCTTCTTCAAAGCGGGTGCGCGTATTTTTACCTTCCGCGAAGAAGGAGCTTTTCTTTATTATTTATTGTTTTTGACACCTCTTGTATTTATTTATTGTGTATTTCTTCCTTATACACCTTGGTTTAAAATTATCCCGAGGAACCGCTTCTCTGATGATCGCTGGATTTCTGTTCTGTTTAGTTTGTTTTCGATCGCTACCATCACTTTTGCATCATCATTCCTTCGGACACTTGCGCTATTCATTTTTTTTTTGTTCCTTTTAACTCGCACGGTTCTTTCGCCTCGGTATCTTTTTCGGACCCATCCTTCCCGAGTGGTCGCCGACTGACACCGATCTACGCGCGTAAACCGTGCCGCGCGTTCGGGGTTCCCTCTACAATCCAGTTCTTCGAAACCGTCGTCATTTTTGCCGACACCATTTTGAGCACGACGGCCACTAGCGGCAAGATGCTAGGTGATAACGTTACAGACCGGCGCGAATACGCAACTGCGGATGCCCTGCGACAGGCATCCGCGGTTTCGTATCCACGGAAGCTTTCTTCGACGTTGCGTCAAACTCCAAACGACACGGCGCATATCAGCCAATAGATTTGCAGGCTTTGCCTAAACCCTAACCGAACCTAGAAACTGCGTAATACTTACGTCGTTCTCACCATGACCGAGCGCAAATCAAATTACGGACGTCAAAATGCGACACGTAGCGCCCTCTATTCTCTCGACTATGGCGACAAACAGCCACACAAAGGGCGTGACTTATGTGCACGATTCTCGCTTCATAACTGTCGGCTAATGCTGCCATCTCGCGGGAAGTGGAGCAATAATAAGATCGATCAATCAATCATCTTCAGTGTGGTTTCTGCGCACGCGCAGTGAGCACACCTGATGTGTACGCACGAGTGGGCTTCTTTTTAAACACTGTGTTGGTCTATATTCAATCCAATTCTATTTATTTACTTTAATTCGCGGAGAGGGAGACAGGACAAAAAACGACTCAGCGTATCTTGAAACGTTCCTGACTCCGTGATAGCTGTGTTTTACTCCCTGTGTAATCTACAACCCGACGGTCTTAAAAAAAAAAAAAAAAGATTGAGTGTGCTTTTACATATATATTTCGCAGAGAAGACCGATTTCGACCAGATACCGAAGCACCTTGACCAGTGGCATATATGATCCCGACTCCAAGTGCCGCGAACTACAGGATCAGAAGTGTGGTTCACGGAACCTTTGCCTTCCTTTAATATGCTCAATCAATATAGGAGGGCATTTGTATCTCGCCCAAAGAATCAAAACCCATACTTCAAAAAAAGAAAAAAAAAAGTCTACGACTTCGTTGGCGCCATTCGCGCACGCATTCGTCATCGAGTACTGTAGCGGAGTTTTTTTTAAATCGTATTTTGAGTTTCGTCATTGGCTGGGATCCCTCTACAGTTTGCCGTGATTGGCTATGTCCGCGTCCTGCGGAAAAGCAAACTCGGATACTTTTTTTTTTTTCTTTCTTTCTAGAGTGCATGCGGTCTCGTGTGACAAAAGGCGCCGATACTCCCTTTTCGCTACCATAAAACAGTGCGCAGCCATCGGTGCGCGATACGTTCCTAACGGCCATCCCTTGCGAACTCTCCCTCCCCCCACGGGTCGTCAACACCGCGGTCAAACGAACCCGCACTTCGCCACCGGTATTACCCGACCGGGCCAAGAGGAACGAGCTACTACAAGGTGCTCCGGTTCAAAGCACGCGCTTCGTGTTGCGCTCATTTCGACAGCGCTGTCGTTATTTGCCTAGCCCGTGTTGTTGTTGTTACTCGCCGCGCGGCGAGCCGTACGACCAGCTGACCGTGAATCGAGCCTCTGCCTCCGCTATAACCGGCGCTGTCCGCTATATCCAATCGCCACTGTCCGCTATAACCGGACGAACTGTAAGCGGCCGCACCGGGTTCCGCTCCGGCGACGCCAAGAAACGTTCACCGACCGTCCGCGGCCTTCTCTCAATTTATTTCTTTATACTTTTTTTTTTTCTTCTTTAAATCAGCCCACTACTCATTTAGCCTTCAGACACCTTCACGCGTTGTTCGTGGCCACTTGTGTTAACGTACTTCCATCTTTGTTTTTGATGTTGTTGTTGTCGTTTTTCTTTCCAAACGAAGAGCGTTGTTTTCAGAACACAATTCGCTCGCGAGGAGTTGTATTTTACGCCATCTTGACGCTGCAAGCTTTCGTTTTTTGTTTTGTCAAACCGTGGGAAAAGACGCTTCCTGGCATTGTTTTCCGCGCGCGGCAAGCATGCAGTCGCCGACGAGCAATTTGGAACGACTCAATGGCCTCAAACTGCGTCGAGTCGTTCATTCTCTCTATCCGCCCTTTCTTCGCGTATACTCCTCCTCCAATTGAGAAGCGAAAAAAAAAATACAGAAAGCAAAAACAAAACAAAAAAAGATATGCCAACTGCGGGGGAGGATGATGACCCGGCCCCTCCGAGCATGGGAAAGACAAAAGGCCGTTCCGGTCCACCGAAATCAAATCACTTCCAAATTCCCAGACACTCCGCTGTTTTCGCACGCTTTCGGGCGTCATCGCCCATATCCCGGCTCCCATTATCATCATCACGTTATCGCGCACTTTCGGGGCTATATCTTTAAAAAGTTTAAAGTGCCCAGAACACCACTAAGGTCAGACAACACGAGGCGCTTTACTCCCAACTGTGTCTTTACTCGAGCGCGCGAATACATTCTCCGCGAGATTTTATCGAGTCGCATAATTTTTTTTTTAACCCTTAAAGGGACACTAAATTACTTTCTGCGATAGTCCACTTATGGTCATAACTCAAACTATAAACTCTAAGCATCCTAAAAAAAAAAAGAGAAATACATTTATGCGTAGCCGATTTCGTTATAAAGTCGGTATCAAAGATTTGGACAATACATACCGCACATTGGGCGCGATCACCAACATGACTTGCTTTTTACATCTGTATCGATCCTCATCTTGCCTAAATTAGATTTCTCTAGCGTGGTATGAGATTCGTTGAATCAGACGAACAAAAATGAAACTGAAAATATACGGAAGTTTCTTCGACCAGTCACGAGCGATTGTTGAAACTTTTGAACTTGCATTACCTCTCGGAAAGGAGGCAGGCACGGGATTTCTCCGTGTTGCACAAATGTCTGCACGGTTTCATTAATTGTCCACAACTAACCTCTTATGTTTCCACTGTTGTGTCTAACAGGACGCTTCCCTTTGATCGCGTATTCGGTTGCTCAGAGTCGAAAAGCATAAGACCCCTGGAACGTATCGAGCGTGCGTTTAATACGTCGGCTGTGATGAACAAGCCTGAGGTAGATATATTTTTGCGGGAAAAATTTACCATTCGCTTTCTGCTAAAACTTTTTAAATTAATGTTGTTGTTGTTGTTGTTGTTGTTGTTTTAGCCTGTACCGTTATGTAGAAAGACGCTGTGTAAACTTTCCTTTTTTCTTCTTCTTGTTTCAACAGTTTACACCAGACCGTATGTAACTGCGAGTACTGTTTTATCGACTACGGTGTGTGAAATTTTCTTTTACACCGACTACATCTTTTTTTAACATTCTTCGCAAACGCTGCCATTACCGTATTTACTCGAGTAATAGCCACACTATTTATGAACAAGGGCCTTGTGTCTACTTTCTTGCAAAGCACGTATACAGCCAATCATCGCGTTGCGCATAAATAACATAGCAAATAATTAGATCGAGAACACGATTCTTCGTACAAATGCAATCTTCACAGATGGTATCTTCGCGCGAAGACGTTATCTCTGTCCTGTAAACCGCTGGAGTCATGCTGTCGATCGCGGTGATTGGCAATGCGCGTGCTCCGCGGAAAAGCGAACCCTCAGGTTTTCTTTATAAACAGTGCGGCTATTATTCGAGTAAAAACGGTAATGCTTTTCTTTGTTTCAACTACGCAGTGCTTTTTTTTTTTTTCGTTCATTTACGATGATTTTGTACTGTTTCTCCATGAAACATTCTGCATCAATGCGATATGTATCTGACAATCGGTGCACCCTTCCGTAGACCCACGGGCTGTTTTGAAGCACCAAAAAAAAGGCAAAAAATTCGGCAGAGACATTTAAGACTGCTTACGTGTGGGAATGAGCAAGCATGACGCACGCACTAGGCACAGCTTTATTAGCCGAAACCGCGGAGCCGCCGTTGCTTCGGGGAAGCGTGCTCCTCTTGCTTGCCTCGAAGCCCGGATTCGATTCCGACCCAGACCAAAATGCGCAAAATTTTCTTTTCAAAACCATTAATTTACTTTGTTTACAGGAGAACCTCCCTGAGAAATTTTTCACCGCCAATGGGAATTTAGGTGCCATTTCGCTGCTACAGACAACGCCCAGCCAATGGGAATTTAGTTGCCGTTTCGCTGCTACAGACAACGCCCAGCCAATGGGAATTTAGTTGCCGTTTTCGCCGGCCTAACCGGCTTCGCTCCATGAGAAAGTTAATGCTTTCGTATTAATAAATATAGTCACTGTTAAGAAACACATGGGGTTGTGACTCTCGTCGCTTCACAGCCAATAGGATTACGGCATTCCTCGGAGAGAACGTCGAAAGACCAATCACAGCGAAGCAAAGCAAGAACATAACAAGCAGCGCCTATTCCGCACCGTGCGTTTCTTCGGTCGTCAGTGACTAGAGTGCAGTAATCTTTAAGTCGACCTCAAGAGGGCATTCGGTACGTGCTGCTACAGCTATATACCACTTAGCTCGACAAGCAGCGCGCACTGCAGTCACACACACACGTACAAGATCCCGTTAAAAAGGCATACAGCTGGGCGGTTTGTAAGATTACGTAACGAACACCCCGTAACATATATATGCGCGGTTGACACTATTACATTTTTCCCCAAACCACCTGCTCCGCGAGAGACACGCATCGGCGACGATTGTGTCACGCGGACGACAAAAGTCGCTTGCGCTGATAACGCAATGCTATACGAATCGCGTACCGCCCCGTCGTCTCCGCAGTCGGAGAGCCTTTGCATCTACATCTACAGCGAGCAGAAGCGATCGACGGGGAACGGCAACGCGGAGGAAACGTTTCTAGACCGAAAATTTGCGACGGAGAAAATGGGGGCAATCCAACGTCGATTCGGGTGTCCCAGCCTTTTCCAGGTCGTCATCTGAGTCAAACATCGTCATTCGGTTCAGTTTAAGACATCTGGAACGCGTTCTTTCCCGCGAGGCACTGCGGAGGTCCAACCGCATGCAGTCTACGGATAGACTGTGGCAAATAATGAAGCTGAAAATTAATTTAGACAAAAAAAAAATAGTTTGCGCCGTGCCACCGAGCATGGTGAAAGGCCACCCGCCAAATTTTTGTAAGATATCGCTCAAGCATAGCGGACGTCGGGCTATAAAAATAGCCCAAATCATATAAATCCATACGAGGTCTTTCAAACAACTCTTTGGAACACCGGTGACATAATATGTGACGTAATACATGCATTTACAAAATCATGCAAAAAAAAAAAAAGACCGAACACCAGGACCAATGGCGAAGCACAGGTGCATCAGACGGTGGTACTTGAGATAAAAATCATCGCGTTTCCGCGATCAACGCCATCGAGGGCCCACGCATTGTACTTTCAGGCTTGTGATTTGGATAGTTTCCTTTCCTACTCTCTTGAGTGCATCTCTCTTTCCTACCTGGCTCAAAAGTGCCACCATATTTGACGCTTTGAAACCGAGTGCTTTAAAGTTGCTCCAATCTCTGGAATTAAATAGTCCATTAATAGCCAGATAGCCACAAAGCGGATTTTCCAGTCAACTATAAAAATAAGTGGCACATTTGGACTATTTATAGTCCAACCTGACAACCCTGATAGCAAGTGCCACAGCGAAAACAGTCTTCAGATATCGTAGTCGCCGTCTTTCTAAGCTTAATATAAACTTTTTTTTTTTTTTTTTTAAGCGCCGGAAGGAGGTGTTGTCGGCACTTTACGCCCCCGGAAACTTCCGGTCAAACGAGAAGACAAAAAATGCCCACGATACAAACGCGCTTGTAATGTTCATAAACTACTTTATGGTGGTTAGCTGAAGGACCAGTTAGCGAGAGATTTGTTGGATATCTTTTCTTGCTCCCGCGAGACTTCGCTAAATCCCCAACTTCGTGTTTTTCGTGGAACTTCATCGTCCCAGGAATTTCTACACGAGCAGGTTCGGAAGGAGTGCCGCAACGGAAATAGCGAAATTCTCTTGGGAGCCAAGAGACGGCTTTTGTTTGCGGAGAAAGCATGTCATTCGCCCATCTTCCTTCGTAGGTTGCAGCGATTGGCTTTCTCAAATACTTTGCAGGAAGCTCCAGATTTCGAAGTGCGTACGGGGAGGACGCATTACATGAAACATGAAACGAATGCAACAGGACTGGCCTGGTGCTAGGCGTGCTTTACTTGGCTAATCCAACCAAGAAAAACTGGACCAGCCCCCGAAAATTAATTGTGTTGTATGCTTATACGTCCAGAAATTAGTCAGCCTAGGTAAGCGCAGGTGTCTCAGCTGTAATGAGAAACGTAGCCAGTGCGGTACAACCGCTGGCCCATGGGGCGTCTTTAAGGTGCGTCAAGTGAAAGTAATTCACGACCGCACGCCGGTACGATGCTCATCCATGCATGCAGATCGAAACGGGCAGGAACCCAGGACCCTGCAGAACCCAGGATCCCTGGGTTCTGCAGCGCGAGCTTTCGCTCCACGTGCTCCGAGCTGGTGTGCGCTAGCCCACTCGACCACCGATCCCCCGGACCAGCCCAACTTTTCATCGCATCCACCAAGAAAGTCAATGGTAGCATAATAAAACGACGCAAAAAAAAAAAAAACTATTTTGCGCGTGTTTTACTTGAGCTGTACCTCGGGCCACTTACTAAGGTAACGAGACTGCCTTCAAAAAGTCTTCGACAAAAAGACCTTACTCCGGACATGATACTATAGTTGGTTTTTATCGAATAAATAAGGGCCGGCCATGCTCGATAACAGCACAGTGACACATGCGCTTGCTTATTTTAGCCACCCATATATTCTGGAGAAATTGCCACGAGCGTGCGAATTTATGCTAATAATTTCTCGCCTTTTTTTTTTAATCGAATTACACGTTGAATTTTTCGATCTAATTACAGGACGATTCTGGGCAGAATCTTCCAAACCGGTAAGCTATTTCGGGTTGCTATTCGAGCAGAACCAAAATAGCGGCGGAAAAAAGATTGTGCAATGCAGCGGGCGTGTGGCTTGTCTTACTTTTCTATCGTATGTAGCACGGGTAAAATCGTACAGTCGTTCTGGGCAGCAAATAAAGACGGCATTAGTAGTATTGTTACCATTATTCACACGTTCACGTGGAAGTGCCCTGAAACGTCTGACGTAATGCGATATTATTCAATGGTGATACAAATCACATGCTGCATCGTGTCCTTTTCATGTATCTTTTTTTTTTTTCTTAGCTAAAATGTAATCTTTTGTACTTTTTTTTTATTGGGGGGGGGGGGGAGTTAGTTTTAATTGAAACTGCACCTGCGTGATCTTCGATAGTGACAAGGATACCTTATTTTATTGTGAAAGTAATTTTGTTGTTGTGAAGATTCTTTTTTTTTTTATATACCATATGAAACAAAGTTTTTAATTAGATCTGCGTTAAAGTCTCTTGTCAAGTCAACAACTTTCTTTTGTATTTTTTTTCTTTATGTTGCTTTCCATGATACCACTGCAACATCGGATCGGTCCTAACCCTTGGTGGCTTTGACGAACCTGCGTTGTGCCTTGGGTGTGTGAGTGTGTGTGTTTTTTTTCTTCGCAAGTATATTATTATTATTATTATTATTATTATTATTATTATTATTATTATTATTATTATTATTAAGAACACTAATCAGTTACGCCTACTGGCAATAGGCGACGAGATAAGTCCCATTAAAATTAAAACAAACGATAGTCTTTGTTGTTCGGCACCAAGTGTATCATCTGAAACCCCTGTCTTCCCGTACTTCAATTAGTAATCAAGAATCAGCGAGGCATCCTCCTGCACCATCGGAGGCTGCTCACCCAGAGAGGAGGCCATTCCGAGCACTGGCCGGCATGCGATGTCGAAAGTCTGAGCGTCGCAATGCCGATGCGCCCGCCCCTCGCGGCACCCGTATGGGAGAGAACAATAGGGGCCGATTACCACGAAGGCATTTGTTGCCTCCGCCAGAAAGCTGTTCCGTACCCGCCGCCGTTCAATGTGACAGCCACTTAATGTTACACGCTAAACTGTCACTGGGTAGAAAAATAACCCGCGTCGCCCACTCTACGCCTCAGATGCCTCTTTGAAAGCGACAGCTGTTAGATTAATAGGTTTTGCAGCGGATCCCGTGTACCCACGTCCTGGTTTGCTGAACTTATTGGCAAAAATTAACCGCCAAATTTAGCGGGAACATGTTTTCGCTAAGTCTAGCCGGAATCACAATGTCGCTACGGGACGTCGTCTCACATGACGACGTCACGATTTTTCGGGAAATATGTGCCCTTACATCAGGGATTTCCCCAGACCCCCCCTAGGGGGGGGTTTAGACCCCCCCCTCGTTTTTCCGAAGGCACCCCCTTAATTCATAACGACTCCTATATTCGCAATGCCCCCCCCCCCTCCCCTTTAACCCCCCCCCCCAAAAAAAAAATTTAGACACCCCCCCCCCCCCCTGATTTCAATTCCTGGGGAAACCCCTGCCTTACATTGTTACGTGACGTTAAAATTTTCCCGTTACGTCAAGCGGGATTCTTTTTTTTTTATTTGCTAAGTTTAGCCGGGATTTAGTTTCTCGTAACGTTCTGGCGCCATGAGTATCATATGACGCCATGGCGTCATCTGAGGTCGAAGTGTAGCATGAACGCCGTCTGCTAAATTTCAGCAGTGGAACTGTGTCGAGCGTCTCGGCGATCGCCGCAGTTCATTTGCAAAACACGGCCTAATTGGCCAGTGCATGCCTTGGGCGCTTTCTTTTGGGTGACGATCTTTTGGAAGAGGAAGATGGGGGCCAATGGTCGGACAGCCTTATGTATCACTGCTATGGTTTGAGAGCCCGGGTGAGAACTTGGCTCGTGCCTCCGAGGTGCGGGAGGCACATGCGACTGGAGGGATGAGTTTCCTCGGCTGCAGAGGGGTGATGAAGTCTCCTGTAGATGTTGTCGACGAGTCTTGTCGGATATGCGTGTTTTCGAAGGTCCCGTTTCATAATATCAACTTCCTCTTTAAGTGCCTTATCTGTGGAGCACAACGTGATGGCACGTCGAAATAGTGCCGAAACAATTAACTCAAGATTTGTGAAATGTGGGGAGGTCTGATAAAAGAAAAAAAAAAAATAGGTATCGTCCGGTGTGCTTTGGTTTTCTGTACACCTAAAACAATAAAAAAATTGCCTTTTTTTTTAAAGATACATTTAGGAATGGTATGGAAAGATCGTCATCCAAAAGAAAAAGCCCATGTTTATCGTATTCCTTGCACCGACTGCAACGTCTCATATGTGGGGGAAACCAAGAACTTTCCCGAACGTCTACGCAGACGCAAATATGATGTAAAAAAGGACATAAAAGCTAACGCTCTAGAGGAATATGCAGAAAAGAGCAACCACGTCATCGACTTCGACAGCAGTTTCGTATTGGACACCAAAAGAAACTGGAAAAAACGACTCTTTTTAGAGTCATGGCATATTCAACATACAACAAACAACCTGAACCGGTCGATCGGTACCCTCCCAAGCACTTATATTCACGGGCTTCGAGGTGTCACAAAAAGAAGAGGACGATTTAAACGGCAGCGACAAGGAGAAGAAGAGAAAGGCGAACACCCACCCAAAATAGTCACCCGTGAACAAGCGGCCGAGCAGGCCGCGAAGCGTCGCGCTATTTAAACAGAGTTGGTTAGAGCACCCGCAGCTTCTTTTATTAATACTCACCTAACCGGAGAGATTTCTGCCAAAATGTTTACTTTTCAAGCAGTCCTTGTATCGCTCACATTGTGGAAGACACAGAATGCCAAGGGGTCACCCGATTATCGTACAGGAGAGCAATCCGGTGAGGATGCTGCAATGGTTTGCCTCGTTTAATGTGACAACCGCACAATGTCACAGGTCGCATAATAGAACGCCATAGAGGCCATCCCGTCAGGCATACGTGACGCTAACGTTGTCTCTATATGGTGTGGCTCAGTTACCCAGGGGGAAGCCACATAACCTACTTAACTGACGCTAGCGGTTACTCACACGGGCGTTCAATAACCGCCCAAAAGGCAAATTAGAGCCAAAACGTTCACGCAACTGTATGGAATACACGATGTTCGATTTATTGTAACAAAGCAAGTCTTTTACTAACCACTACGAAGAGTGTTTGACAGTAATGTGAACTCCAAACTACTGGATTTTAATCATAAAATGTCGCCGACAGTTTAAGAAATACTGTGTGAGGCTTATTATCACTCTTCCCGCGTATATATGTTTGTGCTGTTGTCGTAGTTAACGAGAATGAAGCTTTCTTCTGGTAGACGCGATCGGTTTATCTTGTAAGCGAACGATAACATATAAGCTGCATTATTATAAGTTTTCTTTTTTTCTTTTTTTTAGGGGGGGGGGTTGAACAACATTACAAAGTTGAGGGAACGGCAACTTTGTAACGTTCCTTTAAACGCCGAATTGAACGGAGCGCGAAAAAAAAAAAAAAAAAAAGCGTCATCCGCTACGTCACAAGCCGTGGGGGAATCCCACAAACAAGTTTGCACAACAACGCACATAAAAAAGTTTGCCAAAGAAGTAACCTCCCGATTTAACGACGTACACCGGTGGCCAAAAGTAGCAGCAGCGATTCACTCGCTAACAAGCTTAATTCCGTCGGACAGGCCCGACTTTGAAGATAAAAAAAGATCCGATATGTGAAACGGAAAATCCGCGTGCAGTCTACGGGACGCTGGCATCCTGCGCTCTCGCGTCGGCGGTGAGCGCCGCCAAAAAAACTATTTTTAACCACCCGACCCACCCTTCGCACCACTCCGAAAACAATGCGGCAATAAACGTACCCCAAATAAACGCGACCCAGCGAGCAGCCTCGGGCCCCCCCCCCCCCCCCCCCCCCAAAAAAAAAACTTTGTTTCCGAGTTTGTCCTCAAACTCTCGCGATAGGGACGGCCTGGGACGGCAGCGCCGAACGCCGCCGACTCTTCGGACTTCCCCCGTTCGATTACGACGTCCTGTGCAGGACCAAACGAGTGCTCGACCTCATTACGGGACACTTACGAGTACGAATGGGAACACTCACCGCTTTCAAGTCGCCGATTTTCCGGGTAAACAGTGGTATTCCACCGTCGGCAGTCAACGCTGCCAAGTGGGCGGCCATCTTGGCCCCGCGGGCTGGCGCATGCGCGGAAGGGACCGCCGTGGCGATCGCCGAGCGCGGCCGTTTGCCCATGCTCGCGCTGGGTCGGCGCTACGCCTCGCTAGTTCGGCTAAGTTTGCCGGAATAAACGCAATCGACTCGTGACGTTGCGAGCAGTGTTCCTTGGAAGAGTTCACACCATCCGGAGGAAGCGAAGGACGAACACAGAGACACTTAATCCAATCGTGCGGGGAGGCTCCTTTCCGTAGCAGACGACGAGTACGGCGTTCGTAGCAGACGACGCGCGCCAAAGGGAAAGCGGGTGACGCGCAGACGACGGGAACCTTCTCACAAAAACACGTATTGCTGTAAAATGTCACCAGATAAATATATTGTGTATCATGGTACTGAAAACTCGTCAAAATAGTCCAGGAAAGCAAGTTGAAACGTCAAATGGGATGTCGGTGCACTCGCGGAGGGCATCACACGCGAAATGCGCGGAGAAGCGAGAGCGCCTGCTGTGGGAGCGATCCGCGCGTGGCCCGCCCATTCCGCAGCCAACTGATTGGTTGCTAAGGGTCACGTGGGTTCTCGCCTGTCCAATCGCGTCGGTGCATCAGTTTTCCCGCGGGTTTTCGGTCTTGCCGTTCGCTTTTCCGTTTGCTCTACGACAAGAATGCATGATGGTTTTCAAACACAACAGTGTGCGTTTAGCGACGATATGGTTTTTTTGCGATGTTGACATAAAGTGTGAGCTAGCAAATTTTATTTTTTCACGAACATTACATTGTCAAGGAGACGTTACTTGTGTTCTAAAGAACGGTCTTTCGCGCAATTCCAAGTTGTTCTGCAGAATAGATAAATTTCACCACGGCAATTGAAATAAAATTACCGTTGGTCTGATTGTCACTAAACATATTTGGATACTTGCGGTGTCAATGGTCTTCACTGTTTGCAGCAATGAAGGAAATGCAAGTCGAAAGATTTCTCAGGACTGTCCTAATTGTTACATATTTGCTTGCTTGTTTGTATGTTTGTGACAGCGATTGATTGATTGATTGATTCATTGATCGATTGATTGATCGATTGATTGATCGATTGATTGATTGATTGATTGATTGATTGATTGATTGATTGATTGATTGATTGATTGATTGATTGATTGATTGATTGATTGATTGATTGATTGATTGATTGATTGTCTAGCATTTGTTTTATAAAAAATATGCCAGATAAACCATGGCCTCCGAATTCCGCTTCGGGATATCAGAGGCCATGGAAAAACTGAAGTCAAACAATTCAAGATTTACCGTATACGTGGAGGTTAGCAATGCGATCTTCGAAGACAACTTTCTGACACAATTGTGTACACCATCAATCTCCTTGGGAGCCTACCTACTCCCACTGAGCTCTCGCCACGTGTGTTTCACTCCAAAGTTCTTATTCTTCAGATGGCGGTAAGCTACTCTACTCGGTCACAGCTCGAGCTATTGAGCGCATCCATAACATCCCATGCACAAATATAGAACTCTTCATCGAAATGTTCGTCGTCCCTCGTCCCAAGTTTGTTTTATTCTTTCTGTCACCAGTCTTCTTTTTTTTTTTTTCTCTTCTTTTTTCCCGCTTCACAGCATCGCCAAGCGGTATGTAGGACGCCTATTGTTTCGCAAAAGAGAAGATCGTGCTTCAAGAACGTGCAACACAGACAGCAGACAGGAAAAGGGTAAAGATGGGGGATCGGCATCTCCGTGAAGACACAATCGAATCTCCTGTGCCGGAGAGCGATCCGTTGAAAGTCTCCGTGAAAAGGGGACGCCATCCACCTCCTAGCAGTGCTGTACACGTTCGTAAAAAAAAAAAAAAAAAAAAAAAGGAAGAACGAAAGATCGTTCCTCGTTCCTTCTGATTTTTGGAACGCGTTCCCGTTACAAATCTATTTGTTAAAAAAGAACTCGTTCCCGTTACAGTTAAAAAAAAATGGAACGTATCGTATACGTATACGTTACATTTGCATTTTGCTGATTATCATATTTAGTTAGATCAAGGAATATATATTTTTATCTATCCCATTAAATGGGAACATACGACTTTGAATGCCGTGATGAAGGGGCACCAGGAGAAGAAAATAAGCGGAAGCAGGGTTTCATTTGTTGATATATCACCTTTAAAAATATGACCTTTTAACCATATTCTTGTTTGTGGTGAGCGATTCAGACGAGCCAAATGTACTGTTACCCCACATTGCACGAGTGTTTTACAACAACCTCACACGTTTCAATCTAACAAACTCCCGTGTTCGAACTTAACAACAGTTGCTTCTCGCTGTTGCTGTCCGCAAGACGAGCAAGTGAAGAAGAAGGTCAGTCATGAAAACTGCATGCCCTTCTTCGTGAAGGTTGAATTCAACGAATAAAGGTTAATTTTTGTGTCTCTTTTTAGTGACCTGCGTTCGGGATACAAGAGCGTGTTCGATGTCTGGAAACCTCATCTTTTGTTGTATCTGTAGGTCTCTTTGTGGAAGTACAGTGATGGCTGTAGTCGGCCTTAGATTTCTGGGTGTATGAGGATTCGTGGAAGAAAAGAAAGTAGCTGAGTTTGAAAGGTCCCTCTTTCTCTGTCTTTTTCTTCGACTAAAAGTTTTTCTTTTTGTACCACAGTCTAGGGCACTGAAAAAAAAAAAATATCGATGTCCACTAGCTCTCCTGCACCCGACTGTTATTAAGCGAGGACCACACAAAATAAACTCCAAGATAAGTAACCGAAAGTTAACTAGATCCTGCTCTTCGTAAATACATTGTTTTTACACTCTTTAGAATTTCAATCAGAAATAATTGGCAAAATACCCCACTCGACGAACAAAAAGGATCGCCGTTCTTTTTTCGTTCCAGTAAAAATGTAACGAGTTGTTCCAGCGATGCAAAATGAAAAGGCGGCGTTCCTTCAGTTCTTCCAAAACAAAAGAAACGCGTTCCAGGAACGCCTTTCCGTACAACACTGTCTCCTATAGTATAACCTCCCGAGCATTTCAAGAACTGGGCAGATTTCTTTACCCAATCACTGTTTTATCTTCGTCGCTATCTTTTATTTCATTTGTGTCTGTTTTCATGACTCCATTGTGTTCGCCCGCGACCTACAACAAAGAAAAACGTGGGTGCGAGCTTTGTTTGGAGTCACCTGATCTTTCAGTGTAAAAAAATACCTGCGCGTCTACTTGCCCGCAAAACAACCGAAGAGTCAATCTCTGCGATCTAGGAAATCAGCTCAGCGAATGATGAGGCGGAACATCTGTTTCGACGACCTTAAAAATATGTCTGCGCTGTGGCATTACGCAATGCAAGCATGACCTCATTTTTAGGTATAAACGGATGTTCCGCCTCATCATTCGCTGAGCTGATTTCGTAGACCGAAGAGATTGGCTCTTTAAGTGTTTTGCGGGTGAGCACACGCGCAGGCATTTCTTAGAGTGTTCAACATCATCATCATAATAATAACCTTTTTTTATGTCTGTGCCCATAAACAACAACCGTGTGTCTTTCTTTATCATTTAGCTTAATCTTTTTATATAGAGCTTTTTTTTTTCGCAATGAAAAACAAAACATTACATCTCGAAGCATTTGAATCCACAGTGCACGGCACGCCACTGATACATACACTAATTGAAACTGCATAATATACGTCAAATATTGTAAGCTTCTAAAGTAGACAACAGGTTCAATTATGCAATATAAGCCCCGTAAAAAGTATGCACGCACTCGTCGCCTTTGTGCTTTGGTTCCGCGTGGGCTGACTGCAGTGAATTAGCGAAGGTAGAGAGCTTGCGCTGGAGGCGGGGCTTGGATCGAATTCTGTATCTGTTTGCACAACCAAAAAATTAGGCGGGCCAAAATTACGCATATTGAAAACTGTGCGGTCCGCACCTAGTGCGACGTGTTGCATAATTTGGCTGCGGTCAGGCTTCTGATAGCAGGTGTCATCGCACTCTTTGCCGTCTTTAGCAGATCTCGCAATGTCATGTCCGTCACTGGCAGATCGAAGGCGGTTCTTGTTGAGTGTCATCAGTGAGAAGGTTTGCTCACAAACATGCGTGCTCCCGAAAAGGGGCGACAGTTCCGAAAGGTGGTCCACCAGGTTTACGTTCTTGTTCTTGTCGGGGTTTTTGTAGAACTCGTGCAGCTCATGCAGATTCGCGATGCATAGTCTTCAGCGCTGGTGGACACCGGAGGTCGATTATTTCCAGTTGCATCGTCGGATCGGAGTCTTCCGATCCGACGATGCAATCCCTAACTATCCCAACAGGAAGAGAGAGGGTTGATGGCCTCGTGATGAAAGAGGGAAGGGGATCTGTTGAAACTTGAGAGAGAGAGAGAGAGAGAGAGAGAGAGCAAGAAGTTTTCGCGTTCCGTGTACAGACATGTTGAGACAGAACCATGGACAGGGACGGCTGTACACGCTGTATTATCGTTGCCAGTGGGATTAGTGGAGAGGGAAAGTTTGAACTGAGAAATAGTAATTCATTCGCTGAAGACTGAGAAAAGTAGGTCACAGGGTTTCACCGCTGCTTTCCAGGCAGAACAAGCGCTCGGTGGATTGAATGCCATAGTACGTAACTTTCTGCGCTGAGCCGGGCCGCGGGCCGGGACCATTCCAATAGTCGCATTTTGAGTGCTGCCATTGTCATGTCCGTGGAGTGTGTAATGCGTTCTGAGCTTGCACAAAAGCTCTCTTCTTGAAACATCGGACGTCACGCATGCCTCCACGGCTCGGTTTTTCATCAATTCTGCACCTAGGTGCTAAGCACTCCGCTGCATTAGCTAAATAGCTTCTCTGCAGCGCTAAACCATGTATAGCCATGGTTTCAATGACAAATTGACATTCATGTAGCTGAGCCAACGTGCAACATCACGGTCTGCTTTGTTTCGTTTTTTTTTTTTTTTTTTGTGCAAATTTTTGAAAAAGTAAAAATATATATGACCGGCCTGGACGTTCGCCAACTCCCTTTATTGATTGCGGAAATCGGTTCTCTAAGTGCTCTCCGGACGACTGGACACGAACGAGTACGTTATCGGCGTTTGGCCCCCTCGCACTGCACGGTACTCAAACACAAGTAGTCAAATTACTCGGAATCAATTACTTCTTGGAGTATTTTTGTTATAATTCGATTAACTTCTTCAGGAAGTAATCGAAAGAGTGATCTGACTACTTTTGGAAGTACTAAAATTACTTCTACACGTTACTATTTTCCCCTCCCCCGTTCTAATTGGGCCCTTTTGTTTGTACCAGTTTCCTACCAAGAAAACTTCTAACTGGGTCTCCGACAGCAGGGCGGTTTACCAATAATGATGAATTAAAGAGATAAGTAGCGTATAATTCGGTTACTTTAATCTAATAATGAACGGTACAAAAAATCAGTTTTCAAACTTGCAAAAAAAATAAATATATATATATATATGTCGTTTTGAAGATCTGAAGTATTCAGAAAAGAACTGTTACTTTTTTTTTTTTTAATAACGGTCAATTACTTCTGCTTTTTAAGTAATCATGTAATCTAATTGTATGCTTTTAACCGAGAGTAGTTGTAATTGTAATCACTTTACAATTACTCACATTTTAACCGAGAGTAAATGTAACTGTAATCGATAACTTTTTTTTTTTTTTTTTTTCAGCAACGTGCGCAAGAGAGGTCTGCATGCGTTGTTAACTTTGCTCGCTGCACTCTGGATCGCTCACCATGTGACATTTTGTATTCACGCTCCCTCCATCGTGATTGGTTCTTCGAGGCTCTTATCGGCCGATGCCGCAACCTGATTGGCTGCGAAGCGGCGATGGGTTGCTCCGATCCACCAATCATTGATCTTTGTGGAATTAGTTGAGCCCGTAAGGAAGACGAGCGTCACACTCGAAGGGTCCTGCAATTTCGGTGATGGAGGAGGGGAATGATATGGGTCCTGACAACATTCGACCCTAGCGATCGTTGATTCCTCGCGTGCCTCGGTGGATGATATAGCGAGTTTATAGGCTGTCTTGATGTCAGCAGTTTGAGATGTTGATGTTACGACAATAGGATGATAACTGGTTGCTTTACTAAAACTCCTCAATTAGGAGTTTTAGTGAATCATTCCGATACCTCCCGATAACGATACTATGCATGTGTAAAGGCGTCGGCGAAGTACCGGGTAACGTTATTGGACTTACCGGAACGATATACAACTCCCTACTGCCTCTCTTCGACGGTAACTGTCATAAAGTTTCCGAAAAAGAAAGGAAAGGAGGGGGGGGGGGGGGGGGGGGTACCTGCAAACTGAAAACCTCATGGCCCCCGCACGGCACCATCGAACACGAGCACAAAGACACTATTTTTTGCCCTCTCCGCCTAATGTCTCCAGAGGAGGATTCGTGGAGCAAACAGAGGTACGAAGGAGCTTCCAGCGGACAATGGCAGACGAGGTCGTGCGTCACGACCTGGTCACGTGGCCTCGCAGTATTTCTCGCAGCATTATAAGATCTCCGTGAACTGGCGGTCCCTTCCCTCGGTGAAATGGTTTCGCTGACTGCCGCGCGAGCAGACGACTCCTTTTCCTTCCATTAGCAGACGACGCCGGATGCCATTTTCTCCGCCTGCTTCCCAATGGCATTTCGTTCGTTGTCTGCTCGTCGTAGTCGTCATTTGTGGCGTCTGGTGCTCGTGCCTATGCGCGCATGCGCGGGTGTAGTAGACGCGCGCCCGCCTGTTTGAGCAAAAAAAAAGATGGACACCTATTCGGACGCCCACGTAAAAAATATAAGTCACTCAATTAAAAATATACATATAATACACATTTCACAAGGTTTGAATTGAGTACTACTTTTTGGAAGGGAATTTTGGAGAAAAATAGAATTTTCACAGCAAAGTTTACGATGTCAGTTTAGTTTTCTGATGGAAGAAAAAAGTACACTTCGCGAAACCGTAAACGCAAACACAGCATCGCTCTATATTTTTTTTTATTTATTATTATTTCACTTACAATGTGTTGTTTATGTGGACAGCTAAGTTTTGTGTATTTATGAGCGCCATTAATTCCTTTTCCACCCTTTTAGCTTCCTATTTCGGAAGAAATTCAGCAGTCCGCATTAACAAGTATGAACCGACCAGCTCAACGATTACGGGGACAGTATAGGACACCAAACTTTGCCGGTTCTGTTTCCCCGTTAGATTTAACGAGGAAACGCTGGCCGCCAGGTTTAGCATGACTCCCGCACTCAGGAAAGCTCATAAATGAACACCCAGCGCAGATCAAACCAATTGATGCGTGTTTTGTGTTTCTTTATATTATCATTATTTTATCTATATAAATGAATGAATAAATCAATTAATTAATTCTTTGTTTTATGCTTCTTCGCTTATCGAATACTATACCCTATAATTATAATCCGTGGGATTATTATTATTATTTTTTACGAAGGTTTTTGGGGTGGAAAAGGGGAAAGAAGCGTATTACTGGAGCGTTTTCGCGGGGTCATTGTCTGCTGGCTAAGTCGACCGACCGAGATTCGCCCAGGCTCCTCGCAGCGGGCCTCTACGAAACGCCAGAGCCAATGTTCGCTACGAAACAGATGCCAGCACACTCCGGGCTTCCCCCTCCGAAATCTAAACACGGGACGGCGTAAGAATCTCTCCGAAATAAATACACGCGGGAAAAGAGCACCCGTCGATACGCACGCACACACATACACACACACGCGAATATGCGCATACAGTTATGTACACGCTTGGCACACACACACGCACGCACGTATGCGCACAAACGCACAAACACAGCTGCACACGCAGATATACACGCGCCGAGGCGCACGCACGCGTAGATACATGTTGTGAGTGCGGATATGCCTTCGAAAGAAGAAGAAAAAAAAAAATAAAGCGTGTCACGGCGAATAATAGTGAAGAAATACAGACACCCAAAAGCAAGAATACAAGCGCCACACAACAAAGCGCTCGTGCGGCGGGTGTTTGGGCGGATGGATAAAGAAGGGGCTACCAGGGGGCTACAAGGTCGGTTGGGAGGGGGGACTTCAACGGATATCGCGTGCCCGCACAGGGCACACTGGAGGGGCTGGCACGTGCTCGGCGCGTGCCAGCCCAGCTGCCTCCGGTCTGGGATGACTCCCGCCCCCCCCCCCCCCCCCCCCCCCCTTTCCTTTCCGTCGAATACGTCCCCGTCAGCTTCGGCTGTTACTTTGACGTCCCGTCGAGAGCTCTGGCCCTTTTCTGTGTCATTCGAGGCATTCGAAGTAGAAGCGCGCAAAAATCACAGCCTGCAGACAGTCTAAGCAGGCTTGTGCCAGTTACATGAAAAATGTAACGGATTAAAATTACAAATTACCGGGGCTCAAATGTAACAAATTACCGATACAAATTTCTTTCGCTGAAAAGTAACGGATTACTTTACTCATTACGTTAGAAATTACTTTCACGTTACTTGTCCCGTACAATGCAGTGTAAGATATGCCTGCGCGTCTACTTACCCGCAAAACAATCGAAGAGCCAATCGCTGCAATCTACGAAGTCAGCTCAGCGAATGATGAGGCGGACCATCTGTTTAGACCTTAAAAATGTGTTTGCGCTGTGGCATTACGCAATGCAAGCATGACGCACTGCATTGCGTAATGCCACAACGCAGACTTCATTTTGAGGTCTAAACGGATGTTTCGCCTCATCATTCGCTCAGCTGATTTCGTAGATCGCAGAGATTGGCTCTTTAAGTGTTTTGCGGGTAAGTACACGCGCAGGCATTTATTTCTCAGAGTGTGATCAAGAAAACAATGGAAACAACCTTGATGTTTTCAAGAATGTTCTGCAACATATCCCTACCTGTCTGCAAACTGGATTTTAGGTTTCCAGCAAGAAATCCAGTTAGAATTTCTGTTCCATAATCCACTTTATACTTTTGTTTTTCGTTAGGAGCTACTTTCTATTTCTCATACGGCCGCATTATGGGAGGCCTTGTCAAAATAAAATATTCTACTTAATAGAAAAACGTAGGTGCACCGCGTTCACTTGTAAGCTGACAAGTCAGCGAATGGTGCGACCATGCACACCCGCCATCCCGCTAGCTTACGGCCACCGGAAATGATCCCTGGAACTCTGGAGACAAAGCTAGCGGTGTGCATGCTCAGTAGCGGCGTCGACATCCGCTAGGAGGTCAAGAAGACAACACCTACTCTGCGCTGTCTTCTTGATCTTTGTTTTTTGCACATTTGTACATGCCTCGAACGTTTTTCTAGTGGTTCTAGTGATCGGTCATAGAATAGAGAGAGAATAAGCATCAAAAGAAAACAGCGTGGTCATCCAGCGCTCTGTGCCGGCTTGCTACGCTGTGAAAGAAGAGGAAAAAAAGAAAAAGGCAGTATGACAAAGGTAGCAAAAAATACATATATATATATATATAAAGAAAGAAAATAGAGAGATAAGCAGATTAAAGCAAAACACAAATGCGCACGCACACAATATACACACACACTCATAGAACTGTTACGCTGGCAAGTGTCGTCTCACTTTGCAGCACACTTTTGCCCTTTTATTTCTGTGTTCAGATGTGGTCCATGTTGTGCCGGCCGCCCAGAAAGAACTATAGATTAGACTAGCGTTTTTGGACTGCAGGCAGACAAGTCAAGAAAACTAAGTTTAAAACGAATGAACAGATTTCAAAATTGCGTCTGGTGGCGGTCCGTGAAGCTCCGTTGCAATGCCGTCACCTGATGAGTTCCTATGCGGAGGGCAAGTTCGTCTGCTTCTCGCGCAGGGGGTACCGGTGATGTCAGAACGCCGTGCCCTGATTGGCTGATCGCGGCCCCCCTATCTGAGCGTCGTCTGCTCCTTTGCAACGTCGTCTGCGTCTGTCTTTCCTTTCCTGCGACTTTCGGAAGTGCAGAGGCCAGATTCACAAAACCATGTTACGCCGAAAGAGTGCGTAAGACAAAACGTGAGAACAAATTCGTATTCACGAAACGAAATTATCGTCAACAAAGAATGTCCATTCTGCCACACGTACGCGAACCTATACCACACTGTATGGGAATGCCAACGAAACCCCGCGATCCCTCCCATCCCACACCCTACCCCTTCCCAATGGGAGGCCGTGCTGCTTAGCTCCAGCCTGGATGACCAGCGTCAGCTGGTGGACCGGGCCCGCTCGGCGGCGAAGGCCACAGGAGCCCTGGACTAAGGGTCCCTCCCTCCCTTCAGAAAACTGTCTAAATAAAGTTTATTCTCTCTCTCTCTCGCTCAGGTTACGACGGAATCCTACGACAATCAACTCAGCATGGCCGACAGCGTCGCTCAGTTACTTGGTCGCGACGACCAACGGACGTTTATTTTTGTACGTGCTCTTCTCACGCGTCACGACTACAAGCAGCAAGAAAAAAAGTAAAAAGCACTTGAAATAAACCACGACGAACAAGAACGCTGGATCCACAAACACCCGGGAAATGCTCCAACGGCCACGATTCCACTGACCCCGTCCATGCGAGCTCGGCAGATAGGCCTAGCAGCGGCGCAGCGGTGCTCCGACGGTCCTTGGCCAAGACCGTCTGCCCACGACCGGCTGGCGTGCTGAATGTAATATGCCCGCGCGACCCTTGTGAACCCTTCAATCTCTTCCTCTTGTCATCGCCTCGTTTTCCGAGGCAGCGGCGACTCTCACCGGTGAAAAAGCGGTGAATCTCCGACAGACGCAGGAAAGGTAAAGCAGCCATCGCTTTGACTAGCAGACGTAAAGCAGACGACGTTAACTGCACCAACCCGCCGACGCCGTTTAAGAGTGAGGAGTCTCGCCGCACACGCAAGGAGGGAAAAAGTATTTGGGAGGGAACTTGCGGACACTCTCGCTTCTTAGCAGACAAACCTCGGCGCCTCGGGACACCTCGCCAGCGAGTCCCTTGACTTCCCCCCTTGATGCACGTCTGCTAGTTGTTCGACAAAAACAACGTACCGCTCGAGTTATTTCGTCTCCCCTCTCTGAAAGGCGAAGTCGAGCTCGCTCGTAAAGACCTGCACTTCCGAAAGTCGCAGGAAAGGTAAGACAGACGCAGACGACGTTGCGAGCAGACGACGTTGCAAAGGAGCAGACGACACTCAGATAGGGGGATCGCGATCAGCCAATCAGGGCTCGGCGTTCTGACGTCACCGCTACCTCCTTTCTCATGCGCAGAAGACGAAAATGAGCCCACTTGCGAGGCGTATATGAAGCAGCGCTAGTTCGCGGCAGTATGGCCAGTATGGCTCTCTCGTGGGGTTATTTAGTCTTCAATGTGACTTCGCGGAGAACGCTCATAAGCGGGGACTGCTGCTAAACCTAAAACCGCGAGCTATAGCCCGCACTCCTGGCTTTGGGACGTGTATTTCTAGCGCGAGTTCTCGATAGTTCTGCGGAACAACGCTTCAAAGCAGCGACCTCGAGCTCTCGTGGTTGTGGCATTGGCCGCAGTCTCAGCTCCACGGTGCTTCTGCAACGTGCATTCAGCACTACGTGCGCGACCGAAAGCATCGCTGTGGTCGGCCTTCCACGATTGACCGAACGCTGACTATGACGTCAGAAAAGGATTTATCATCGACGGAAATAAGAGGAACGAAAGAACTTTAATTTTGACGGTGTTGGCAGTGTTCCTTTGAGAGCGCAATGATTTCAAGCTTCCACCATGCTATTTACAAACACCATCGAACTTGTTGTTTGCAAGGTAATGACGTCACAAGGGGGAACCATAGGAGGGCGCCACCAAAACATCTCGCCGCTAATATCGAGATCGCCGTTCTTTGCAGACGTTAGGTGGGAGCTTGATCTGAGGATGCGGGTATCGTTGGATGTGGGGACGTCTGTCAGGCCAACCATGCACGCATATGCCATTGCTGGGTACTGACGGCAATTTCTACTTACTGGCTCCCTCGAGCCACTACTTTTGCGGTGTGAAACTAATGGCGCGTTCACTCTGGAAGTGAATCCGCAAATGCGAAGCGGATCCGCGCGTTCTCAACCGCAAAGTGGCTAGGATCGAGCGGTTGGAGCGCGTTTTTGCCAACCGCTTCGGGACCGATTTCTCGCAACCGCTTTCACGAACCGCAAAGCGGCAACCAATCACAACGCGACGCTGATGTGATGTCAGTGACTTTCGAAACAAGATGGCACCTGTCACTGGTGAGGCGTCCAAGGCGCTTTAGTCCTAGCGTTACAGCAGACAAATCAACGAAAAACGTGATGTTCACGTCCGTCACTTGAATCCGCCGCGAAAAGAATTCACTCGTAATCTTAACGGGCTTCGCACCGGTGATTTGGTTCGGGTAAGAGTTTGTTTATTATTCCGGGTGCCACAGCCCGAAGCTCGCTGCTTTGTTAGTCTCTGCCCGTAGAACGTCGGAACCCGCCCCTGATCGACCGAAATGTCAGCTTTTGTACCCACTAACGCAGTCGCGTGAACTATAGTGAAAGCTTTCGACACCGTGCATGACCACCACGAATGCCGGTAGAGACGTCGTGAGCCTGATTGCGTAGCGAACGCACCGCGGAGCGGGCAGGTATACCTGCGCTAACTCGACCTGTAACGTTTTCTACTAACAAAATAAATAAAGGCAATTTACTCAAGGAATAAAGTGTACGTACCAGGCGATGCAGAGGTAATTCATATGGCGTTTATTTGAAACAAACAGAAGACTCGATCGACGTTCGAGTGACGAGAGGAGAGCCCGCCACCAACGAAGCGTACGACCGGAGCACCGAACACATTCCCCCGCACCACGGTTCATTCCACCACTTCTTATCTTCGAAAATGATAAGAGCGAACAACGAGGGGGGAAAACTGGCCCTCTATCCCGAAAACAAGGAAAGGGTCCACTTCAAAGAAAAGGTCGGAAGGCGCGCCTAGCTGGGCTTTGCATGTGGGCGAAGTCGAGGGAATCGCAGGCAAGTTTCACGGGTCCACTGTCTCTTCTTTCGCTGCCTGAACTCGTGATGCGTGCGAACATCCCAAAGAAAAATCTCCAGAGTGCCAAAATAGCAAAATTTTGGCTAGCGAACGCTCGTGGCACATAAAATACCGGCATGGCCGCAGGTGATGTTACGGCGTAGGGCGTACAGTACTCGGATATTACTACTAGGCGAGATTGTCACGCGTTGACGCCACCAAGCGGGCTCGCAGCTAGAGTACCCTTGACCCAGAGCGGCACTGGGAGGTGCGGGCAGAGCCAGGGCGTGCACCAGACGCAGAAAGTGGGCTTGACATGCTCTCTTGGCCAACCAGAAGCCTAAAAGAATCCCCAAGCGGTGGTAGCGAGAAACTGTTTTAATCAAAGGTATATGTTGGTATACGGTTTTAATAGGCACGTAAGAGTGAAGTGTAGTAACCCTTCATGGTTTAACATACGGTGCACGCGATGTTTCGATCATGATCATGCAGAAAGATGTAAGAAACGAATGTGCCTGTTTTGCTCGGACAGAGTGTGTCCGCTCGGACGGCAGATTCCCGGCTCTCTGCGCTTGGCGTACGGATTATGGCGATCGTTTCGCTAGTCGCGCTCTTTCACCATGATTTTAGATGACCGTGATTGAAACATCACGTGCACCATATGTTCAGTCACCGAGAGTTACTCTGACGCACTTATTAAGTTTATTTCTCGCGACCACCACCAGGGTATTATTTCCGGCTTCTGGTTGGCCACATTCGAATTTGTGAAGACGCCCTAGAACACGCCCAGCCCGTTTTCGGCCGATGGCGCCTCCTCATTTGTCTCCTATACTTCCCAACGAATGGCCAAACTCTCTACATATACGGCTCTGCTTTAACCGTGCGAAACGTTTTGACGTTACGAGCGTGATACGCATTGAGCTTCCCTCTGGCCGACTTTGAAGCGAGGGGGCTCGCGCTCATGTCATTTTGTTTTTTTGCCCCTTTAAAGTGTTCGTTGAACATGTGTCGATCTTCTTTATAAAATGTAAAATAGCATCCGTGGCCTCGTAATTATCTGTGTCAGAAGACCAGGGCCCAAACAACTGAATTTTCAAGTCCACCGGGTCTTCTTCGTTTACAAAAAAGTCCTGTTTTATTTTCGGTTATTCTCGGAATTTCCATGATGTCTTCTATCTCGTTGAACTTATATGCTGCTGAATTGCCCACTCATATTGCTCCACTTTCTTTATTATGTTCATATTCTTCAAAAAGTAACGAGTAAGTAATCAGTTGCATTTATTTTGTAAGGAAATTACATTAGAAATTACTGCCGCAAAAAAAAAAACGTGTCAATTACAAAACCAGTCAAACCCGTTTATATCGAACCCGTAGTATATCGAACTCGATATACCAGTCTGATATTCTTGAAGATGTAACGGATTCCAAGTAATTCGTTAATTGTAACGGATTATTTCCTAAGTCTGGGTAACATCGGAAGGCATGTTTCTTACTTGTGTGGCGGTTCTGTCACATTGGTCATAGAAAAACTGTCCGCAGAGATGTCCGAAGCATTTATGAAGAAAAAACATAGTTCAGGCGTGTCCGCAGATAAATCGGTCACTATGTCTGACGCGAACGGTGATAGTGTGACTGCGGCTCTACGTCACGCTCAAGAGATGGCGCTAGATGCCAAGCGGCGCATGCGCAGAAAACCGTGTTTCTGCGCATGCGCACTGCGGTTCCCACAACACTCCTTGGCAAATTCGTTAGTCTTCAGAAGAAAAAAAATAGATAAAAGGAGTTGGGAAAATGAATAAAATGACCGGTTAAAGCGAGGTTGTTGTAATTATGTTTACTTACGATAGAAGGAATAAAAACAAGGAGGACGTTCACGGACAACCAGGCTCTTTCAGTTAGAAACGGGGAATGTTTATTTCCGGGCAGGAAACGCTTCGCGCGTTGGCCAGGATCCAGATTAAACGTGGTTATAATAGGGACGGCACGGTGGCTCAGTCACGGTACGGTGGCTCCGTGACTGAGCTCTGTGACTCCCGATTATAACCCCTTCCCTTTCGCCCTCCCCCGTTCTAGATCCTGGTCAACGTGCGATTCTTTCGCGCCCGGAAATAAACATTCGTCGTTGTTCACTCAAACAGTCAGGTCGTCCGTGAACGTTCTCCTTGTGTTCATTCTTTCCATTTTAAGTTGTTTGAAAGGAAGTGAATGCAAGGGCGCAAACGAGCTGGTTTAGATTGAACTTAGTGTTGAATTGTCTACGCCACCTGCAGGCGGTCTAGCTTGGTCTAGCGCGAGGCATCGACTGGATATGAATGCTGTCTCAGCGTTCGGCTGGGATTCATGTTTAGCCAGTAAGGACACGAGCCCCGGCCCTAACTTTGACTCATGTTCAAAAGTATCCCGCGCTTGTCCCCGCTTGGTGACGTAGAAATTTTAACAACTAAGGCCTCGTTGGTGTTGGGGACTGCCACTGTGCAGTAACCGCTAAAAAATAGACGCTAACAAAAAAGCAAAAAAGTAACGAAATACGAGCCACTCGTTACTCGTATGTCAAGTAACGAGTAACTCGTTACTTGAAAATAAAAGAAACCCGTTACCGTTACGGATAAAAAGTAACGCACGCTCCCTTCGACATACTTTTTATTTATACATTCAAACGTATGACAATTTTGACGTTAGAGGGATGCATAAGCGCCATATTTGAAGAAACGGTATGTCCACGCAAAAGCTTAATATAATTATACCTTGTCTTTTTTTCGATTACGATGTTGAACGTATATACGTGGGATGAGTGGAAGAGTTCGTGAGACTTGGCGCACACAAATAAATTGGAGTGTAATTTTTTTTCTTGGGAATATGTAACGAGTAACGTAAGTACGTTGGACGTTACTCGAAATAAATAACGTAACTACGTTACAGGATAGTCAAAATAGGTTACGTACGTACGTAACCGGTTATTGTTTCAAAAACGTAACAATCACGTTACTACGTCACAGAAGGGAGTAAGGCGTTACCGCCAACAATGAGTAACAGCCAGAGAAGCAAATCAATAAATGAGACGAACATTTCATTTTGCAGTAAAAGGTCACTGATCCAGTATCGAGAACTGATGGATAGGTGTGGTACTCACTGGACGACATATCGGAGCGCGTTGTTCGTCGCGCATGGTGAAAGCGAGCTGCCACCTATCGCCTGCAATAGATGGCAGCTCTTTCTGAAATCTGTTACCATACAAAACCCTGCCCGTGGCACCATCCGAGCTAAGAGCACTACTCACCCCATAAAGCTATAGTATTTAAGCGCGTTCGGCATAATGACCGAACATGCAGCCAATCGGTCGTTTTTCTTGTTTTTTTTTTTTACTTTACTCAATATTCGTTATCAAATATATATGTTTTGCCGCAACTGAATTTGAGAAAATAAGCACATCTAAAATACAAAATACACGATTTCAGAAAATGTTCATACTTTAGATAATTTAGACAACAAAACAAATAAAAACGACGAAACTTTAAATTTGGTTTGCTCTTTCCATTGCCATTTGCTGCGCTGGCTTGTTATTACATAGTACATATTCCCATATAAACCCATTACTCTAAAAAAAGAAAAAAAAACGTTCATTTTTGTTTTTTTATTTTTTTTACAAGGCGCGCTGCCAAATGGTTTTTAAATTATATAACGTACCGCAACCTCCCCTATGCGGGGCTATCTGGAGGGTGAAGGTTCTTGTATATTTTATTAAATTTCGAATTCCTTTTGCTAACGGCCCAGGCTATACGTTTGATGTTTATTTATATATCTATGTTTAAACATGAATGCTCTATCTGTAAAATAGACGTTTCCCATGGCAGGAAATGCTTATGCAACGAGAAAAGCTTCAGTGTGTCAGGCTTGTCCAGCTCAACTATGCTCAATATATATATATATATATATATATATATATATATATATCTGTGTGTGTGTGTAGATGGCAACAAGATATAATGGTCGCTTAACGGAAACCAAGCTTAACTAAACGCTCTATGCTCTTTCTTAGCGGTTATCTCAAGATATTAAATCTTAAGTGATTCAATTAACATTCACGTTTTATTGATTGATCGATAATATTTTTGCCGGCCCTGTAATTTTTGTTTTTAAATTCTCACCCATATTTTTCTAACACCGGGTGACAGTAATGGTACATATATATATTTTCGTTAACAGATTTCAGTTATATGTGGCGTGATTACGCTCCAAGTCCATATAGTAGCACGAATTAACACTTTCTGAAAGGGCACCGACTAAAAGAACGAGCATGTCACACATTTTTTACTTAGGTGGGCAAACCCACAAAACCCAGATGCTATCTGGGTTTGGCCTGCTTACGGTAAAAATAGTTTCCAAAACGGTTCTCGCTTGAAATTGCTAAAAAAAAACAAATTTAAATACATTTCTTTGTTAATTTATAAATTCTCCCTTGAATTTCGCTTAATTTTTATTTCAATAGCCGTGTTCCTCTCTGGGTGCAAGTTTCGCGGGGAACGTATTCGCGACTCCAGCGCTGGACAGGCAAAATGGCGGACGAAAGGAGGTCGTTTTCGTCGTTCAGCATGCAGACCACCATAAATTTCTTGTACTGCAGCGTAAAATCGGTGTTACATATGAAAGCAAAGCCATTTTTCGACGGTAGAAACCTCCTTCTGGGCAGTGTGTAGGTATGACAAGGCAAAAGCATAAAAATAATTACTGGAGGCAATGTTTGTTTCTATGCTGCCTACGAGAACCAAGCAGCGATAGCAGACGACACAGTAGAAACAACCTCCTCTGTTGTGCTTCTTGGTGTTGCCGCTACGCGGCGTCGATTTCGCTGGTGTCGCCAATACACTCACGCTCACCTTAACCACAAAAAAAAAAAAAAAAGATTTAAGACAAGTTTTGGAAACACCTGGTTGCCAGAGAAACAAAACAATGCTTTTTGAGTCGGAAACATGTACGTATGCAGTGATGTGATTGGCCTAAGCCATTATGGCGCACGTTTCGGAGCAACCAAAACAGTGTTTTGGAGCAGCAAATGTGGCCTTTGGAGCAGCCAAGAAAGTGTTTCAGAGCAGCAAAAGTGGATTTTGGAGCAGATATTCTTAGCAAAATGAAAATATTTGTTTTAAGTGCTGTACAAACGAAGGGCACTTTGTGTTGTGATGTGTTCTGATGTGACGTGTTGTGACGGAACTCGCTGCTTCTGTTTTTACTGCTCAGACATCCCACAAGTGTACAGTGCTGCAGGCATTGCCAAGCAATTCCGAAAAACCGCTTGCCACCGGTTTACTGGTTACCGACGTGCCAGATTTCCGTCAAAAGTAAGCAAACGTAAAACAATGAATTGCAAGCGTCCCAGCTGGTGCCTCAGTCACGCAATCATGTTCGCATGCACGTGAGACCAACTTCGGCAGGCTTACTGTTGGGCATGCTTCGTCGCGCGAGCGCAGAGAACGGCTGTCCGATTGAAACCGAAACCATGCCACTCAGCTCCGTCGCTAACTTATCCCCAAAATTGTACACAAAATGTAACTTTCGAGCATGCGACAGGAACAGTCCAGTGGCGCGTGCTTGCGCCGCCGGCAAACAAGGTACAAGCTAAACACACAAACAATAAAGAACCTCAGTGCATCGATGCAAGACATAGCGAGCCAGCCTTAAAAAGTTCTTGTAGCGCTTTGTGCAACGACTGAACTCGAGACAAACAAGCACGCTGTGCAAGTTCAGCGTGCAGACATTGCCTTCTTTGCTTTAGCTCACTTTTCTTCACCAACTTTCTTTCACGGCAGATTTTTCACATACCTAGGTCCTCTCAAAAGAAGGCCCACCGAGAGGAATCTAGATGATCAATACTTTGACAGAGCAGTCTTTGAATTAAAGATGGAGTTTTGTAGTCTATGATTTAAACAGGAACAGGAATGTTGATGAACATGCGGCGGTACTTAGTTTCATTTTAGAAAGGACCATATTTGCAGTGATGTGGGGACGGCAACATTCGACGTCGCGCGACCACGGTGACTGAAAGGCAGTGACCAAATATAGTTTTCCCACGGCCGTTGCTTAAACTCACAAAGTAACTCCTGCCGCGCAAAAACGTGTTTCGTTTCACAGCATGGCGGCATGGCTGGTACCCGGCACGATAGCGTCGGAGCGTCTGGACACATCCACGTCTATCGCTGAAAATATAAAAACAAGAGACGAGACCCACAAGACGAGAGCGCGAAACGCGAGACGCCGGGAAAACCGTATTCAAGACCGGGTGGACAATTGATGCACGGTACTTTGTGCCAGGCACCCGCTTTTGCGCCACATAACACATGCCTGCTCAATTACAGTACTCAGTTTAGTTTCGGTTTTGAAAGGCGACCTAAATTGGTCCTTTGGCGCAGGCTTGGCGCAGAATACCCATATTTTGGCGAAATGTAGCAGGATGTAGCAGGGTTAGCCCCTGGGCGCACTTTGGTGCAATTGGCGCAGCCAATCGCATCACTGCGTATGAATAAAACAAACAAATAACTGGTCTTAAATTTGCGTGCAAGTATCATATGATCACCGCATAACGGAAGAAACGCCGGACTTCTTTTCGCAACGGTCACCCAATACGTGGCTCTGACGTCGTTCCGCTGCGGTGGCGCTGCTGTTGGCGCATGCGCGAATGAGCAAGCGACACTTCGGAACGCTGCGCCCCCCAGTGGCAAACCACGGCAGGGTGAGGTCACTGATCTCCCTGTCCCGATCATCGCCCCAGTCAAGCGAACACAGTGCGACCACAGGAAGAGTACGAGTACTCTTCCTGTAGTACAAGTAGACCGCCCTACACTTTTCTGCACCGGTGCAAGTAAAACGAACGAAGCTATATACTCTTACCTACATAACGTTGTATTGACGCGGGCCTCTAAGCCTTGAAAAAAAAAAAAAAAGGAGATATTAATCGTCTGACATTTCTAAAATCGTGATTATCGAGCTTGGAATAGATAAAAATAATTATCATGATATATACAATAATACACTTTGTGTTACGATTTCAAGTCGTACTGTTGTTATGTTAGGATTTTCAGTCCTAGTTCTTTTCACAATAAAACCGTATACTTCTTATATTATAAACAATAATTATGATAATTCATAGTTGTTTAATAAATAAAAAACTATATAAAAAACGACGCATTCAAGTTCTCTTTTGCTCGAACAATGCTATTGATTGGAATAAATACCACCCGATGAATACTGTTTTTTATTGGAATGAATTGGAATGAAACCACAGACGTTCTAAATACTCTTATGTTTTATTGGAAGGAATTACCACTGGTGTTGCGAACACTTATAATTTTTTACACATCTGTTTTATGTTATGGCGGCAAGAGCAGCCTGCGTGATATTGTTTCTAACCTACTCCTGTAACAATCTCTAAAAAATATTAACGATATCAAGAGGAACAGAACGAAACAAGAAAAGAAACACATCTGTTTTATGTTATGGCGGCAAGAGCGGCCTGCGTGATATTGTTTCTAACCTACTCCTGTAACAATCTCTAAAACATATTAACGATATCAATAGGAACAGAACGAAACAAGAAAAGAGTGATTCACCGGCCTGAACACGTCATCCGAATAAAACACAATTTCTTTTGGCGATTGCTCATTGCCATTGTTAAGTGTCGCGTTCAAAACTCCGGACAAATACAATATATTGCCTAAAGAAACGGTACACGCGAGAAAAAAAAAATCATACAGGACCGGTTGATGTCACGCCCACACGGAGCAAGTCGCGATGTGCAGAGCAAGCTGTCATTAATCAAAAGGGCGGATAACTTGATCAGATCGGACGAGGCAGCCTGACAGACAGGCGCTCTCGTGTTGTTTGGAGGGGTGAGACTACAAAGAATATCATGGCTACCGTGTAAATGAACAGTTAGAAAGAAAAGGAAAATAGATGTTAAAAAAGTTATAAAAAGATATGTGAATGCAGAACGAGAGATATAGATCATTTCAGCAATGACATCCTAATATCGCTCAGTCGCAAATCCTTGAGCTCCCTCCAAATCAGCTTTGCTATGACTGTTTAATTTTTGTTTTTTTGGAAGGAGGGCGGGGAGGAGCGGTGGGTGCATTGACAAATATGAAGTGTTGTGCTCACTTGTGAATAGAGACACGCGCGCACAAACACACAGGACCACATTCGCAAAAGAAAAAAAAGGAAAAGAAAAAAGTGACATTTGTTTGTGATTGTCCACAAAGAGAAGAAAACGGTAAATTGTACGGGGAAAAAAGCGGAGGCTCGCGTTGAAAGACTCCAATGGGTAGAGCGGTTTCATTGTTGTTTGCAAGAAGGGGAAGGGGCGACACTCTCAGAAATGAGTCACCACTTTCACTTTCTTTTTTTCGTGTCTGCGGATTATTGGGAACGAGGGACTCGGAGGTTCAGATCCCGCTGGCTGTTCGAATCCGGAACTCGATTTTGTATTTGGAATCATGTTAAAGCGTTCCAACAAAGCCTAAAAAAATACAAGAAAAACCGTATGAGAGTGTTAAAGAGATAAAAGCATGAAGGGAGGAAGCGCAGCACGGGTGGGACATCCAGACTGGGATGGTAGCGTGGCCGGTCAGCAACTTCCGACGTGCGCGGTCTCTCCTCCCGGGACAGACAAAATAGCTGCAACGAATATCTTTTGATCAATCCGCATTTGTCTACGTAAATGATTCATTTGCGCGTGATGGCATGCCCGCATATGCCGAATAGGTGGCGCTTGCTGGCGTCTGCTTTCCAGGCTGGGGCCCCAAACTCGCCAAACACAAAGTTGGAGCCCAAAGTTCGCGGAGCGCGCCGATTGGACGCTGACGCCAAAAGCGCCAAGTCAATGACAACGACCACCGTGACAATGCACTGTTTGGCGCTGCTTGATTTGCTGCATTGGATCGTCGGTTGCGGATCGGACTCGAAGTGAAACGGAATATGGTCTCTATGATACGTGAGAGGACAAGTGCGAGATCCGACCTGCATTCTTTCTGCCCCCCTAAAATTTCTTTCTCACCGCTGAAAACTCAGCGATGAGTTAGCGATGCACCTTATGCGGGAACACTCTTTATGCCATCGGAAAAGCTCGACTCGAGTGAGCAAAAACTTTCGCGAACTGCTGCTCATTTATTTTCGTAAATACTGTCCTCTCCGAACGTTGTATGTATACCTGTATACGTGCGCGATTAATAAACGCTTTATGGGGATTCCACAGTCGCGATTGCATAGACGCCTGTGGGGACAACAACGCGAATGACGCGGCGCTCAACTGATGTATACCGAACACTGTGTCAGCATTAGGCTGCGGGGCTCGTATTCGATTGGTGGGGCAGATCAGGTTTGATCTCTCGCTCAATCGAGGGAGATTTCGGTGCACAGGCATTGTGCTAGAGAGGCACTGAGCTATCGGTAGAAAACAAGGTGGATGGAGAGTCCCGTTCGATGGCCCTTCGCCCATAGACGTCGGAATGATGATGCAGCGTTAGACTGCAGTTTATTATACGCCGATACGCCGAATAGTGTCTAAAATAACAGGGTCGAAACCTGCGAAATCCTTACCTGTATTTAGGTCGATGATTTTCCGGTGTTTATTTGTCGTGCTTGCTCGTGTAATAGCGGCGCTATTTAGGAACAGGACTTGCGGGTCTGTCTGCCCGCTCGATCAAGGGGATAGCGAATCGCCTGATCGGCAGAAAAATGGCAGCGATTGACAGAACAGAGATAACGTCTTCACGCCGAACATGTTATCTGTTCGGATCGCATTTTTAGCAGAATCGTGTTCTCGACCTCGTTATTCGCTCCGCTTTAACGCAGAACACGATGATTGGCTGTATGTGTGTTCTGCAGGAAACTAGACGCGAGGGCTTTGTTCGTAAGAAGTGCGGCTATTACTCGAGAAAATGCGGTATAGGAAAAATCGGCGGATGCCTTTGAGTGTTTAGGTAGGGTTTTAAATATCGGTGTATTTCGATGTAAAGACTCTTCTGCATTCTTAGAGTTCAAGTTTAAAAGGAGAGGGTTTCGAAAAATACGGCCCTACTGGGGACAAAAATTTCCAGAAATCGGCGTTTTTCGGTTTTATTCGATCTTGTCTTTTTTTACACGAACGGTTGTTTATCGGTGTTTTTCGGTTTTAACGGACATCGTATTTTTGACATCGACCTAGGTTTATCCGTGTTTTTTTGGCTTAAACCGGGAGGTATGCGGCCTACTTGTAACAGACAGCTCACACGTCTCCGTCACTCCTGCTGGGAGCTTCAATCCACTGATCTCAATGACAATTGCTGGATCGCGCTTCCCGCTTCCGCAAGTGAAGCCACCGGACGGCCATCTTGCTCGGGTAGAATTTGCGGTTTTGCTAGCCTTTTGCTGTGGTTTTTCAGCGTGCTGTAGACACGTTTTCTACTCGTTCGTCGTCATTCGCCGAAGAAGTTTTTAAGACTATGTGTACCGTTGAGACTTGCCGTTGTGAACACGTGAAAAATTTTACGAAAGTGCAGTGCAGCAGGAAAAAGCCACCACTCGTCGAAAGCAAGTTTCACCGGTCTCGCGGTGGGATCAAAACTTCCTTGACACGCCGAGTGCTGCATCTTTGTGCGTTCGCACGCTTGGATACCGATCAAGAATCGACGCCGCACCAAAGTTCTGAAGGTGTGTCGCGCGTAGATGTCTTTAGATCATATATATATCGGCCACGGAGTTCGGGGGGATCTGTATGTGCTCTTAAGTACTATTAACCATGGCTATGTTCCAAATCTACTCTAATGGATTACGTGGGAGCACGAATAGAGCAACGCTGTGGAGCAATTCAGGAGGGTTTTCGAAAGCAAAAATACAATACGGCGAGAATGAAAATCTTTGAAGCGCGGCCGATATGGTCGTGTGCAATCTGTGGACCAGTTACATTTAGGCTAGCCGCGCTCAAACGTCAAGTGCAATTAAGTAGGATGATAATGAGCCAGCACTGATCAGTGATGAGGAGCTGTTGTGCACGGTATTCTGTAAATCGTCTAAGGACGAAAAAAAAGACCTACCTTCCCCCCCTCTTCCGTCGCTAGTGGAGGCTGGATTAAGCTCGTTTCTAAACCGCGAGGGCCACAAGTATGCAGTCGTTAGAGTAAAGTAAGACGCTGATCCAGAGGCATGCATACGGCTTCACGCACATTGCACTCTCGCAAAACGCATTCACACGGCGTCGATTCTTGGTCGGTATCCAAGCGTGCGAAGACACAGAGACACAGCACTTCGGCGTGCAGGGGAGCTTTGACCCCACCGCGAGACCGGCAAAACTTGCTTTCGACGAGTTGTGCCTGTTTTCTGCGACACTGCGCTTTCGTAAAATGTTCCACGTGTTCACAATGGCAAGTCTCCGTGGTACACAGAATCTTAAAAAGCTTCTTCGGCGAATGACGAAGAAACGAAACCGCAGCAAAAGGCTAGCAAAACCGGAAATTCTACCCGAGCAAGATGGCCGTCCGGTGACTTCACTCACGCTGCAGCGAACAAGCGGGAAAGCGCGATCCAGCAATTGCCATTGAGATCAGTGCTTCAATCCGACAACAAGCCGCGGCTTGAGCACCATTCTTTCTTTTTTTTTTTTTTTACTCCTTGTTTCTCAAGGTCTGTTTGTTTCATTTGAGCATCAACCGGCCCTCTATAGCAAACGTTAAACCACAACTGCAACGGATAGAGTTATTATGATGTACGCTAGAGGTTCAACTGGCGCTAGTGTGCTGTTGCATTTTGAAGCAGACAGCAAGCAGTCAGAAATTGACTTTCGGTAATGCATTTCTGTGTGAAAAAGTGAGTGCATTTTCTACCCGCTCTCGATTATAAGAGAAAATGTCCCTAATTATTCGTACGTACTAGGAAGTTAGGAACATTTCTCAGTCAGGCGGACGAAATAATTGGTCAGTTACGGCGTTTTTCTTTGCAATTTTTTGCATTAAAAACGGTGCTAAAACGGCTTCGCACATGTATTTATGTGCACTGCCGGACACTGTTAGCGCGAACACGACGTCGGCGCTTTTCAGCATGGGGCATATACGTGCCAAACGAACGAAGGACACCTGGAAAACTAAGAAAGACGGCAAAAACTACGTAGTAACACTGGATCAGTAAATCCCTACGCATGTACGATAAAAATAAATTAAATGCTACGTAATATAGTCTGATATTCAATAAGTAGGTAGTGCTTTCTTCTTTCTGCTCTGTACAGAAGATGTTTGTTCTACGTTCGAAACATCACCCGCACGCTCGAAATCTTTGAGAGCAACTGTCCAATAAAAGCTGGCCGGCATAGTAAATAATAAAAAGAGACACCTTTCATAGCCGAAGTACTTTATTAGGTATACGTTTTGAACGTTTTTAACCGCCCGTAAAGAGGCAAGACGGGGTCATTTTTATATAGTGACAGGACTGGCATATTAGCCATATGTAAGAGTCACCGGAATGCTGGCGAACCTTGGAAACACTTTCTATTACATTCGATTGTTATTTTGCATAAAATCTTCGCTTGTTTTTACACACCTGCTGTGGAACACAGGTTTGGGCCTGAAATATGGCGTAGATAAACATCGTTCACTGGTGAAGAAAAATGCGCTAACTCAAGCAATTACACTTTAACAATGTTAATGAAGGTACGTACTATTCGGTACGAGCCAAATAACAAAAGTGTTTCATGTTATTTTCCGGCGAAGAGACAAAATGCACGCGCGTTTTCCCATAGGAATGCACAGGAGCACCGCAAAAGTAGTCTGGTTGCTGTCTGCTTCAATTTGTGTCACGGAAGTCGCATAGACACTAGCGCCGGTTGAACCTCTAACGTACATTATAATAACTCTATGCTTCAACGCAGGCACCGCTCTCAAGAAACAAACATAGCAATGGAAAAACGCTGGCGAGCTGGCTTTGTCCTGTGTTCGTTTTTTGTTTTGTTTTTTCATGTGTATTATTTCTTTTTTCTCTCTTGTCTGGGGATTTTGAGCTACGTCGTTAATAAATAAAGCGTTTCTAAAGGGGAGCGTCGTCCGTTTGCTTAGGCGCCAAGGCGAAGAACAAACCGTCGTTTGTTCGGCGGAGCGGCCCAGGAGGGCTCTGGGGCACACCTCGAGGGCATCAAACGGATCGCTCACCTCTTCACCACCGTGGGTGACCCCGCCGGAAGTTCATTGTACGTCACCCTTCCCCGCACCCTCTGTCCCTCTCTCCCAATCGGGTCATTGTGCTGGGACCGTACATGGAGGTCTTTCGCCACCACGGATCCGAGCTCGTCACGATCAGAGATCTGGCGAACCTCGACTTGACCCAAGTTCGACTTCTTTGACTTTTAACGGAAAATTTCGACTAGAGTTCGACCCAACTGTGACTATTACGCGCAAGCGTGTACATTGAAAACGAGCCGGCGCCGCTAGTCAGAGGATGGGTGCAGCGTTTGAACGAACTAACAAAATTATTTTAAAACAAATCGCATGTATGTATTATGTAAACATCGGTAATTACTAACTATAATTTAAAACAAGCGATCGTATCAAATATTTGCTCTCAAATATTGTTGTTTTTTTTTTTCGTCGAAGTTGGGCATGAATTCGAACTTAGGTTCGCGAAACAAGTCAGACCTCAGTTTCGACAAAAGTTCGCGGCATTGGTAATCACGCGGTCCGGGTGTCGCGACCGCGCTGAAATTTCCACGAGACGAAAGCCCCAAGGAGTAATCTCCCTGTTCTGAACCATTGCTTGGAGCCCTGATTCAAAACAGAAAAAAGCAGACAAAGGGATTCCAAAACATCGCGCGTGAAAATCGGGGTTTGAAAGGGTAGTTGTAAGTCTGTGTCGATTTTCTGTGAATGATGGTTATGGCGTTACTTAATCTGGCTCGTTCTCTGCATACATATTTATATCGAGCCTTAGACTACCTTGGAACTGATTTGTGTTTTGACTTTAGTGGGGAAAAAACATAATAATAATATTAATAGTGATTTTTTTTTATTTCTCTTTTTTTGTTTTGTACGAAAAAATACACACACACAAAAAAAGTGTTTTTGCAGCTTAGCGAGGTCCTGACGCTTTGGAGGGAAAAGTGCAGTGACACCGGTACTCTAAAGTCTTTCACGTTCATTACTCAGTGGTAGGGACACAAATCTACGCCGGTGTCGAGGCCCGTTCGGAAGAAAATCGAATTACTTTGGAGAAGAATGTTTCCTTTCATTACTTCCCCAACCGTTAGTTGAATGACAGAAGAATATTTCCTTTCATTACATCCCCAGCAGTTGAACTGAACAACTGCTAGGCTTGGAAGGCCGCTCGCCCTGCGTCCTCGTAGCTACATTTCCTCGATATGTCTGTGTTTTTACTCCAGCTAGTGAAGCAAAATTTGATTACTGCTCACCTCCTCCCCTACTTCATCATTTCGGATGCTGCCTTCCCCTCTTCTTGTTTCGTCCTCTGCCCTCTCGTGTGGGCACGAGAAAATCGCCATGTGCACCCCCCCCCCCCCTTAAAAGAATTAAAAAAAAAAACGATAGACAATTGTCCTTTTTCTGAGAGTTTTAGAGAAAAGTTCCACAACGTGGAGAGACTCCCTGTTGGAACTTGGGACCGAGGAGTTCTCCCTGCAGGATCAGGTAGGGCCAGGCCAGAACAGGAACTGAATGGGCGACTCCAGGCAGGAACATCAAGAAAGGGGGGGGGGGGGGGGGGAGGTCTTACAATAATTTATGTTTACTACATATGTACAGAAGTATTTACATCGTCCAAGAGCACATTCTCGCAGCCTTTCGCAGGGGGCCAAGTGTCCCCCTAGCTTTGGGGTCGCTTATTCTAAGAATCTCATTAACAATGATGATAGTAATTATAATATTAAAAATACACTTTCCCTCAAGGCCTGCCTCTTGCTTCTCTTCGTAAAACCTTTCTCCCCCGCTTGCCTCCCCGCCCCCCCCCCCCCCCCCCCAAAAAAAAAAAAAAATAAAAGAAGAAAAACCCTGACCTGGATATAAAGTCGCCCCTGGACCATCGTGATTGTTAACAGAGTTATGTGGGAATATCAATAATTACTATTGGTGACTACGAAGCCTTCAGAATTCTGCGGCTAGCAAATTTTCGCTGTCCTGGAGCGATGTATTTTGGAGCCTTGCTCCGCGTTTCACCAACGGCAGGAAAAACTTCAAACAAATCCATGGACACTTCAAATAAAGACATCATACCTTTGGGATAGGGTCAGTGGCGTACGCAGGATTTCATTTCAGGGGGGGGGGGCGGACCAACGTGGGACAAGATAAGGGGGTAAAGGAGGTAAAGGGGGTCAAGATAAAAAATGAAAGCCGTTTACAACTTCCTGTAACGCCGCAGCTCTTGAGCAGGAGGAGGGAAGGGTACTGAGGGGGGGTCACGTGACCTCGGGGGGGGGGGGGGGGGGGGGGGGTGTCACGTGACCTCAGGGGCGTCGCCGGGTTACATGCAACCCAGCGACTCCCGCGGGTTGCATGCAACTTGGACTGAATGCAACCTGGGTTGACGCAACTCGCGGTTACGCCGACGCCGACGGGTTGCATGCAACGCGAGGTGCATGCAACCTGTGTTGCATGTAACCCGCGGTTACGCCGACGCCGACGGCGACGCCGCTCAAGCCGGAAACGGGCGCCTAAGAGCTGCGCTCTAAAAGAGAAAAGAAAGTCCAAGAGCAAATAAAAGCATTTTCATTTTTTTTTTCTAATAACAATGCATTATTCTAATAAAACAATTAAAATAAAGTTGTCATATTGGTTTTGGGGTGATTATGATACATAAAAATGGTGCCCCGGAAATTCCTCACCAGGAAGGCATTTGCACTTTACTTTTTGTTTTACAAGCCACGTCAACAGAAGGCACCAGACTTAGCAGAAAACAAGAATCATAAAAACAAATATTTAATAAAGCACGACTCCAATGCACGAAGCCTCCAATCATCGGGGTTGATAAAGCAATGATGCATGAGTGGAAACGCGAAACACCTTGATGGATAGACGATAAATACAGGAAAGCTGCTCCACCATAAATTATTCCTCATCTTAACCTGATCTAACCAACACAAATCTCTCATGATTTGTTCGTTGGTGTCAATTTCTAAGGTTTCCGAAGTCCGTTCACAAAAGAAAGTCTAGCAAGTCACACAACGCAACGAGGGAACGATGAAAAATGGTTTGTGTACACTCACATATCGCACTTGGCTCTCGTCCTGAGGCAGCAGGTCGCACACTCGCGCCCCCATCTCGCGCGGTTCTCAAACTGCCGATGACAACTTCCGTACTCGAACCTTGAACAGCAAATCCCGCGCCTTTAGGCGCCTATATTCACTTTGTTAAGAGCTTTCCCGCCACCCGAGGAGCCAATCAGATATCGCTCTTTTTAGACCAATGGGAGCCACGCGGTACAAAACAAACATAATCACGTGCTGCCCCCGTCATACGGTTTGTCGTCGCCACGGAGTGGCGACGACAAACCAGCCCTGGCGACTCCGCGAGAGGGATTCGCAAAGCAATAAAAGTAGAAGTCAACAAATATATTTTCTTTCTGAGTAACGCTACGCAGCGCGGCCTACCTCACAATATATTTAACAAATAAGATATGCGGCCGATTATAGTATTATATATATATATATATATATATATATATATATATATATATATATATATATATATATATATATATATATGTGTGTGTGTGTGTGTGTGTGTGTGTGTGTGTGTGTGTGTGTGTGTGTGTGTGGTGTGTGTGCGCGTGTGCGTGCGTGAATCCCGCAGTGCCGGCTACTCCGCGACGACCGTTATATAAAGCTATATTGGAAGAGAAGAAAACGCAAAAGCAACAACACGCACATACACAAAAAGCAGATTGCGGAGGCCGCGGCTTACACGCCCCATCGCGCAACCCTCAGTCCTTGGTTATGTTTATCGCGATCTGTGGGGCCCCCACAAGCTGGACCCTTCTTATTAAATGTTTGATGTTTTTGTTGTTGTTTCTTCTTACTAAAGGTCATGTTGTATCGTTTCACACGCGTGGAAATTCAGCAAAGGGTTAAATATTAAGTGGGATGCTTCCATAATCTTAGTGCTGTGGTTTGTAGAACCTTTGGTCCTACATATTTTTGTTATATCGCAGAATCCATGGCTTTCATAAAGCGTTGAACCTTGATTGGAGATGGGGGGTTCAATAGCAAAATAATCCGACTGATCGCCACCCTTTAATAGAATAATCAATCAATCCATTCGTTAATTCACTATTCCTCAGTCATACTACATGAAAGACGTTAAAACGACTCATTTTTTCTTATTTTTACTATGTCATAAATGGCATATTGTATTCCCCTCCTTTCTTATTTCCTTTTTTTTTTTACAAATTCTCCATGAAGTTGGCTCCGTTGTTTAAAAAACAAATACACAACACCACATTGATATTTATAAACCCGAGAGTCAGTGGCCTCGCCACTCCCCCCCCCCCCCCCCCCCGGCTCCGAAATTTCGGGGGGGGGGGGCCGCGGCCCCTTCTCCCCCCCTCCCCCCCTGCGTACGCCACTGGTCAGGGTATACGAACGAAAGCGGTATTAGTAATATGATTACCTCCAATCCCCTGTAGTTACTTTCTTTTTTTACAGCGGAGCTGTTAAGGGCTAGTTTCTCCAGGATCGTGTCCCCCGCAAAAAAATGAAGACACCGAACTCTGGACACCTACCGCCATCTATGAGCGACGGCGGCAAGCCACGTATCTGGTTGCCGCCGTCGCTCATAGATGGCGACAGCCTTTCCACTCTGGCTTGCCGACTTGCGGCCGGCCATTACTTTCCATTGTACAGCTCCGCTGGTCTTTCTTCTCCACCAGAGTGGAAAGGCTGAAAGATTTTAATATTCAACCTCATTTGGCACATTCCAAATAGAAATGTGTTGCCCGTCGTCCACAAATGTACACACCAACACGCGGCGCTGACGTCATGCCGGTGCGGTGGCGCTTCTATGCAGAGCGCAAGTCCGTCTGCTTCTTTGGCAGGCGTTGTGGTGACGTCAGAACGCCGAGCTCTGATTGGCTCCGATTGAAGGATAGTGGGTAGAGCCTCGTGCAGCTTGCTTTCATGTCTACCCACTATCCTTCAATCAGAGCCAATCGGAGCTCGGCGTCTTTCTGACGTCACCGCAACTCTTGCGCAAGAAGCAGACGACATGCTCTCCGCATTGGCAGGGCGTATGCGCAGACGATTCACTTGACGCGAATCTGGTTCCTGCGCAAGCGCAGTGCCCACACCTCGTGCGGGCTTTTTTTGTAAACAGCGCGTTGGTAAGTCAGAAAACTAAATATTCTTCCCCGCGCTATTCATAGCGAAGATATAAGATGTCTGGGGTCGGCCATATCGAAACTAAGTAAAAACAAAAGTGCCGAAAGCTTAGCCAATCGATGATACATCAAAACATGGCGTACCCTTTTCTACGACCAGGTGCTGCTAAATTGGTTCTCGATGATTCGCTACTCGTAGCAGCGAAAAACGACGTAATTTCCGGGCAGGGCTTCTGTCGCTCTTTTCATTTAAGTTTCGGTAGCTCAGTTTTCTCGCGGCTTAAATTTACAATCAGAATGTATTATAGTTTAATGTTTAACAACAGCTATGACATATTTTGACGATGAAACACATTTCAAAGGTATTTAATTATTTGTTTCAAAACACTGCAGGCCAGACTTCTGGCCTGAACAGAATGGGCATATTTTACAACAAAAACATGTACGTATGCACGTGTAGTAAATACAGGGTGTCACAAAATAAAATTTACACGGTCTTTTAGGCAGAGCTAGAGGTCACAACCAGATGCCAAAGTTTAGCCCGATCCGAGATTTTCTGAAAATTTCAATGGGAAAATGGAGCCCATTTTTGCCCGCTTTTCGGTTTCTGGTGCCATAGAGCCCCATGTGTTCGAAAACTCCGTCGGCCGCCATTTTCCCATTGAAATTTTCTGAAAATCAGTTATAACTTTTGATTAAGTTATCGGATCGGGCTGAAACTTTGGCATCTGGTTGATCTGGTTGTGACCTCTAGCGCTACCTTCGGGCGGAGAATGAGCGTTCGGCGATGCCTAGTTTATTTTTGAGGTAAAAAAGACCGTGTAAATTTTCTTTTGTGACACCCTGTACAATAAACAACGCGGCAACTAAAAAAAAAAAATCAAAATCAGAAACGAAATTTAATATTTCTAACCGACAACTATAGAATAAAAAAGAACTAAAGGAAAGCTGAGCCAGCTAGGCTAATATTTCAAAAGTTAATTAGCGAGTCTAGGTTAGCTCGTTAATTATCGCATTACATTTGCAACCTACGTCCACCGGGGTTATAAACGTTATTACGAAAGACTCACTTATTTCTTTTAATTGATCTACACTTAATTATTCTCAGTTGCTGGTGAAGCCTACATATTTATCCAGTCATTTCCACAGGAAGCAGCTGTCAAGGTGGAATTAGGTTTCGTTTCGTGTAATGTAGTACTTTCAGCTGTGACTAAATTGCCTTAACGAACTACAGATATTTTGAGTCTGAACTTACCCTCGGAGAAAAACAGCTGCCTAGGTCGGTACGTGTAAATCGCGACCGGATCATAAAATGAAACGACTTTTTGCAGGTGGTGATTGATGTGTTGGACGTGGGTTGCTTCAGAGAAGTCCGCAATACGTTTTAGAGTTCGACTGGTGCTTCGAAATATTCACGAAGAAAGCAAAGCAAATGAGCAAATTGGATGTTGAATGTGTAAACAGTGGGAGGTCTTTTTGTCTTTGAAGTACATTGACTGGTTCACATTGATGAGAAATTTCCAGGATTTCTGGGTTCTGCAGCCCGAGCGTTTTGCCCAAGTGCTTCAAGCACCGATCCCCACCCCCCCCCCCCCCCCCCCCCTCACCCTTCTTACAAAAAAGAAGAGAAAACATAGTTTTGACATGGTCACTGAATTAAGCAATGTGACGACGACGGGCCTGATGAAGAAACTTGTGACGAAGATACTTTTTTCACCCGGCAATACTGTGGGGCAAAAAGGGAGTGATGAGAAACCGCTGTAATCATTTCTTCAAGAATTTCGCACATTGTCTACATTCTAGTGTGCCCACATAATCGCAACATTTTAGGACATGGACCCACAGCGGACGTCAAGAATGTGCGGCCTTTTTTTAACTGTTTGTATTTTATTAAGAAAGAAATGAACGTGTGCATTTGTCCCTCTTAAAATTAATATACTGTAAACGACTTTATTTTCGCGAGCTCAATATATTTCGCGAAGTTTGTGAAGTGCGGGATTCGGGAATATTTCGCGGGCACAAAATTTCGTCATTGGGAATGGTTTACCGTGGATTGTTTACCGTAGGGTAATATGTTTCCGAGATCTATATTTTGCGAGTATATAAATGATAAAGACAACGAGCGTAAGAGTTACAGCGCCAGACAAAGATTGACCACGGCCTCAAATATTTATTGTGAATGCATTATATTAAACTTCTTTTAATAATATTGCATTCACAATAAATATTTGACGCCATGGTACGAGGATGTTTAAAAGGACACTGACAGGGTACTTATGCTCGCCGAGGTTTTTAGTTGTACGTGGCATATGAGAGCCCAACTACCCAGAATAGAATGTGCGGCTCGAATTTCGGTTTATTTCCGCCCGAAACCCGCTGATCGAGAACTGGCCGGTTTGAGTCACGCTCGCTCTCTTTTCCGTGGTCACGGGCCGTTTTCTAAGGTTTCGACGCGACCACCAAATTTAATCAAAGTCGTGGGTCACTGAAGGCACACAGTCAATACTAAAAAAAAAAAAAAAATATGAAACTCATTTTTTGTGACTTTCAAAAAGCTGCAAATACCTTGATTGAAAAAAAAAAAAAAGGTTGCATAGACAACCGGAAGCATTCTGTGCGTTCACTGCATAATTCTCAAAATGGCGTCGTTTCGCGTATCGTGGGACTAGCGGATGGCAGCGGACGACGGGCGTGGGACCTCTACTTCAGAACTGTTGTTCACGGTACCGGCGAATTTTGTATTCCTTCGAAATAGATATTTTGTACCAATCAAAAGAATTGATATTCATCCCGTACGACACGCCCGACCAGCAAGCCGATTGCACGAAGTCGTCGCCGAGCCGTCGTCCCTTCTCGTGGCAAAGACATCGCTCGCTCAAACGTCAAGCACGAAGTGCGTGCATCGAGTTGAATACGCACGCGTACGGTTTCTTTAGTTGGTGCGAATGTGGCCAATGCGTGGTGCTGCCCGACTTCAAGCCGGGAGTGCATGCACTGGAGGGAAATCGGGCAGCAAACTTTCCGACATACAGTCGACGGGATACATTACTACGAATGAAAGAATTCCTTCAGTAGCTCAGTGAGATAGACAAGAAAAAATTCAGTAGCTCAGTGGAAAGACGTCCGCTTCACACGCAGCGGGCACGGGTTCGATCCCTCGTGTGGGCGTACCATTTTTATTTTTGTTTTTCAAATATTTTGCATTTTGCGATGCTTACATTTCTTTTTTTTTTTTTTTTTAATAATTATCACTGAAAGAAAAGAAAATTGTGGACGATACGTCGCTGAACTAAATGGTATGGGATTCCATATTTGACATCTCTGCCGCACAACACCAATTTCAGATGTGAGGCAGCTCTTCACGCATCATCTTGGCAGTATTCTTTTCGGAGCCGATCGCGGGAATTCCCCACGGGCACACACTTCAATGTAGAAAACAAGTCATCTTGAAGTACAGAACAGCGAGCGGAACAAACATAACTGCAAAGGAATCGCACGGCGAACGGATCCCGAACGCATTTCGTCTGCTGCACCCGGAAAAAAAAAAAAAAATCGCACGGTCGGGTGCACAGTTTCACTGTGGTCGGGTGTAGCTACGTGACTTCCGCCACTCACTCTATCCTCTCCACATCTCCGTGCGGTGCGTGGGTTTCGGTTTCAGTTTCGAGCAGTTGCGATTTTTGGCTTAATTAAAAAAAAATACGTGACTCTGTAGCAAAATATTAATTGGGTAGTATTCCGACACCATAATAAATCGGCTGGCAAAAAATTTAAAAAAAAATGTCAGTGTCCCCTTTAATCAAGAATGTGCAAGAAGGCTATTATAATTTACAATGCCTATACCCGTGGACAACGTTCTTTGGCAACGATAGCAGTGTGCATGCTGCTTTAATCGGCTTTCGGCACCCGCTTCCCTACCTTTGGGCTTTGGCTGCATAGCCACAGAACATTTTTCAGGAGTATAGCGACAAATTTGTAAGCGTTTTCGTGTGAACTAATATGATAAACAAGCTAATATAGAAACTAGCGTATTCTCTGAAATTTCTGCAAATACTTAATTTTCAGAGACCAGGCTATTAGTAATGCTGAAGTAATAATTATTTTTAAGCATAAAAGCTTTCATTTTCAAGTTGACCGTCATAATTCGCAGACTAACGAAAAAAAAAAGAAAAGAACAACTACTTCAACGATTGAAAGACAGCTTATTCTCACAGGACCAGGCAAATGAAACGCGATACATCGCGAGTACACACGTTCTTGTTTCCGACGTCTCCTCCCCCCCCCCCCAAACCCCCCCCCCCCCCCCCCCAAAAAAAAAAAAACAAAAAAAAAACAACTTTTTTTTTTAAGGAGGTGTTACGCCACTTCAAGATAGTGTGATGTCACACCAGGATAATGTGACGTGACTCCAGCATGTGTGACGTCATTCCAAAATGGCGTGACGGTATACGTCAATGCAGTGTCACGGCAAGCCGGTGACTTGCGAGTGATAACGACATGAAGCTTCCGAATTTACCAGAAAAGATAAGGGTTTCTTTTTTTTTTTTTGAAGTAACGGTCAATTAATGTCCCTCTCAAGTAACCCAGTATTCTAGCCGAATAGTCGTTAAAAAGGGTAATGGGAATTGTATTTGATTACTTTCTTGAGTAACGCGATGGAAACTGGTGCTGAAATGGAGTTCGCGCAAAACGCTCCTCAAGAATCGGGCCCGTGCGCATGTGTATATACTCCCAGTACAGTGAACTCCAAGCTCCCGTTGGGAAGTCTGGTCGTCTTTACAACTACGGAGTCTGAAACGCGTCTTGGGCTAGTGTGTTTTTAGCGTCGTATGTGGAGCGCAAGTTCGTCTGCTTCTTTTGCACGGTTCTCCGCTTCTTTGCAGGGTCGTCCGCTTCTTTTGCAGAACGCCGAGCTCTGATTGAAGGACAGTGGGTAGACCTCGAAGCAAGCTCCCTTCAGGTCTACCCACTATCCTTCAATCAGAACCAATCAGAGCTCGGCGTCGTTCTGACGTCACCACAACCGCTGCAAAAGAAGCAGACGAACTTGCGCTCCGCATACCGCCCATGCATTGAAGGTGAGCCCAAAATGGCAACAAATGACGTCACAGGAGCCGACGTGTCATTCTGTCCGACGTCGCGATCCTGGCGGCTGGTCGTAGAAGTTTCGGCGAAAAAGCTTCAGAGAATGAGAATGTCGCCATCGTCGCCGCGTGCCAACTCCTGCCGCTGCTTAGGTTTACGTGGACTGTCGAGCAGAGAGAGCAGAACAGGCGTCTTCCGCAACCACTTCTGTGACGTCATGAAGAAGCGTCATGCTACTTCCGTGACGTCACCACTCGGAGACGCGTCCCATGGCACCATAATATAACCCATGTCGGAGTGTGCCTGTTTTGTCGGCGTGCACTTTTTCCGGACGTGCCAACCACCGGAACCTGTCGAACAGGAATGCGTCGCATTCCGCCCGGCGTCGGTGATGTGGTCCGGTGAGCGTGCCTGTTCACGGGAGCAGAACCCGGATGACGAGAAGGCGCCGATCACGTGTTACGGCGTTTACGACCACGCCCGTGGGTGGGACGAACGCGCACTCCGGCTACGGTCAAACTTCGACAAAAGATTGCTCGCTATGTAGAGAGACAAACTCCCACAGTAGCGGCCATTGATCATCTTGTCCTTGCCGTCGGTGCCCGGGTGTTTACGGGGTCGTTTCGCCGTCGTGGCTGCAATCCCCGTCCAGCGAAACAAATGGCTTCAATATATAGAGAGCGTCTAAAGAGAAACATCTGTACCGGCGTCCTTTTGTGTGTTCTTATTAGTTTCAATTTTTTTTTTTGTTTTGCGGCGAAGGAAAATTGATTATACCCGCAAAAAAAGGAAAGTGCCACGTTAAAAGAAAAAAGAAAAGCAATTATCGATAAAACACCGAAATCGCCAGAACAGATGAATCATCGCTGACGATACCATACTGCTCAAAACTATTAAATTGCGGTTGAAAGGGGAACCTTGGGATTCCTGCTCCAGGGAAACCGCGTGTAACCTAAAAAAACACGGAGAGGTCAAAATACTACTTTTTTATTATTATTATCCGAAACGATTGAAAACGATGCCTGGACATTACCCTGAAAATTTGAAACTTGGGAACTCAGTATCAGTGAAGTAAAAAAAAAAAAAAAACAATTTCCAAAAGTCGAATTTGAAGTTCCCGCTCGATTCACGCCGGGCAGTGACGTCAAAGATTGAGTTGCCCTGCAACTCGAGTTTCTCTCACGCCTCCGAACCGTCCAGACCCAAAGCGTCGTATTCGCCCGCGTCCCGCGATCAGAGGCTCTCCTCCGTGCGTGACGCCTATCTGGCTGTGAGCAGACGACAGTGGTGTACCAACTTGTTTTTGAGCGGGGGGGGGGGGGGGGCAAACCAGACCCCCCCCCCCCCCCAAGGGTCGGGGGGCGGTGCCCCATGGTATCGCTTGGGCGCCGCCGGACAGTGTTTGCCCTGCCCAGTGGCGGCTGTTTCAGGGGGCGGCAAAACACATGCCTTGCCCCCCCCCCCCCCCCCCGGTTGGTACGCCCATGGCAGACGACGCTTCACTTTCAAGTTTGAGATACTTTTAGGGCCCTTTCAGCGATCCCAAATTCTTTGAAACGGTGTGAGGTCGAAGAAAGCGCGCAGTGGACGTTTGTGAGCGACGTCAGGGGCCACGTCGCGCCGGTTCCGTATGAAAGCCTGCCCCGGCAGAGTCACAAACGAAACTATGGTACGCAGACACCAAAACCAGTTGTACTGGAAGTTTGACGATTTCCTTTTCGAAGTCCGAAATGTCGTCGGGTACTTAAAAAAGACAACTTCGTCCGATTCCCCTACTTATCAATCACCCTCAGTATGCATGTACTGAGCGCCGCGGCCTGCCACGTTTTCTGAGGGAGGATAAAAAGCTGCGGGAGGTGACATCACTACGGACTCCGATTTTCGGTATTTCAAAAAGGGCCGTAGTGCGTTCGCAATTGCGTTAAAAAAACATGGTTTGCGAATTCCGGTATTAAATATTATAGACATGTAGCTTATAAAGCTTCTAAATTTCATATTCGATTACGTCACAAATAAAAAAAGCGAAGAGGCGAGAAGGGACAGAGGCAGGGGTTTCCCCAGGAACTAAAGTTAGGGGGGGGGGGGGGGGGTCTAAATTTTTAGGGGGGGGGGGGGCCATTGAGAAGAGAGGAGTCGTTGCAAATTAAGGGTGCCATCAGAAAAATGTACACCCCCCCCCCCCCCCCCCACCCTAGCGGATGTGTAGGGAAATCACTGCTTTAATCTGCTTACTTATAAAAAAAAATCGTAAAGGTGCAGGCGAGCTGGTGAATATTAACCATGTTGAATTAACCTGAGACTGGGGTAGAGAAGAAACATCAAAACGTAGAAGGGACAGAAAATAGACAGGACGACGTCTTGAGACGTCGTCCTGTCTATTTTCTGTTGAGACGTCGTCCTGTCTATTTTCTGTCCCTTCTACGTTTTGATGATGCTTCTCTGCCCCAGTCTCAGGGTAATTCAACATGCTTACTTATAATTATAAATTATAATACAATAAAAAGTCACTTAAATGTACAAAAAAAAAAACTGTTCCGACACCGGGAATCGAACCCGGGCCTCCTGGGTGAGAGCCAGGTATCCTAACCACTAGACCATGCCGGAGGACGGGAAGAGACAGCCGGGCACAGCTGGTCGGGCACGTGACCACACAAAATTAGTCGTTATATGTTTATCAATCTTTACAGCTGCTGTGTTTTAAACGGGATGAGCGGGAGGCTCGGCCACTGATCTCTATTTTAGTAGGCTGGATCGCGGATCGGGAGCCCGTCGGTGTCGCCACCGGCGGCCATTGCTTGACACCAGGCAATACACGCAACTCTATGGGAGAAACGCACAAAAGTAAGCATATTGAAGCATGCACGCTGTGCTCGGAGGCGAGTATTTTATGGTGCGCTGCGATCCTTATGTCGGGTGTTTGGAGATCGAATCGGTATTTGTCAAACGTCCGGTCGCCGAATAAAAAAATCAAACGTGCCGGAGCACCCACGGCTGAGCTGGCAAGCTTGCTCTCGTAGTGGAGTAAACAAAGGAACTTGCCGTCAATAAGACCGTCCTTAGGGAAGCCCAGAAGTTGATGAATGACAGAGAAGTTCCATCTCGACAGCGGCTTTCCGGGAGTGAGCGAATTCCACGTAGCAAAGCCTTCGAGCTTGTCGTCTGCTAAACCCAACACAACGAAACCGCCACCGACTCCGTGGTCACTCTAGGTAACTCTCGCCTCATTGAGTTGCACTACAGCGGAGTCACTCTCGACCACAACATATTTATTTATAAGAACTGCGAGGGCTGTCAGTTTTAATGTTTGTACGCAAGCTATTTGACGGGCTTATCGAAAAGCATCCAAAAAGTTTCAATGCCGACAACAGCTTAGAAACAGGCGAAAACGTCACTTTTCCTCGTTCTTCGCATAGAGTCGCATGCATTGGCTGGTGTCAATCAATGGCCGCCGGTGGCGACACTCGGCCCCAGCTGCCGAGGCCGCGGTCCGCGATCCAGCCTACTACAATAGAGATTAGTGGGCTCGGCAGTAGCGTTTGTTGCTTTTTGTTGTCGTTATGTTGCAGCTTCCTTCTATGGCAGGATTTTCTCATTTCCAAAGTGACCAGCACATTTCCCAGCGATGGCCACCGCTTCTCTCGCTCTCTATACCCTCCCCTCCCCTGGCCTCCACGAATATCGGTATGAAAGTGAGAACATATGAACAATCGATAACCCGTAACCGCCACTTTTTCTCTGACTGGTCGAGTTTTCGGTCATGGAGTGTCCGTCGTCTCCATGGCCATCTCTTAAAGGGGCGGTGCAACGATTTTATGATTAAAAGAATTTTCACCTTGTCATTTTTAAGTTGTTTATCGTGTCACGGAGGATAGAAAAAACGCCTCCTTCATTAAAAATGTCGCGATTCCGCTGCACAATCGCAGAGCAAAAGTCGAGCTTTTTCGCCCACCTGTAGCCCCAAGTGGCAGCCGAAGGAACTACGGCGAAAAGATTACGTGACCTCGCTCGGCTCTAAGCTGCAGCATAACGCCCGCTAATGTCACCAGAGAGAGGGAGAGGAAGCGTCCTCCGAGACAGCACACGGGAACCTACACGGCACTCCGAATGACGTCACTGGGAGTGCAACCAGGTGTGACCCTGAAGACTGGGAGTGAGTTGAGGGGTGCCCGAAATGCCAATATTTATCTTTTTTTTTTACGCAACAACTAGGACACGCAGGCGAAATCGGTTTTCTGTTCTTTACTTCAGAAGTGTCAGAGGGCAACTTTCATAAATCTTTGACCGAAGTCCGGAAATCGTTGCACCCCCCCCCCCCCCCCTTTAATGAGATGTTCAAAATTCAGGGCATTAGGGAGAACGGAAACCTAGAGTTTCAGTGTACATTTTGCTTGCCAAAAAAAAAAAAAACACACATTGCCAAGAACAACAAACTCTAATCTACAGAAACACATCAAGGTAAGCAGGGACACCTGTATTCTTCATTGGCTATACATTACAACGTTAGAACCAAGTTTTTTCCATTTTCTTTGAATAACAGGCGAAACACCCAAGTCAAAAGAGAGCTTTCGTAGATCGCTTCTTTAGCTCCGAATCTCGTAGCGGAGGTAGAGGTTGCTACTGAGCATGCGCACCGCTAGCATCGTGTGCACAATTCCAGGGATCATTTCCTGAGGCCGTAAGCTAGCGGGATGGCGGGTGTGGTTGCAGCTTTCGGTGCCTTGTCAGCTTACGGGTGAACGGAGTGCACCTACGCTCTTTTTCTTAGATACAATATATTATTTTTACAAGGACTAAAATAATACGGGCGTATCAAAAAAGAAAAGTAGTGTTGCAGAACATTTTCTTTTAAAGGGGCCCTGCAATCATATTTAAGCGTCTGCCTTTTTTGCGGTTTCCACGTCTCTTGGGGTTCGGGAAAGCCAGCGGGCACGGAGAGAGTAACTAAATATCAGTGCGTCATATTTTAACCGGACGACGCGGAAACCTCCTCCGCCTACGAGGGCGACCCACGTTGCGAAAGCGCGCGAAATGTGACGTCTTTGGTCCTGGGTTTACTACTGGTCAGAGCCGCTAAAAGCTTTTTTTTCTTAGTCGACATACAAAATTTAAGTGTCGCGAACCGTTTCAATTATGTATGAAACTAGTTTTTGTTCAGTATTTTAGATCAGAAAAGAAACAAATGCAGTTTGTAAAGTACGGAAACAAGAAATGACCCGTCGACGTACCCGCCACCAAGCAGCGGAAAAAAACGGCGCATACTAAAAAGGGCTAGTGGGATGAGGCTCCGACGAACGGCGAGCGTAGAAAAATCCCGGGTGTACGCGGCGGTGCTGCGATCGCAACCGGCTCGAGCATCCGACCGCTTCCGAGCGTTCCGAAGGCCTTCGGCGCGGGCTTGGTTGGCGATTTGGCCATTTGGTGGCATGGCAGCGCGAGGTGGCTCCCGTTCTGAACTGATCTTTACCCCGTGTTTGCTGTCGTTTGTGGCCAATGAAGTGTTATGCTGAATTAGTCTTTAATCGCGCAGCAAATGCAATGCGAGCCGCCCTGACCGCCCGCTTCATACATCCTATCCAAAACATGCTTTAGTGGCGCCCTCTCGAGCCGTCGACACGGAGTGCGGCAGCCGTGAACGCTCGATGAGCCCACTACCCCTCCTCTAGTTCACGGCCACTCAAGCCAGGACCTACGACGTCATGAAGGAGGTTATTTTTTGCTTGTTTTTGTAATTATAATTTGCCTATAACTTTTAAAATAAAGCGAAATTTGAGAAAAGAAAAGTTTCATTAAGTTACTCCGTTCAGTGCGCTCAGGTTCGGTTCAAATTAAAAACCAGTAAAAAAGTAATTGCAGGGCCCCTTTAAATATCAAAATTGTTTCTATTGTTTTCTGGATAAATGTACGGAAAAATTAACGTGAAAGTAATTTGTAACGTAACGAATAAAGTTTCCCGTTACTTTTCAGCGAAAGTAATTTGTAACGGTAATCCGTTACATTTGAGGCTCGATAATTTGTAATTGTAATCCCTTACATTCTTCAAGTAACGAGCACAAGTTTGCACAGGGGTAATCGGGGGTGCATCCGTTATTTCCGGAAATGGCGGCGAATATTGGATAAAGTCAAGTGGCTTCAGAATTGATGAAGCATCATTTTGTGATACAAATTTAACAAAACCAAATTTGGGGAGTGTACTTGGGTGTCGGAGTTGTGCTTTCATGGGAAAGTACCAGAATGTATACTTTAAGTAAAGTGCAAGTACATAGTAAGAGAATGTACTTCAATTTAAGTACAAGTTTTCTAAACCTCATTGAAGTAGTACTTCAAGTACAGTGAACTTAAAGCGCTTAAACTTACAACACAGATTTTTAGTACCTGAAAATAAAAGTGGACTGTAAGAACGATATAAATCTATACAGTATAGTTTGCTTGTTTCACAGCGGAAATAGTGTTTATTTCCAAAACAACACGGAAAATATATAAGCAATTTAGCGGTTCAAGCCGGTTCGAACCGGCGTGAACTGTCATTTTTGCTCCCCGGAGCTCAACCGGAACTGAACCGAAAGCCGTAAACCCATACCCAAACCCAAACCGATAAAAATGTCGGTTCGACACTCTGTTTGGAGGTGCAGGTCCGTTAGCTGCACCTCCAAACAGGCTGCCTGTTTATGCATTCACATAAACAGGCAGCTTCAGACTCCCCATTATAACTTTAATCTGCATGCTTATAATTAATGCATTCAAAAAGCACTTAAATGTAAAAGAAAAAAAAAACTTGTTCCGACACCGGGAATCGAACCCGGGCCTCCTGGGTGAGAGCCAGGTATCCTAACCACTAGACCATGCCGGAGGACGAGGAGACGCAGCCGGGCACAGCTGGTGCGGCACGTGAATACACAAAATTAGTCGCTATATGATTATCGATTTTTACAGCTGCTGTGTTTTAAACTGGCTTAGCGGGATGCTCGGCAGTAGCATTTGTTGCGTTTTGTTGTCGTTATATTGCAGCTTCCTTCTATGGCAGAACAATATATTATTTTCTCATTTGCAAAGTGACCAACACATTTCTCAAGTCCTACGATCTTCGTACATTTTCGGAAGCTTCTAAATTGGTTCAAAAACGCATTAAATGAACCATGAACTGAATTTCGGGTTGGAATAAATTAAGTTGGATTGGGATTTTTCTAATATCATATCGTTTAGGGGCCAAAAAAAAGGGGGGGGGGGTATGAACTTAAATACCTGTTTTTCAGTAGAAAATTTTGAAAACGAATACATCTGCGGTACCCAAAGCACGTCAGCCGGACCCAGCTCACCCATCGGGCACGAGCACCCCTGAGCTCACAGTGCGGTGGAGCGCTTGCCGGACCAATCAGCTGCCTCTCTTTCATCACCTGACCCCACTCTCCGAGCGTCGGTATGCGCGAGGTAGCGTGATCACGTGGCAAAAGATAGAAGTGTGACTGGCCCAACGAGCACGTAGCTTCCACAGCACCAGACTTGTACGTAACGCGTTACAAGTAACGGATTACTTGTAATCGATTACATTTTACTGTAATTTTGCAACGCTTCAATTACTTCCTGTAAACTTTAACGATCCTTGTAATTCAATTACTTTTTTTGCTGTAATCGATTCCAAAATTACCCATTACGATTTTTCTCAATTTCTCCTTTCTTGGGGGGGAGGGGGAGGGGGGGGGGAGGGGTTAGATGTGCTGGTCACTCAGCTCTGGGTAACGGTCAATTCTTTTTTTTTTCTTTTTCGAAACCACTAAGCATGGGACCTCGGGGATTATTAGGCCACTTCACTGTGATTCGTTTCCTTGGTACATTTTTTTTTTTTTGGTACACTGGAGATTACGTCCGGGTATGAAAACTGACCTTATCCAGCCTCTTGTGAGTAATGTATTTAAACAACGCTCTTTTTATTTAGATTTTTTTTTTTTTTCACGAGAGAGACTGGGTGTGTTGGCGTCACTCAGCTCTAAGCAAAAACGGTGACGGCTTTCTTTTCTTTTTTTTCGGAACAACTGAGCGTGATTTCCCAAGGATTATGCTACCGTAATAAAAAAAAAAAGGTAAATGAAAAGTAACGTGGGAAGTAATCAATTACTTTAGTGTAATTTTTCAATTACTTTTTGAGGTTGTAATTGTAGTTTTAATCGGTTACTTTTTACAGTGAAGTAATTGTAACTGTAATCGGTTTCTTTTTTTCAGTAATGTGTACAAGTCTGCACAGCACTGTCTAGCTTAGGCGTGAACAGAGTATAGTTGCGCGCAGTACTGCGGAAGCCACGGCGGGAGAGAATTCGGGAAAGCAACTTTTGTCCGAATTTTGAGCGACGGGCTGGTTTCTATTGGCAGAATGGAGACGTGCGGGGACACAAAGGATGATCCGAGCAAGAGGCAGACATATGTACAAGCTACTAAAAAAAAAGTAATTAAGTCAAGTTACTGAGTATTGGCCTCAAAAGTAATTTGAGTAGAGCAGAGATTACTCAAATAAAAAGTAATTGAGTAAATTACTAACTACCGTTAAAAAGTAGCGAATCGCTATTGAAGTTACTTTTACATTTTTTATGGTAACAAGAAAGTAAATAGATTTAAATCGATCCGTGATCGAAATTCTGCCAGTTAAATATAAAGCGGCTTGTGTTTTCACGGAAATGCATTAATAGCTGGTTTTGCTTCTGCGTGCCTAATTGTTTAGAACCTTTTTTGTTTTTTGGTCAATGATGTACTGTGGATGTATCATTTCTATTTTGATGTTTAGCACTGTGCTTGATTTTGCAGGCAGTGTTTGCTTGTTTACGGTGGTGCGTGAAGTCCATCTAAAAAGTAATTGCAGTAAAGTACAAAGTAAATGGGAGGTTATGTACTTAAAGTAGTAAGTACACCGGGTGAAATGTACTTGAAGAAGTAAAGTACTATAAGTACAATGTACTTTCAAAGTAAATCACAAGTTTTTTTTAACACAATCTTCTATAATGCCCTTTTACCTCCTATACAGTTGTTGTTTCTTTTCAATTGGTATGCATTCCTTTTGGGTAATCGGAGGTGCACGAGTTTTTTTTTTCTTTTGGGGGGGGGGGGGGGAAGAATTGAACAAATATTGGATAAGGTCAAGTCGCCACAAAGTAGTTTTTTTTACTCTCGCTAACGAACTATTTAACACAATAAGCTTATAAGGCACTTTTTTTCTATCGGTCTTATAGTCGCCATTGCTTCCCAAAGAAAAATGACCAGATGACGTCTCAAAAGACGATGGCGCATTTCCACATGACGATACGCCTTTTTTTTTTTTTTTTTCAAATTTGGAGTATGTATTTTGAAGTCGGAAGTTGTACTTTCCTCGGAAAGTATCAGAAAAAAAAATAATTTATTAAAAAATGAAAGCCGTTTACAACTCCCTGTAACGCCGAATTGGAGCGCAGCTCTTGAGGAGGGGGAGGGGAGGGTACTGAGGGGAGGGTATAACCCTCCTTTGTCCTCCTCTCCTCACGGGGGTCACGTGACCTCGGGGAGGGGGGGGGGGGGGGGGGTCACGCGTGACCTGGGGGGTCACGTAACCTTACGGTTATGCCGACACCGACGGCGACGCCGCTCAAGCCGGAAACGGGCGCCTAAGAGCTGCGCTCTAAAAGTACATGTTCAGAAAATGTACTTCAAGTAAAGTACAAGTTTCCTCAACATACTTGAAGTAATACTTTAAGCACCATGCACTTAAGCGCTTCTCAAGACTGCTTGTTTATTATTTTTTTATGTAAAAACGTTGGGATAATTACTAAAATTTCTCAGACGATCTTCGAATCTTGGAAGAGCTGCATATTTTCAGCTTTGGAAGGAAAGGCAACGCAATGAGGTCTCCTTAGCGTTGCCCTTTAGCACGTGATCCTTCGAGTCCAGCACAAACTACGAGAACACTATGAGCCTCAGGGCGGGTGGTGCATTTTGTTGCCTCCTTTGAGTGAAGATGCAGTGTGTACAACTCCTCTAGTGGGCGAGAGTCCTACGTTGGGGAGAAGCGAAGACAGGCGCTTTTTCTTCAATTGCGTCAAGTCTCCTTGAGCTTCGGGACACAAAGAAACGCCAGTCTTCGGCGCTAGTCCCGCAGTCACTCGGCCTCACTTTGACGTGTCTGTCCGCTCCCCCCGCCTCGTAGCAGGGTTGTTGCAGTGGTGGTTCGTGAAAATTTTAGGGGGTTTCGAACCCCCCCCCCCCCCCCAAATGCTTCCCCCTCTTTGTAAATCTCAGCTGATCTTCCAAAATCTTATATCTTTTTGTGCAGGAATGTTTTTAGGCAAGCAAACCTACCACAAAAATCCAAACGTAATTTGTAATTTGAGTAGAAGTTACTTGAATAAAGTAATTGTAGTAAACTGTTAAGTACCGAAATAAAAATGTAATTAAAATAATATGCTAAGTACCGAAATAAAAATGTAATTTAAAGTTACTAGACTACTCACAAAAGTAGTTGAACTACAGTAACTTAGAGTAGTCGAGCTACGTACAAGTATGGTAAGAGGGGAGTTCCCCTTTCCCTTCTCTTGGACTGCTGGCGGTATGCGGAGCGCAAGTATCGTCTGCAACTTTTGCGGCGGTTGCGGGGATGTCAGAACGCCGAGTTCTGATTGGCTCTGATTGGAAGGATGGTGGGTAGACCTCAAAGCAAGCTGCCTTGAGGTCTACCCACTATCCTTTCAATCAAAGCAGTTATTTCCCTACACACACCCTGGGGGGGAGGGGGGGGGGGGTACACCCCCTCCCTTGTTTTTCTGAAGGCACCCTCTTAATTGGCAACGACTCCTTTTTTCTCAATGCCCCCTCTAAGCCCCCCCCCCCCCCCCTTCCTAAAAATTTAGACCCCCCCCCCCCCCCCTCTAATTTCAATTTCTGGGGAAACCCCTGAATCCAAGCCAATCAGAGCTCGGCGTCATTCTGGCGTTACCGCAACTCCTGCCCAAGAAGCATGACGACTAGATCTCCGCATATGCTTTTGGTGCTTGAAACGTCTATGTCTTGATAACATATCGACAAACCTCTAAAGTCTTAACTCACCGGATGAAGTAGTAAACCAGCAGTGCTCCGCGAGACGCCGTTTTTTTTTTTGTTGTTTTTTTTTTTCCTCGCATCAAATTACAAGGTACGGTTCGCGTGTTCCGTGTAAGTTTGGCGAGCACTGTACATAATTGATTCGCGTTCACACTGCCGTTTTGTTTTCAAACTGGAAATAAACCACTGCGGTAGTTGGTCACAGAGGCACGGTCGAAATAGTAACATTGCAAAATCCTCCCGAAGTTAAAATAATAAAAAGGTTAACTTTTTTTTTTGTCTAATGTGTTTTGAGCACAAGAGAGAAGAAAAAAAATATTATTCTTAACAATTACTAGAAAGTCCTCTCTAAACTATTTACCGGAAAGTGTGTTCTTTTTTTTATTCATCATAGAGCCCATAACCTTACAGGCACAATGTCCATTAGCACGCGCTTTTACTTGCGTTCATTCCCCTTGAAACGAAGGAAGCGCAGAAGACCGTCTCTCCCCCAACTAAAATAGATATAAAAATAAAAAGCGGAGACAACACGACCGGCTACAATTACCACGAAAAGCAGCAGCGAAGCTTAGCGAAGGCTACTCATTTAAAAACCCTGCGGCGTGGGAGAAAACATTTTTTTTTCCTCTCGCTCCGTTGCCAGTGTTGTCCATCCCAACCAAAAAGATGACAAAAAAAAAAAAAAAAAACTCAAAATAAGACAAAAAAAAAAAAAAAGACACAGGCCCGGGAGGCTGCAGTGTGGTCACACCGTTCGCTCGCCGACAACACAAAAGACCTAAAGCGGAGACGCATTTTAGCAGAGAAGGGCGAGCAACCGCAGCGTCTATCTTCCGACGACGACACTTTCGCCCTTTAGCCGTGAGAGGAAAAAATAATAAGGAAAACAAAAAGAAGAGGCGCCAGGAGCACGTGCTAAGCCTAAGAGTGAGACGCGAAAATGCCTCGGCGAAGAGGCGAAGAAGGAATGTCATCGCCTCTGGCGTGGAACTAACTCGGAGCCATGTCGTCGTTGCTCGGCGTGGTACCTGACTCGGAGCGAGCGGGGGCCCTGTCCGACCGCAGAGTCGTAAAAGTCGCCAGCCCGTCGCACGCCGTTTCATCTTACGATGGACCGCAATGGCCGCTACACGCCATCCAAGCCAATCCAATGCCATCTGAGTGTCACGTGACCTTCGGAAGGGGCTCAGCGTCACGTGGGGTAAAATAAAAAAAGAAACAAGGGCAGGATCTCAGCGCGTTCACTGTGCGTGATGACTGGTTCAGTTAGTGAGAGCAAACGCACAAAAGCGACCAGCGCCGTGACGCTGCACTTTTGGCGCTGCGTGACTGGCTCCATCGGATCGGTTCATGGCACCTGATTGGCTGGGGGTGGCTCGTAGCGTCCGATGCGGTCCACGGCGAGGCGAAACGGAGTCGCTTGGCGACGTCCTCTTCAAGGTCGTTTCTCGAGGTCCCAGCAAAGTGGACCCCGCTTGGGGACAACGAGAAGAACGACAACAGCGAAGCAGAAAAAGTGTCGAGGAGGATGTGACTTCGTGGAACGCCAGTCGTACATCACCGGAGGACGGTGATGCACGGTCGTCGTCGTCACTGGCTCATTTGGGGGAAGAGGACAAGTCTTTTCCACCAGGACAGACGCCGCTTGCTTCGAGCGTTTTTGTTCCCCCCGGATACGTGGAAGTAGCGACGGCTTGCATTCACGTCACAACAGCGGTCATCGTGAAGGACTCCCTATCTGTATTGATCGCGAGAACCCATTTTGAGTGCTGTCTCGAGACAGCGGAGACATAGAGGAAAGTAGGAAGCAGTTTTGCGCAAATAAAAGAAGTTCCGTCAAAATGCCAAATAACCCTTCTATATGAGACAACTTGACCAATAGGTGGATAGACGCTATGTCGGACGATAGACCGTACACTCCGCCACACCGTTAGCGCGAACAGGCCCATCGCCGGTTTTCTCTGTTCTCACAGTATTGAAGAAGTGTCTTTAAAACTATAACTAGTGATGGAAAGTGGTAAATTGGGGTACAAACCTAAGGTGTACATTTCGATGCCCGCCAGTATCCTTTCCAAGGAAAATGGGGAAAACCGCCGTGTTCGCGCTAACAGTGTCGCCCAGTGTACACGGGTCTCACTGACGCCACATCAGCGGACATTGTGGTGGTCTTCCTGCTGCGCAAATACTTTTTGCAGCACATAGTGTTCCTCACCATTGCATTCGTTTTTCTTGGCATATAAGACAAGTTTACGAATGACATAGTCATGAACAGCTGAAGGAACCCGCAGCTCATGCGTTGAACTTCAGGTCGTGGGTGCAGACGATACTACCTAGAGCACAAAGCCTACAAATGACGTCATATTTAGTGGGTCCTCGACCGGTCCCAAGCAGCACACAGGCTGAAGCTCGACGTGAGTGACCGCAAAGTCGTATGGACGCGTAATATTGGCGGCGTGTGTGAACTGCAGGAAGCGCTTCTCTAGCTATCATCATCATCGTTTGTGACGTCACAGGTAGAACAGACTGGAACAGACGGTGCAGGTGTTGGATCCCTCAGTTGGTTAGTCGCTTTATGCGCTGTTTGGGTAACGCGTGGCAAAGCCTGCTTCAAGCGTTATGTTTATTTGGGGAAGTGATATGTGTAGTAGGACATTTTACCAAAGCTTGTAACCGCGGCACGCGTAGTCGTGCAAACAAACACTTTTGGCGCTCAAGTGTAGAAGTGCTCGGATGGTGTTGCGCTGTTCTCTACTCCAGTACAAAAGGCTGAATGATATGAAAATAGAATATCCAGCATGTTTACCCCACTAAAACATCTACCAGAGTGAATAGGGTGTATTTTTTTTCTTTTATTATGATTCGGACAAAATAAAACTGTGAAAGGAGTGTCTCATCATAATTGAAAATAGGAAAGCGAAATTCGAGAACCTCTCGCGTGAACACTTCAGTGAAAGCGACCCCGTGAATCCTGTTGGTTCCAATGTGTTTTGTGAGTGCCGGGTTTCCTATTAGTTCCAAGTTGACTCCTTTTTTCAATGCTATAAACCAGTAAACGAACATTTTCTCAAAATAACTGGAAGGAAGAAGCGGTGGCTGGCTTCCGGAGTCGTTTCATCTAAATACCCGCTTATTCACTCGGTCGACGCGAAGCGTACGAGACCCCCTCGCGATCGAAGTAATCTAGTAAGTCGGTGACACTTCGGCGTCCCAAAAGATCAGGTATACACCTGCCATGAATTGCTATCGTTTGTATGTTTAATTTTGCGGACCCAAATGCGCATAATGCGTGATGCGCTTTTCAGTGAGCGATTTTAAATATGTAAACAGTTCTTAGTAAATATTGAACAGAACAAATTAATCAGTCGCCTGGATTTGCCGGGCCATGGCCGAAAACTTAAGAATTTATAAAATGTCCGATTTTCCTTTCATCAGAAGTCGCGATGTGACAAACTTCTTTGCCATGTGTTCGATGCGGGAGGTGCTAAGCATCATTTGCTGACGAGCATTTTCTCGTCAGCAACTGTCGAGTCACACTTGGATAAAAACGTCGGTATCGGCAAGCTCAAGGTAGCTAAAACAAATGTGCGGCGCTTTGCAACACTTCTGTGCGCGGGTAAAGAGCTAAGAAGAGCGTCATTTACTCTGGTCAATGCAAAACCTTTTCCTAAAGCGGCCTCCACAGATCCCCCAAAAAATAATAATCAAAGAGGCTATGAATAGCTCTGATGCACGCCGCACAGGCTGTAATGTGAAGCTCCAGGCTTGATGTTAACCATTTTGAAGTTTTCTTTTTTGTTGTTTTTTTTTGTAAGAAGCAATTTTGAGGCGTAAGTTTATTCATTAAAAAGGTCACTCACAAAAATGTTATACACGTTTCTTTAATAAATAAACCGTTTTTAATGTGCGGGAATCACTCTGGGTTGAATTCGCGGAAACTTGTGGCTGTCAGATTTATTTATTTTGTTCGAACCTGAACACCGGGAAACCGTCAAGTTGTCCGGACCACCTGTGGACCACGTTCAGTGCCTCTTCAAGTTCAAACAGCCGTCTTACGGGTCTGCTCTTTTAAAGTTGTCTGCTTTTTCAAACTGTCGTCCGCGCATTCAAACGTCAACGGCATAGACAACACATTGACGCAGTAATTGCGATAAGAAGTAAGTGCATAAACTCTAAAGACTTTTTTTAAATTTTAAAGACGTTCAGGAAGAAGAATTGGGTTGAGTGTGTGTGTTTATACAGCATGCAACTTAGTCTGCCTCAACGGCTTGTCTCCTAGCTGTAGGTGAGAAATTTAGCCAGTGCAACCGTTTGCCTGGGGTCTTTAACATGCATCACGCAGTGGTGATACACGGCCGCACGCCGGTACGATGCTCATCCAGATCGAAACGGGCAGGAGTGGGGATTGAACCCAAGATCCCTGGGTTCTGCAGGGCGAGCTTTCGCTCCACGTGCTCCAAACTGGTGTGCGCTAGCCCACTCGGCCACCAATCCCCCCTAGGGCGTTTAGGGTAAGTATATATGTTCGATGTAAACAGTGAATACATGGGTATCTTTATCATCATTATTGTTAACGGTGGCCATCACCGACTTGCAGTGGCGTACCAACTTGTTTCTAAGTAAAAAGGCAACCCAGACCCCCCCCCCCCCCCCCCCCCAATCCCCAGGGCCGGGGGGCGGTGCCCTTGGCATCCCTTGGGCGCCGCTGGCCAGTGTTTGACCTGCCCAGTGGCGGCTGTTTCGGGAGTTGGGGGGGGGGGGGGGGGGGCAAAACACATGCCTTGCCCCCCACTTCGAGAACTGGGGGGGGGGGGGGGCATGACGACTTGTTATGCCCGATTCACACGGTCCGATTCTGCTTGCGATTTTCATTATCGACGTCGAGCATCGCAACTACCACCGATCGACAGTTCCTTTGAAGCCAGGGCGACATCGCGACTGAAAATAGCGAGCAGAATCTCAACACGTGAATCTTTAGCGTCCATTCTGCGACGTCCACGCGGAATGAATCGACGCATGTCACATCATTCGCGCGAAGTTTTGCGGTGTAACGAGCCTCGTTAATTTCGCTGAAAGCAAAGAAAGTAGTCAGACGTTGCTAGGAAGACGTAGAATCAACAATTCCAAAGTCGAGAAAAATGGCACGGGGCCCCACACCTCCGCCGACAACATCCCATTCCAATGGTTTGTTTACGGGCGACGGCAAGCTTCTTGCCCACACCCCCATCGCGCATGCGCGCCGCCGGTGGCGTGCCGCTGGGGGCATCTCTAACACAGTGTATAGACGCTTTGCACTCGCGCCAATTACAGCCGCCATTGCTGACCTTCTCTTGTCTTACACAGATGCCGAGCCAGTGAAGCGGGCGTTGACGAGCTTCCACTAAGGCTAATGTTGGGAAGAAAGACAAAGTAGAATCTAAAATGGCAATAACCTGCCCTGTTGTGGTCATAATGAAGGGAAGTGAACGTAGTAGGAGGAAACAAAAATTGAAGGTCGGTTATGGCGGCGCTTATGAGCAGCTGCTGTAAAGCGTCTAGAAATAGCGCAAAAAGAAAACACACAGCTCTGGCTGGCATTTCTGGATATCAAGGGTGCCTATGACAATGTGAACCAAAGGAATCTGTGGGACATAGTGGAGAGCTTAAACCTAGATGAAGGACTAACAGCAATATTAAAGAACATTTACAAAGATAATAAGGTGCACTATAACATGGGAAGGAAAGGCAACGGGGAAAATAGAGATAGGACGAGGCCTTAGGCAGGGGTGCCCGTTATCGCTTTTGCTGCTTATATATATATATATATATATATATATATATATGTTGTATCTGAGAGGATTGGAGGATAGACTAGAGAAGAGTGAGCTTGGATTTGACCTTTCGTACAGTAAGCTAGGCCAAAAAATTCAGCAATCCTTACCGGGATTGATGTATGCGGATGATATCGTACTAATGGCTAACAACAGGATAGATTTGGAGGAATTAATGAGCATCTGTGGTAGGGAAGGAGAGGAATTAGGTTTAGAATTCAGTAGTGAAAAATCAGCAGTCATGATTTTTAACAATGATGACGTTGGGAGGCTGAAGATACAGAATATTACATTGGAGAGAGCTAGTAAATACAAGTATCTAGGAGTATGGATATGTGATGGTGCAAAATATCTCAGTGAGCATGAAAAGTATATAATAGGTAAGGGCAACAGAAATGCAGCTGTAATGAAAAATAGAGCACTTGGAACTACAACAGCTATGAGGTGGTGAGAGAAATTTGGAAAGGGGTCATGGTGCCTGGCTTGACTTTTGGAAACGCAGTGCTATGCATGAAATCTGAAGTGCATGCAAGACTAGAAATAAAACAGCGCGGAGTAGGTAGGCTGGCTTTGGGGGCACATTGCAAAACGCCAAACCAGGGAGTACAAGGAGACATGGGATGGGCGTCATTTGAGGGCAGGGAAGCTGTGAGCAAGATAGAATTTGAGGATCGGTTGAGGCAAATGGATGGGGAGCAATGGGCACGAAGGGTTTTCAGCTATTTATACATGAGGAGTATAGACACAAAGTGGAGACAGCGCACTAGGAAATTAAGAGGAAAGTTTTTAGGCTACAGTGGGGTTACGGAAGAGCAGGTCTCAGTTAAAAAGAAAGTTAAGGTCACAGAAAGAGATCGGTGGCAGAGGGAATGCAGAAAAAGACGGCTCTGGAAAGCTATTGATTATACAAAACAGTTATTGCCAAAGAAAGCATTTATGACGATTCTAGGGGAAGCTCATTGTTGTTCGAGAACATGCAGAGCGAAGTATCAGGAAATGGACACAGTGTGCGGTGCTTGTGGAGAGGAGGACGAGACGGCCGAGCACTTGATACTCTACTGTAAAGGGCTTCACCCTATGCCTACCGAAGACAACATAGATTTAATAAAGTCATTGGGTTTTAGAGACAGCGAAGGAAAAGTGGATTTCAAGACAGTACCAAGCAAAGATTAAGTAAATGGTGGCAGAAAGCGAGAAAAAACTAGGTATTTTCTTATTAACTGATAACAAGGAGGTTTTATAGCCTCATTTTCTTTTCAGTGCGGAGAGAATATAGTTTTCACATTTAAATATTCTAAGCTTAAAGGGTAAGAAAAAATGGCTAGGTGGCGTAAGCTACCGCCCGATCCAAAGGGCTCAGCCGTATTCATCCATCCATCCATCCATCCATCCATCCGGTTTGTTTAAACATGAGTTGATGTATATAGACCCTTCGCACACACGCCAGGTCACATCCGCCATTGCTGACCTTCTCTTGTCTTACCGAGATAGCGAGCCACTGAAATGGGCGTTGACGAGCCTCAAGCCAATGCTGGGGAGAAAGACACAGTAGGATATAAAATGGCAATAACCTGGCCTGCTAGGGTAATAATGAAGTGAAGTAAATGGAATACGAGGAAACAAAAACCGAAGGTCGGTCATGGCGGCGCCCATGCACAGCTACTTGCGAGATGCACGTGGCGACACCACGACTGAACTCTAGCCACGACGGACGCGTACTGCCGCTTTGCTGCTATTCTCGTCAAGTTTCAGCGTGTTCGCCGGCCGGGACAGGTTCACTAACGATGACGTCATGCGCAGGCCTCCTCTCCCAGATGGTATTGGTACAGGCCATTCCAATAAGCTTCTTCTGCGCGCTGCCATCTTTGTCAACTGTACTGTGAAACGGGTTCTGAGTGTACGCACTAGCTCTCTTCTCTGGAATGCGTCCAGAACCCAATTGACTCGGCACATTTCGACTCGCTGATAAGCACTGGAAACGTGTCTACGGACGAACGCTCAACTTTACCGTCGCGCTGCCCGTAGGCCGAAGGAAGGGGCTAACGGGGCGTAATGGCTATTGCCCACTCCGTTCACCCCTACGCTGACAGTGCGGTGGAAACTACGTGGTCGTTGGTCGTGCGTCTATCTTTCGCCACGTGACCACGCCAGAGCCGTTTATTGAGAGAGTTTGGCCATACATTGGATTGAATAGGCGAGCATCTCGGGGTCAACCACAGGCCGCGAAACAGCCCCTAGCGGTGGTCGTGTGCTCTAAATTTGTGACACGACTATACTTCGTTTCACCTTATGTGCGAGCGAAGGCAAAACTGGAAGCGCGAGCACGGAAGCTCCGTGCGTTCAGGCTTTGCTCGAGCGCGCGAGCTGGGGAGAAATGCAAAAAGCGCTGGTCTCGCGCTTCTAGCTTTGGCTTCGCTCGCAGATAAAGTGAAACGAAGTATAATTTGAGCCGTGCCGAGCTGAACTCCGCGTCTCAAGACGCTCGCGCACCCCACCCTTTGCACTGCTTTCTTTCAGCCAGTCTCAGGACGCTGTTCTAGCAGTGCAGACAAAGGCATGGGCACGAGCGCGTGGCTTTGGAATGTGCCTCCTATGCACGAGGTCTCGTACAAACAAAAGCGTTTCGCTGAGCTAGGCTCACGCGCCTGTGCCTTTGTCCTCACTGCAGACATTTGTGAGATGGAGTAGAGGTCTCCTGATTGGTCGACGCTGTGTCACAAATTTAGTTTACGCTCTAAACGTGGGGGGGAATATTCGGCGCTGGCGGCGGCCTTTGCTCCGCCTATTGTCCAAACTCTCCTAATATATATACGGCTCTGGACCACGCTCCCCCGCCCATGCTTACCCGCAGAGAGCAGGGTCAGGCGATGAAACGTAGGTCCGGAAAGTGCGTATAGCTCCCACCGCACGTCAGCTCAGGGGTGAACGGAATATAGCGTGCGGGTATTCCTTCCCCGCGGCGGATACTTGCCGCCAGTGAAGCCGTCCGCAAGGACAAAGGCCCCAAATTGAGTCCGGGAAAACAATGCGAGCGACTAAATTGCGGCCAGTTTGGGACCGCTTGGCCGCGGGGTCAATATTCGGTCGCGGAGCGACGGGGGGACAATGGACGGGGAGGTCGCCGCTCGGATTGCCCTCGAGAGCCCCGCTACGCTAACGACGCGAAGAATTCCCTGCACCTTTGTGTTACTCCGACTGTAGACTGAGAGAGGCAAACAGAGGGGTTTTGTTTTGTAGAGGTTCGCGCCTCTTCGTCTGCGCAGGATGCGGAACGTGACCGTTGCTGTGTGCGTGCGCCTACACACGTCATATGAGATGGAACACTAAACTCCCTCGATAGACTTCACACCTCACGTTTCTTACAAGTAGCGCCAACCATTGTTCCGCGAACGCGCAAGACACGTGCCACGAACGGGTGCACTTGGCGAACTGTGCAGGCTGCAGCCTCCACGCGTCCCAATAGGAGCGTCGGAGCAAGACACGTGATAACACTCCATGGTCGAGGCGATGGAGGCCTCGTTACGTCACAGCAACAGCGCCGTCCGTGACAACAAGTAGTTCTAGGTTTATTTTTCTTGTAACGCCAATTGAACTCGTGCGATATCATCTCTATCGAATATATATATAATAAGGAATAAAGATTGACGAATTAATAAGTTACAGTTATATTTAAACCAAAAAAGTCACGCCACATTCGTGTGGCGCCGTGGCCGTTGGCGATCGCAGCAATCGAACACTTCCGCTCAAAACATCGCCCTGGCATTAGCGCTCACCACAGATTCGCGGGTGTAAATTGAGCGTATGGTTGTCTCATGAACTGTTCTCGAAGAGCTCACCACTCTAGCGGACAGCAATATTGAGGCGGTGGACGTTCATCCGAAGTTGGCTGGTTTCGCAGCAGACGACTCTCTTGACCCGCAGACGACACACACGCTCCAGCGACGTGAGGTCACCTGCCTCGCTCCGACGCTCTTATCGGGTCGCGGGGGCCACAGCCTCCACAGTTTGCCAAGTTATCAGTGCTGCGCCGTCATTTGCTCCCAAGGGTAGCACGAGGAGCACGCCACTTGTAAGACAAACGCACCAAAGGGAACACAGAGAAAGGTGTGCTTTGTGCATGTTAATGGTAGAATCCAAAATATGCTCCCCTCACCCCCTCCCTCACCACCGTGCAGTCTTATGCACGTCCGCAAGAGGAAATTCATGTGACAGTAGGACATGCTAACAGCGTCATCGGAAGTTCAGAACTAGGGTGACCATATTGCTCAAGGCAGAAAACGGGACAGCCTAGCGGCGCGGGGGTGGGGGGGGGGGGGGGGGGGGGGGGAGGAGAGGGGGAGAGGGGGAGGAGGAGGGGGGAGGGAGGGGGGCATACTAAAGACTGAGATTGGGAGAAAAAGTTTAATGAAATAACTGCTCTTATTTAAAAACGTTACCATATTGCACTAATTCCCTAGGGCCTATAGGTCGCTCGAAGTTCAGTTGCATGTCTCATTTGGAAGGTCCTGCTGAAAAACAGCGCGACTGGGACGAGGACAAGAAGACGAAGAGAACACAAGACAGATTTTGAAAGGTCTTGCTTCAAGACGAGTTTCTTTGCCATTTTCAAAAAAAAAAAAAAGTGTATTGTTACCAACCAAAAGTCTGCATATCCAGTAACTGCAAAAAATATTCTTACACACGCGTCTTCGCGAGAGGAAAATTGTTTGTGGGCAAAAACAGTTATACATTTTGCTCTCTGTGTGTAAAGTACCTATGGTTATTTTTTTTAAATATACTTGTAACGAGTAGGCATAGTTTCAGTTTGCTTCAACTCGCTTGGTGCCAATTTCGAAACTATGCACTCCGGCAAAAACGGGACATGATTCTTCATTGGGGACAAAAAGACGGGACGGCACAAGCGAACCTCAAAAACGGGATTGCCCCGGCCAAAACGGGACGTCTGGTCACCCTATTCAGAACCAACCTTATGTTCTTCAATGGAGCAAGAGCGCTAGATTATTCCGTTCAAAAGATTTTGGGTGCTTGCTTTCATATTGGTTTCATTTTTTCCCCTTTATTTTATGATAATAACAATATAATAATATTTAATTTGACTGCTTGAGTCACGAGTGGGGAGGCAAAAGGTAAACAAGCCTTACCTGACTAGGCCCCACTACCCTCAGTGTACATTGCTAAGCAGTGCAGTGGAATAGCAAACACACACACACACACAAAAGAAAAGAAAAAAAAGAAAAAGGAGTAACACGTAAACAAGCACATAAATATTCTAGAGACTACATTCCTATACAGAAGAGAGCCGTATTTAGAGAAACAACGTAATAATACGAAATATCGTAAGTGTGATTATTAATGCGAAAGCATTAACTGCCTCATGGAGCGAGCTGACGTCATCAGTTTGAAGCGCGAAAACGGCACCTAGTTACCTTCAGTTCCATTTGCTGGCGCGCGTCGACGGGGCTCCCATTGGCCGCTGCGCTCGTCAGTTTCCACGAACGCTCACCCCATGGCGCTGCGTGTCTATCAGCGCGCCGTTAACACGCAGCGTCCAAGGTCACCGTGCCCAGGGGAGCACACGTACGCGCTGACCGGCGGCGAAAATTACGCAGCAGACGAAAAAGGGAGCGGACGAGCGGCTTGCATGCTTTCGCATTCACAACTCATAAGAAATGCTTAGGTGTACCTGGATCTTTTGCAACAAATAACGGTCGGTACTCTCATACACAAGGATCTGAAACCTAAAGCGGAGGTGCACACTGCTCATACATTATACAAACGACATTCTGCAAACACCGCAATATCCCTGGTTCGAATGCCGCGTGCCAAGTTTCTTCCTCACTGCAATGGGCATTCCAAGCACGGGTTTCGCATTGACTCGCGTTCGAATCTGTACATGCAGACTGTCTTTTGTACGATGTATCAGCAAGGTGGCCCCGGCTTTAAAACGCATAAACAAGAATATTTTTATACATGCTGATATAAATTCGCATTAGTATAGAATTAATCCCACAATGCAAAAACAAAATAGAAGGGTGTACTCTCAGAAATGGGGGGTGTAGTACTCAAACCCCTTGTCCCATATTTAACACACAAAAACTACATTTCGACGTTCAGTCCACGTCGAACTGACGAAACCAACTTTTACGACATGAGCTGTGTGATATAACTTACTAAATAGCTAATGTATGTATCAAAGACTACAGAAAAACAAAAACAAAAAACACAGGTTTTGCAGCAGAGTCAAACAAACCTTGAATGTTTTCCTGTAGTACTTAAAGCGTACATTAGCTATTTGAATAAGTTGTATCACTCGATTATCAACCGCTCGTGAAAGTTGGTATCGTCAGTTCGACGTCAGTGGACTGAACGTCCAATTGAAGTTTTTGAGGTGTAGTATACGGGACAAGTGCAACACCCCCTATTACACACTCTATTTCAGAGAGTGTATATGCAGAATATCAAAACAGGTTATAGATATATTCTAACACATGATTAAACGGTACAAGATTACGGGGTCTAGGCCAACTCGTCGAAAGCCAACTCGTCGACGGTCAACTCTTCGGCGGCCCATTCGTCGAATAGACCCCTTTCAAAATACGGTACTTTGTTCGCAGCTGTGAAATACCTGTACAATGGCGAACTAAAACCTCAACGTCACGGCACACTAAAAAAAAACACCCATTAAAAAAGGTGATGATCGCAGTGACGTTGCACTTTCGAGGCTGTTTGATTGGATGGTCGACTCGTTGTGTTGACCGCGCCCCGACGTTCGCTATCTTATGGAATGACTTGCACGTTCCTCGATGCAGTCGCTCCGCCATTGTGAAGTGGTTCCGACCCTCTAATAATCGGCACGTGATTTTTGAAAGGGGTCTATAGGCCAATTCATCAGAGGGCGACTCGTCGAGGGAAAACTCGTCAAAGAGGCCAACTGGTCACCGTTTTTTCAAAGCCATAATAGATCATTGTTGTCCTGAAACTTTAAAACAAATACTGCCCTATCATACATCGTTTCATCTTATGTGCGAGCGAAGGCAAAGCTGGAAGCGCGAGCGCGAAAGTTCTGTGCGTTCAGTCTTTGCTCGAGCGCGCGAGCTGGAGAAACGCAAAAAGCGCTGTTCTCGCGCTTCTAGCTTTGGCTTCGCTCGCAGAGAATGTGAAACGAAGTATAGTGGCGAGATGTTTTGGTGGCGGCCTCCAATGGCTCCCTCTCACGTCTTTACCTTGCGAACAACAAGTTCGACGGTGCTTCTAATTAGCATGGTGGAAGCTTGAGATCATTGCGCTTTCAAAGCAAAGCTGCCAACACTGTCAAAGTTCAAGTTCTTACATTCAACTTATTTCCGTCGGTGAGAACTCCTTTGGTGACGTAATAGTCAGTGTTCGACCAATGGTGGCAAATCGACCACAGCGACGCTTTTGATCGCGCATGTTGCCAATAGAGAGTATTCATTGGCGACCATAAACCCTGGTTCAGACAGTTGCGTTTGACTGCGTTGCGGCTGCGAGAAACCAGGACATCCCTGCTGCTAATATCACGTGCCCAGATGAGTCCTTGAATTGGATTCCACGCTTCATACGAAGCACAGATGTGCCGGTGACTGGCTTTCGGTTCTCGACGCAACGCAGTCAAATGCACTCAACCGCAAGTGTCTGAACTAGTCTGAACCGGCCTTAAAGGGGCACTCAAGTGGTTTTTGAGTTCGTGTTTTGATGATGACAGCTGAATTTAGACCCCCTAAGTATCCCTAAAAACCAAAAAAATATAGTCATACGGTGATTATTTCTTTAATAAAAATGTAATTGAAGGTCGCCAAACCTCGGATCCACCCGAAAACGAAACCACTCTCATTGGTCCTCGCACGCTTATCAAAAGGATCTCGGGCCAATGGCGTTGGACGACGTTCCGTCGCGCAGTGATCCCGAGGTAGCCGCATCGGCCGAACCTCTTTGTCATTCGAGCTTCGATCATGGCGGGGTTCTCTACGCTCGAGGACCTGACGCCGTTAGAGGTTGAAATTCTTCGGCGGACAGCCGACCTGGGGATGATTTCCTATGACGCCACTTCGACGTGCGATGTGGACGATAGCAGCGCTTCGGAGTCATGTTTGGGTTCCGAGGACGGCGAAACGCAGACCTTTTCGGGCATTCTTCGATTTGCGGTTGGGGCAAGTCGTAACCGAACCAACGTTTGACATCGCAGCGTTACCTCTGGTACGTGATGTCAAACGATGTCGCCACGTTGCCTTTCGCCTCGGGAGGACGGGGGAAAGGCTGGTTCAGACATGTGCAACGAGCGCGTACCTACGACTGCGTTTGTTGCGACCGGAACGACCGCTCTGCGCCGCGCGTATACACACATCTGCAACCACTACAACAAGCGCAGCGGGTCGTCAGCCCCTCTAAAAAGGGGACGCACTGCTACTCAATGCAGTAACCGAATATAGACAGACAGTTGTCTATAGCCTAAAGCTTTATTATTATTTTTTTCTTGATAGGCTTGCAGGGTACAGTGGATGAAAAAAAATAAAATAAAAAGATGCAGTACACCGTCTTGGACGATCACGGCTCTAATACACGACATTGCAATAGTACAAATATCGCCACACGCCTTTTCTACGATTATAAAAGACAATGTAATCTTAACAGTGATATAGCAACGTAGAAATATGATTTCGTGATCAGATAGACGTTGCGAGCGTTGAGGATTGCTAACACTATAATCACTTTTCTCCGGTGATGAAAACGCGTGAAAATTCGCATCCTTTATACGGTACGCGCCAGTAATACCTTGAACTTGAGCACACGCATGAAATGCGCCAAATAAGAAATCCGGGCGATGTTCGAGGACACAAATGCTTAGAAAGCACCACTGTAGTCGAAGTAAACAAACACGACGGCACGGGCGTTTCTGCTGTCTTGAGAGTGCCGCCACGACATCGCCGCACGAGTAGGTGGATCTTCCCTTTTAGTACGTGCTGGGTTATCATAGCAACACACGACGAAAATTCACAGTCAAGGATAGCGCTTTTACGCGGAACGATGAGCTTTCAACACGCCGTCCACGTCGATAACGTCGACGACCACCACCGAGGCCTGGCCGGCCAGCTACCGACACGATCGGCCCGACCGACCGGCCTGCAACGCGCGCAGATACGTGAGCTTCCGCGCATCCCGGGGGGAGGAAGGCAAGGAGAAAACGTAGTCCCTTGTTTGTGAAACGATAATTGCAGTATCGCGTATTCTAATCTAGAAATATTTTACGTCTTTTGAAATTATCATGCACAACATATTTAAATGAACTGAAAATTGTTTCTTTAGCGGAACTTTACAAAGGCCGCCAAAATTTTCAAACATACGATAATTTCATTGGTCCTCGCAAGTACAGAAAAGAGTCCGCACGTATTTTATTCCTGCGTGATTAATAGGCGGTTCTGCCTTCTAAAACTGAAGATACTCATTCACTGACACTTCCTTAACGCCATCGCACCAAAAAGTAGCTTCTCCAAAAACTGCTTGAGTGCCCCTTTAACTGTGTGCGTGACTGCTGAGTGCGTGCCGACGGCGAACTTCCACATGTCTTTTGTAACGTGCTTTACGCACCATCAAGATAACCGGTCTTAGCAGCCTATTAACGTGAGCTCCTCCTGAGCATGCGCTCAAAACATCGCCCTCAAATATGCGTCCAATGAATACCCCCTATTAGCGGCGAGATGTTTTAGTGGCGCCCTCCTATGGTTACCTTTCGTGACGTCATTACCTTGCGAACAACAAGCTTGATGGCGTTTGTAAGGAGCATGGTGGAAGCCTGAAATCATTGCGCTCTTTAAGCAACACTACCAACACCGTCGAAATTGAAGTTCTTCCATTCCTCTTATTTCCGTCGATGAGAAATCCTTAGCTGACGTCATAGTCAGCATTCGGCCAATCGCGGAAGGCCGACCACTGCGACGCTTTCGATCGCGCACGTCGCCAATTAGCGGCGAGATGTTTTGGTGGCGCCCTCCTGTGGTTCCCCCTTGTGACGTCATTACCTTGCAAACAACAAGTTCGGTGGTGTTTGTTATTAGCATGGTGGAAGCTTGAAATCATTGCGCTCTCAAAGGAACACTGCAAACACCGTCAAAATTAAAGTTTTTTCATTCCTCTTATTTCCGTCGATGATAAATCCCTTTCCGACGTCATAGTCAGCGTTCGGCCAATCGTGGACGGCCGACCACAGCGACGCTTTCGGTCGCGCACGGGGCTAATAGTAATCCTTAAAATCGCCGAACGGTAATTGATCTCCAGCCTGCTCTTTCTTGTCAAAGATAACTTCCGCCGCTTTCACGGTCAAGCGTGTATCACTGGGGCGTGTGTTAACTTGACCGGCCCACCGTTCACGGCGCTTCGCAGCGGCAGTCTGCGGCGGCGCATTACAAAAAAAAAAAAAAAGAGAGAATAAAAAAAGAAACAAAAGTACAATCTCGAGATGACGCATTCCTCAACTTGCCTCAAGACCCTGTCCTGTCTTGGCCCTCTCGTGATTTTTTTTTTTTTTTTTTTCAAACTTGCAACCTATAATAAGGGCGCTGTCCCTAGTCCAAACACACACACACACAAAAAAAAGTGTAGGTTAAAAGATAACAAGAAATCACGAACTTTTACATCGGACCGTCTTTCAACACATTCAACAAATCGCCCTTCGACAGATTTCCCCTTTCGACAAGTAGCTCTTGGACGAATTGGCCTATTACGAATTGGCCTATTCGACGAACGGACCACCGACGAGTTGGTTGGCCGTCGACGAGTTGGCTTTCGACGAGTTGACCGAACCCCAAGAATACGCAAAAGTAGTCAGTTGCATGGCACTACTCACAGGGTGGTAAAAATTGGCGTTTTATGTATACTCTTAAAGTTCTGAAGTGAAGCAGCATTTTTTATTAGCTCGATTGTTTCAGGGTCTTCGTTTAAAAATCCAGGCATTTTATAGAATAACAATTGAGATCCATAATTGATTCGTATTCTTGGCTTAACGTAATGGTAATGGTTTGCTAACTGTTCTAGGGACCTTTAGCAAACCGTTGCCGCGCTCCGCGTATCGCACTACCGGAGCCTTTGAAGCATGCTTTTAAGCGCGCGCCCCGCGGTCACGGTAGCACCCGGGCGCGTGCTTAAAAGCATGCTTTCAACGGTTTGCTAAAAATCCCTAATATTGGGGACTTTTAGCAAACCGTTATCATGCTCCGCGTACCGCATCGGGGCCTTTGAATCATGTTTTTAAGCGCGCGCCCCGCAGTCATGGTGGAACGCGGTAACGGTTTGCTACGTCCCTATTGTGTTGGTTTCCGGGGGTAAGTCTCAAAAATTGCGTTCGGATCACTGCTTATATATTTGTTCTAAATTGACACCGAGAGTTTTAAGAAAAAGAGCTGTCCAACATTTAAGAGTCGGCCTTTCGCAAAATAGAGGGCTATGTGATCGGTATAATGGAGGTCCTCAATGCAATGAATTGTCTTCTTTTGCAAAACTAACAACCTACCTAGATTGGTTTTAGTAGTAGAGCCCAAATTAATAAGCAATAATGTAGATGTGATTGTACTAGAACCTATAGTACAGCTGGCACTTAAGCCAACAGGGAAGGATATGCTTGGGCCTATGTAAGATACCAATAGATCGGGATAAATTAGAATGAACATGATTTACATGATTTGTCCAGCTTAGGTTTTCATCAAACCAGACACCCAGGAATTTAATTGAGTTGAATTCAAGTTCTGAATTATTGAACTGTATTGTGAATCTGATTACGAAGTCACTTATTAAGTGGTTTAAAAATGATATATATATATATATATATATATATATATATATATATATATATATATATATATATATATATATATATATATATATATATATATATATATATATATATTGTTTAGTTTAGTTGGTTTCTAACCAGAGTTCTAGATCCTGCAGCCACATATTTGATAAGTGCTCTATTAAAATAATAATTTTACCCGTAAACAAAAAAACAACAACAAAAGAATTCATATCATCTGCATAAAGTATGATATCTGGGCTGACAGGTGCGTCGTTAATGTATACAAGAACTAGTCCCGCAATTGACCCTTAGGGCACGCCATATTTTATTTGTCTCAACTCCGACTCAAATTTAATGATCTTTACATATTATGACCTGTCGGATAAATAACTGTAAATTAAGTCCCAAGCTGTACCCCCCGTACCATGACGAAGAATTTTCATTGAGAGAATTTCGTCTTTAATAGAATCAAATGCCTTCCTGAAGTCTAGAAATATTCATACAGTGTATAGCTGATTGTCAAAATTATCAATTATGGTATCTTTCGTATTAAGCAGGGCCATTTCTGTTGACTTCATTTTCTGAACACCATAATGTTGCTTTACAAATACGTTTCTTTCTCCAAGATAATGAGTAAGCCGGACTTTGAACGCATGTTCAAATATTTTGGAGAATAAAGGCAACACTGAAACTTTCCTATAGTTGTTGCCTTTGGGACGCGAATTCTGGCGAGTTTCATTTTGTTTCATCTACATTGCTTCTCCAGGTCTTGCAGCCGGCGGTCGCGATGGCCATCTGCGTGGGCGTAAGCCGTGGCATCGCGACCCCCGTAAACCTGATTACGCGTCCAATCTCCAAAGGCTCCCCCAGAACAGAACGACCCACGTAGGGAAACCTACTTGGCCGCACAAAAGGCTTATCGTAGCGAACTGGGGAACAATGGGCCAGGTTCTGAACGGTCAGTCACAGAGCCGGAGGGGGACAGTTCCCCCGACCTCTGGGTTTCCGTTACGTCACCCACGTGACTTGACGTGGACAGCCCCGTGGTGCGTGGGCGGCGAGCGAGGGTCGTGGATGGAGGACCCTTGCCGAAAATAGACTCTTTTCCAAAAATAGGAGTTGCACGATCCAGGCGGCACCGCCGGAAGGACCCGTGAGTCACGCCGCCTGTCCGGATGGAAATTTACCGGTCTCCCCCCAGGAAGGCCCGGCCGCAGATGCGTGGGCGGGTCATCTGCCCCCGGCTGACGCCTGCTGAAGTGTTTTGGTTCATAGAACGGGAGCGGCGAACAGGAGGTGACACTGTCGCCTGCTGATCAGCGCCACTGGCGGCCAGAAAGAGTAAAACTAGTCGGTTAGTTGTCACCGAACGTTTTGGGCGTAAGTACTGAAGTTTGTCAAGTATACTAGAACGGTCCAGCTCGAGATCGACTCCAATAAATTCTACCGTGGATTATCCAAACGTTTAACAGGAGTCCGCATAACGTAGCCCCGCCTGTTCAACCTATTTCTTTTTTTTTTTTTAATGACCGCGTGTTTACAATTTAGTCTTGCGCAACAAACCAAAAGCTGAGACTGTTTTCACAAAGAGTTTTGTGCATAGGCGCTTCCACCGTTCACCACCGTCCGCCGCATCCTATTGTGGCCTGTGCTGTGTAGTTCCTAAAACATTACAAGAGCCCCTAAATAAATTGCGCACGTTTGCTGCTGGGGCAAAAAAAGGTTCAACCAAGCGGCTATGCGGAAGAACCAAAGAACTGCATGCACTCTGGTGCTGTAATTCGTTCTGTGACGCTCTATCGCTACTTGTGCACGCTGAATGTATTGATAGTTTGAAATATGTTGCATATAGAAGCCCAGGCAAGCTGATACGTCACAGACAAAATTGCACTTCGCATTCATGATGATCATTTTAAAAATCACTTTCTTTATGAAGAGTATTGCGCGCCACCACTGAACATCCGTACAGGGCAGAAACGCGTCCCCTTTTATTGAAAATATTTCCCCCTTTGAATGCACTGTGTTTGTGATGAACTTACCGTCGTGCTGTGGTCTCACGACTCGTAGCGTGTGAATATTATAAACTAGCAAAGTATTCTGCAATCACGTGTGTGGCCATAGAGGAGGCTATGGTGTGGCTCAATTTTTTTTTTTTTTTTATTCATTTGCCCTTATTCTATGCCAAAGTGCATGGTTTTCTTTGAGCTGTCATAATACAAAGAGACCATTCTCCACATTAGTGACTCTTGCATGCATGTAATCAATCAGTCAGTTTTGGTCGACATTTTTTTTTAATATACGGGAACATTTTACAGCGCAAGTGTACCAGATATGCAAATTGCAGAATGGGCTTCTGAACATTCTTGTAAAGTACATGTGTCGCGTTGTAGCAGACATCATTTCCCGAGTTAAAAAAAAAAAAAATGTTATTATAATTACAAAATTATCCTACACACATTTTCAAGCCCAGGTTCAGGGCGCCGCCATTTTGCTTAGTTGGGGTTCCCAACTGAGCAAGATGGCGGTGCCCTGAGGCCGGGCTTGCAAACGTGTATCGATGAGTGACTGAGGTCCGCAGGACAGCAGACGCGCCACCTAAACAACGCAAGCTTCTTGCGCCCCCCCTTGTCACATGACGTAACTTCAGCGCACTCTGCTCGATGTCATAGCAACGCGATACACGGATTGGACGACAATGCCAAGCAGAAGGTTACACGATGCTGTCGTCAGGGCCCAGACGACAACGCAAAGCGCGCTGATGTCTTTAGATTCTGCCAGGAAGGTTTCTTGGCACAGGATGAGTATTATCCCTCGTATAAGTGATCCGCTGAGGCCCTATAGCTTTCCCCGCTTTCTGGAGTTCCCCGAGTCGGTTTTATCAAGATCGGGGAAAACCGAAAAACTCGAGCTTCATGGAAAAGGAATATTTCTCTACAGCTTTATTTTGTGTACTGAACAGTCCGCGAGGCTGTTTCATTCCTTGGGAACACACATCCCTTGCCTCTTTTGCTTTTTTCATGATATGCCCGAGATTTCCCGAGAATTCGCGTCGTACGCGCATGCGCACTAAAGCTTTGGGAATCCAAGGGCCGTGTCCATATTTTCATTACCATACATACGCCCCGATGAACGCCGACTTTTGTCCGACACCAAATATAGACAACGAAAAACAGCTAACCTGTGGAATGAAATAAACCTAAAAGCACTACCCTCAAATTCAAAACCAAAAACAAAAAAAGAATAGAAACACTGAAAACGCAGAACCCAAATTTGATTCCGTTACGGACGTCGGAAAAAGCATAAAATTCACGGTCCGCCATCCCGTCGCTCCGTTGAGTTAACGCTGACTCCTCTGACCCCACTCCGATCACCCAGTGAACCCCGACGCACTTCAACCTCGACCTTTGTCCTCGCTTTTCCCTGCCGCGCGGGATTCGGGAGAAAGCGCGATGTCCACAGACCAGACTGCTTTCAGTGAGCCCAGGCACAATGGCCCCTCACGCCGCTCTTATACGCCTACCGTTCTTTGCTTCTTTAGGCGTTAGACCGCGCAACTTGGGCAGCGAGCACGAGTCCTGTTCTGTCCAGATGGTCGGAGAGCTGACCACCGCGGGTGGACACCACGGCCATGGGCAAAGCAATTTGATGCAATTATGCACGGATCGTCCCCTTGCCAATTTTCAAACCGTTAATTTTTTTAGTTCCTTCATCTCGATGGTAGTGGACAACCCTTATTTTAATTTCCGTAAGTTCTGCTCTCGTAGCCTCACTAAAGAACTATAATGAATTGCAAACTAATAAACAAAAACTACCCCCCCCCCCTAAAAAAAAAGAAAAAGACAGTTATTTTGAAGCAGTGTCAGAATACACGAAATACAATCATTGTGTAGATTGTGTACATTTATTTTATTTGTACGACTTTTTGTTCGTTTGACTCAGTAATTGCGTAATTGATTTGACTGACTCTTACTCCACTGGCGTTGAACATATGGGAGGAACGCAGTTCATGTATAATGAAAGCTTGAGTCAAACTAAACGCAAACTTTGTTTGGTTACATCGGTAGACTGCGTCCGCTTGCGTTCCGCATCCTCGGCTTTGGCATCGCTGGAGTGCGAAGCTTTTGCCAGGCGTTTACGTTTCGCATCCCAAGCCTTCTTTTGCGCATAGCTAAAAAAAAAAAAAAAAACGTGCGTTTCTTTTTTTTTTTTTTGGCATGCTAGAAGAAATTTACGACGTTGCTACGCCTCAAAAGCGCATTGACGTGTTGCTGTACTCCGTTTCACCGTATACGATAGACAGACACTATAAGCCATCGGAGCCAGTCCAGTGCAGTCCAATGAAGTGTTTTTTATGAATTTTTTGACTGGTATGCATTATCCCAGGGGTAATCGGGGGTGCATCAGTTATTTTCGGAAATGGCGGTGAATATTGAATAAAGTCAACTGGCTTCAGAATTTACGAAGCATCATTTTGTGATCCAAATTTAACAAGACCAAATTCGGGGAACGTACTTGGATGTCCGAGTTGTCCTTTCATGGGAAAGTACCAGAAAATATACTTTAAGTAACGTACTACAAGTACATAGTCACAGAATGTACTTCGAGTAAGGTACAGGTATTCTAAACCTCATTGAAGTAGTACTTAAAGTTTAAGTACAGTGTACTTGAAGTACTTAAACTTCCAACACAGACTTTTGGTACCTGGAAATAAAAGTGACCTGTAAGAACGATATGAAAGTATACAGTATAGTTGCTTGTTTCACGGCGGAAATGGTGTATATCTCCAATACAACGCGGAATATATATAATCAGTTGAGCGGTTCAAGCCGGTTCGTACCGGCTTCAACCGTTATTTTTTCTCCCCGGAGCTGAACCGAAACTGCACCGAAGCCCTAAACCCAAACCCGAACCGAAAAAATGTCGGTTCCACACTCTGGAGGTGCAGGTCCGTTAGAATGGATTAATTCATTGACCTTAGCGGACAGCTTCAGACTCCCCATTATAACTTTAATCCAGGGGTTTCCCCGAAAATTGAAATTAGGGGCGGTGTCTAAATTATTAGGGAGGGGGATTCGGGGCGGCATTGGGAATAGAGGAGTCTTTGCGAATTAAGGGGGTGCCTTTAGAAAAACAAGGGCGTGTGTAGGGCAATCACTGCTTTTAATCTGCTTACCTCTAATTATAATGCCTTCAAAAATCACATAAATATAAAAAAAAATTGTTCCGACACCGGGAATCGAACCCGGGCCTCCTGGGTGAGAGCCAGGTATCCTAACCACTAGACCATGCCGGAGGATGGGAGAAGACAGGCAAGACCAACTGGTCGGGCCCGTGAACACGTTTGAACCCGTCCCGTTTTGACCCATTTCCGAAACGACCTTCCCGCTTGAACCCGTCCCGTTTTGACCCATTTCCGAAACGACCTTCCCACTTGAACCCGACCCGTTTTGACCCATTCCCGAAACGACCTTCCCGTTTGAACCTGTTGGTACATCTCAACCTCTTCGCGGAAAGTGTCCATCATTCTAACCCTGATTTGCGCAGTTTTTCTGCTTAAGAATATGTCCCGAAATCATGTTAATGCAATTAATGCAAAGGTGCAGGCGAGCTATTCAGTTATGTTGTGAAATATTTTTGCTTGTCAAGGTATTCTTAAAATATGCAACTTTCAGACAAGCTTCAACGAAATATATTTCTACTTGAACCACTTAAAATGTTTCTTTCAAGATGGTCCCCAAAATGTGTCACTACGAAACGGACTATGTACACTCCGCGACAACGTTACCACGACCATGATGTTGGCGATTTTTTTACTTTTACTTCGAAATGGTATTAGAAGGTACCAAGTTGTACCGCTTAGGTTAGTGACCCAGATGAGCACTTTCAAACACGCTAATAATATTGATGGCAGTCTTTTGATTTTTTTTTAGACAAACGGCGAAAACCAACAATCGCTTGTTTGCGCTAACAGTGTCGCGCTCTGTTCGATAAGAGAGAGTATTCGTAGACCGTTTTCGCTGTCGCGCGGCGCTCTCCACAACCTGCAACGATACCTGGAACTCTACAGTCAAAGCCATGGGGGTGCAGGCGCAATGGCGGCTTCTTCGTTGCGGAGGGCTTAGCGGAGGGGGAAACACGGTCTACGAAAACTCCCTAATGTAGTCTTAAAATAACGCAGGCAAGCACTTTGAGTGAGCAAAAATTAGCGTTGCCTAAGGTTTTATATCGCAAAGCTATTTTTAGGTTACCCAAAGCGCTTGCGTACGTTATTCTAAAACTTCCTTATAGTGAACAGGATATTTTGAAGAGTGATATTTTAGACAGGTTGACGGACATATGAATGCGATTTCATTTTCTTATGAGTTCAAACACGGAACCGTCGCGTACACAGGAAAGAATCATAGACCACAAAATGCTATCGCCTTGGACCTTGGTTGAGGAAGTCGAGCAGGAAAATCGCACCGCACGGCACCACCATTTGCAAGCTGCTTCAGTGATCCGTTTGATCAGGTCGATGAAGCTGTAAATGTTCGGGTGAGCCCTCCCTGACACAGCTAGCGTTTATCTTACGGTCATTCCTTATTAAAGTCTCCCGTAAGTTGAGGGGGGTCCCTACAAGAAGGAAAGGGGGGGGGGGGGGGGGTTCTGACGAGATGTACTAGAAGCACATAAAATCAACCCCACTGCTGACTCTGCCCACGCTGTACCTGCATGCAACCCTCAAATTGATAATCCTCAAATGTCACATTCCTGAAAACAAGCTATTTTATTGCAAGATACGATTTTGATTTCACTAATGCTGGGGCTGTGGAGGAGGGTCTCAGACCATCCGTTACAATCAGCGGGGGGTCCGGGACCCCTTGAGACCCCGAGACTTTAAGCCCTGCTTACGGTGCCATGTCTCCGAGGTTGTTTCGGCAGAGGGAGAAGTGAGGTGAGCAAGGAGAACAGACACTGGACACTTGAACCTAATATACTAACGAACCGACCCAACTGATAACGAACGATGGCCGAAGCGTTAAGGTTTTTTCGGGATAGGGCGAAATGGGAAAGGACGAAACGAGAAGGTCGTTTTGAGCCGGGCCGAAACGGGAAGGTTGGTTGAATGGGTCGAAACGGGAACCACCCGTTACTTCACTTTTATAGCTGCTGCGTTTTAAACTGGCTTAGCGGGATACTCGGCAGTATCATTTGTTGCTTTTAGTTGTCGTTGTGTTTCAGCTTTCTTCTATGGCAGGAAAATATATTATTTTCTCATTCGCAAAGTGACCAGCAGATTTCCCAAGTCCTACAAACTTCGTACACTCTGAAGCTTATAAATTGGTTCAACACATTAAAGAGGCCATGAAATGAATTTTGGGCTGGGATAAATTAAGTTAAATTGTGAGTTTACTACTATCATATCTTTTAGGGGCAAAAAAAGAAAAGAAAAAAAAAAAGAAGGGGGGTTGTATCAATATAAAAACCTGCTTTTCAGCACACAAATTTGAAAACAGATCGGACTATTTCTTATCTAATTTTCTCCGAAAGCTCTCCGCCTTTTCACTGTGATGCATCCGTCCGCGGCGGCGGTACCCAAAGCACGTCAGCCGGGCCCAGCTCACGCATCCGACACGAGCACTGCTATATTCCCCTAAGCTCGCAGTGCGGTAGAGGGCTTGCCGGACCAATCAGCCGCCTCCCTTTCATCACCTGACCCCATTCTCTGAGCATTGGTATCAAGGAGATTAGAAGGGTAGAAGGGGGCATGACGTCAGCCGTGTAGCCTCCACAAGCCAAACTCCCTTGACGCCTTGTCTCTTTCTCATTTTCTTCTTGCCCTCCTCACTTATCGGCCCAGCACGTGACCTACCGGACGGAGCTGCTTGCTTCACGTCTAGCCTTCGATCTGATAAAACCTACCGGACGGAGCGCGCGCAAGCCTGCAAGGAATCCTTCTACAATCAACCATCTATCACGCACGTGACATGTCTCGCGCACCAATCGCCAAAGAGATCTGCGGTCACGTTGGGCACAATATCGTTTAATAGTCTTGTGCGAATAGTGTGGATTTTGAGTTCGAAGCGAATTTGAAGCGAATAGTGGTTTTGGCCGAATATTTTCGATTCGAATATCGAATAGTTTTTCCACGCCTTTCACTACCACTAAGGTAGCAATTTGGGTCAGTTGGTTCATGCTCACCTAAAAAAGCACAAAAAAAAAAAATTAAAGGACGAGGAAGTAGACAGAGCGCTCTTGTCTGTCTACTTCCTCGTCCTTGTGTTTTTTGGCGCTTTTTTTTTGTGCTTTCACTGTCATTGCATAATACTTAGGCGAAAACCCAACTAAACCTGTGAAGGGTGTTCCACTTGTTCATTCATAAGCTAAGTTTAATCTATCTATATTTATGAACTGTGACCTCAGAAGGTCTGGTGTCTTGGGATGGAAAGTAAACGACGGATTTGACATAAAATGAATCCTATAAAGATGTCCAACTATACCCAATTGAGTGAATTTACAAATCTTGCTCTATAAAATATTCTTTCTTTAATCTCGAGAAAAAAGAATGAATCGCACATGATGAACGCAGGCTGTAAGAGGATCTCTGCCTAACATAGTGTACCCTTGCATAACAGTTTAATTTTGAAACTTTTACTACAATGTAGATATACAGGTTCACAAAGTTTCCACTTATTTTCAAATACAGTCGGCACGGGTGCACCATCCCGCTTTGAATGCATGCTTTTCTGTTAAGCACTCAATTACGATATTCCTACTTTTTAAAGTGTTTGTCGCGGCGGGTTACCCCGTTGAGTGCGCTTCTTACTGAGCACTGATGTAATGCAGAGAAGCAACGCCCGCAAAGCTCGCTTTCGCGGTTATTGCTTCTCCGCAGTGCACCGGTGCTTGGTAAGAAGCGAACTCAACGGGGCTGGCTTGCCGCAATCAACAATTTGAAAAACTCGAATAGTGCAGTTCTTCTCGAAGCGAATATCGAATAGTGTATTATTCGGAACTAATATTCGAATATTCGCACGACCGTATCGTTTAAACTTTTTATGACAAGGCTTCATCAATATTGCAACGTGCCCCCTCCTAGTACTTATAACCTCCTTGGTTGGTACACGCGAGGCAAAAAATACGGGGGGGGGGGGGGGGGGTGTGATCACGTGACAAAAAATAGAAGTGTGACTGGCCCAACGAGCACGTAGCTTCCATTGCGCGCAATACTGCGGAAGCCACGGGCGGGAGAAAAGGGACGTGTAGCCACGTACGTGCGGGTACACAGAGGATGATCCGAGCCAGACAAGTACAAGTTACTCAAGAAAAGTAATTAAGTTAAGGTACTGAGTATTGGTCTCAAAAGTAATTTGAGTAGAGATTACTCAAATGAAAAATAATTGAGTAAATTACTACCATTAAAAAGTTACTTTTATATTTTTTTATGGTAACAAGTACATAGATTTTGATTCGTTGTCGAAATTCTGCAACTCAAATATAAAGCGGCTTGTGTTTTTACGGAAATGCTTTAATAGCTGGTTCCGCTTCTCCGTGCCTAATTGCTTTTTACCTTTTTGTTTTGTTTCTTGGTCACTGATGTACTGCAGATGTATCATCTCTACTTTGATGTTTAGCTTTAAGCTTGATTTTGCAGGCGCTGCTTGCTTGTTTGTTTATGGTGGTGCGTGAAGTCCTTTTAAAAAGTAATTGCAGTAGAGTACAAAGTAAATGGGAGGTTGTGATACTTCAACGAAATTTGAAATATACCCGTTGTGTTCAGAAATGGGCTGAATATGATCCACAACATCCGTAAACGACAATCCCACGTTTGTATTTTGAGCCTGATGGCTGTATTTTTCGAACGGCCTACTCTGGCAAACGCTCTGAGAGAAGCCAGTGGAGACCACGTCACATCCGCAGCAATCGTGACGTAGTTTGTCTCGGGACCTTACGTCCGGACGCAGCGGATGCTGCAAGCTATCCCAGCCAATCCCGCTCTGTGGACGTAGCCCGTGATACGCTTTCCGCGCATCGCTGTGCCCCCTCTCCAAGATCACGTGACATTCACACGGCCTTGAATAGGCCCCGAAGGCTCGTAGCATCCGCTGAAAGCAGCCGAAGCAGACCAGCGATCGGGACACCGCAAGTAACTCCAAAGCTGTCTTTGTACAAATTTGGAGTGACGGGTTACAATAGCGACTTCTGGGACACACATATGAGTGTCTCGGGGAGAGGAGAGTTCCTCCTTCAGCTCTTTCTCGTCGTGGCCGGAGGAGAGAGACGGGCATTACAAACGAGGCGTTAGCGACATCCACCAGGTGCTCTTTACTAATCGTTACTTTTCAGGTCTTTTTCAACAAGAAATTGGTGTGCCTGATATGATAATGTTCCATTGAACATGAATAGAACCAGAAATAAGCGCTGAAATTTCTTTGTATTATCCCTTTAAAGTAGTCAGTACTAAAGCACAAGCGCTTTTTAACACCATCTTTTATAACGCCCTTTCATCCCCTACAATTTTTTTTTTTTTGTTTTTTAACTGGTATGCATTGTTTTGAAGTTTGGGCAATCGGAGGTGCACGAGTTTTTTTCGGAAATGGCGGCAAATATTGGATAAGGGTCAAGTGGCCACGGAGTATAGTTGTTTTACTCTCGCTGACGAACTATTTAACACAATAAACTTGTCAGGCACTTTTTTTTGTTTTTCTATCGGTCTGCTTACCATGGCTTCCCGAAGAGAAATGACCATAGGCCGCCTCGAAAGACGATAGCGCATTTTCACACGACGATACGCCATTTTGTTTGTTTTCAAACTTGGGGAATGCATTTTTAAGTCGGAAGTTGCACTTTACTCGGGAAGTACCAAAAAAAATAATCTAGTAAAGCGCAAGTACAAGCTCAGAAAATGTACTTCAAGTAAAGTACAAGTTTCCTAAACTTACTTGAAGTAACGCTGCTTGTTTATTATTTTTTACATAAAAACGTCGGGGTAATTACTAAAGTTTCTCAAACGATCTTCGAATCTTGGAAGAGCTGCATATTTTGAGTTTTGGAAGAAAAGGGAACACTAAGAGAATGCGCTGCCATTTAGCACGCGATTCTTCAAGTACAGCACAAACTACGGGAGCACCAGATGAGCTTCAGTGCGGGTGCTGCGTTTTGTTGCCTCCTTTGAGTGAGGATGCAGTGTGAAAACCTCCTGTAGTGGGCGAGAGTCCTATGTTGGGGAGAAGCGAAGACGAGCCCTTTTTCTTCAAAATCGTGAAGTTTCCTTGAGCTTCGGGACACACAGAAATGCGTTTTCGGCGCTAGTCCCGCAGTTACTCGGCCTCGACTTCAACGTGTCTGTCTGTCCGTCCGCCCCCCCCCCCCCCCCCCCCCCCCCCCCCCCCCCCCTCCACGTTTCGCGAAGCTTTTGCTTTGACTTTGAACAAACAGCGCCTTCGCAAAGACATTACACCAGTTTTGAAAGGGCCTACCAAGGAAGCTGTCCCGAGTCCCGACTGCACTGCATGCGGAGATGAAGATATTGAACTGATCTTTTGGCATTGCTCAGAATACAACGATGCGCGCAAAACTCGTGGCATCGATTCGGACGACGGGCTCACACGTGACTACAACTAAAGAATGATCGTTTCCAACAGGCACCAGGTAACAAGTGAGAATGGCGTTCCGGGCATTACTGCATTTGTTTCACGAGACCAACCTCTCGGACCGCCTCTAACGCTAATAACAGGTCGGAAGTTGATGAAGGGTCTTGCGACTACCTACGATAAAGTGACTAGGTGTCCCGATTTAGGCGGGACGGGTCCTGCTTTTCCGGCTGTGGTTCCGCTGTCCCGCCAGCGTGCTCGTGGGACGGTGTTTTGTCTTGCTTCGGTTCCCCCAACCCCCGAATAGATAAGACGTGGTTAAAGGAAAGGATGCATCAGTAGAGAGTGTGCTTCCTCTGATCAGTGAACAAGATATGCTTAAAGCAATGCTAATACTGAAGGTTAATTTGTGTACGATATGTGAACAGTACTATGAACATAGTGTCTACAAAAACAAATACATTCATACTAAAGAAATATTCTAGCCAACTGTAGTACATCTGCATGCAACAGTATGCAAACTGCAAAGAAAAGAAATGCGCACGGGCGATTATGATGTGCGACATAGATGCACGACAGACGTTTTGGATGTACAGTCGCCCTTTTCTCGACTAGGGAACCCTTTGCATGTCACCTTAAAGAAATCTACCAACGCATTACCTCCCTCTTCCGCTTTCCCCCCCGCAGATATATAGATTGGCGTGCTTCATTCGCATCCAAATAGTTAGCCAAACCACCTCCTTCCACATCTTCCTTTGCCCCTCCACTTTGTGCGAGTCCTTCCCATGCCTGGAGGATAAGTCTGCATGGGCATTAAACTCCCCTTTCCCATCTTGTACAATACATCCCCCTTTGTTGGTGGCATGTGCTCTGCGCTTGTCGTCTAAATAGCGACTGTTGTGCCACACACAAAGCGAACGCCCTGCCGGGCAAAGTTTGTCGGTTATTTTTTGCTAAATTATCCAAGCATCAAAAAGAATGCTCATAACGTACGTAAACATGCTGAACGCATTTGCCTCACCTGTATTAAATATTCAAAGTAAACAAGCAAATTAAGACATTGACGAACGTGTGCACAAAGTGCCATTTGTTTTTGGATTTTTGCTTTAGAAGTTACTGATGCAGAAGGCAGTACGCACGGCGCATGGAACCGCACTCTCGCACACTCCCATAGTCGGGGTAATTTAGCAAAAAGTCTATTCGCTCCATGGAGTTCAAGCCGTTAAACAAATTGAAGTTGATTTAAATAACTGTGTCCCTGACACCTATATAACTTCTCCAATATATGGAAGTCTGTTTTTGCTTCTTATGTGATGAACAGCAATTTTATGTGCCTGTGGACTGGACAAAACAAAGCACACAGGGGTGCATGGCAAGACCATGACCATCACGCATGCGAACCGTGAGGAAGTGACAAATTAAGTAGCTGCCATGGTAAGTAGAGCATCAAATACTATTTTGTTCTATTTAACGAAACAAATGATTATGCCAATTTGCAAATTGAATTGACGGGCATCTTATTCAAGAAACCTCAACACCCTGGCTATTACCAGTTTTTCTTGAATAAGACTGTTCACCCGGGTAAGCGCTATTTCAGGTTAGATTGGATCAGAGTACAAAGGTGCATATAGATTAGAGGAAACAATTTTGATCAATCCTTTCTGCATCATTCTTTGCCTGCATCACATTACTGGGTGTAATCAATGTTGGTTAGAAAAACGAGCGTTGCAATTGCCATTCACCATTTCTATAAAAGGTAAACTCGAAGGGCTTGTCCCAACTTTTGTGGATTTTTAGAAATATTGGTTTTAGCTCAGTTGCGTCGTCATATATTAAAAAAAAAACTTATTTTGTAAACTAAATTTCACGATATATATGGCAACGAGCTGACCATTCCATGATTTTATGCACTGCAATTCCACAGTTCAAGAGCACTACTACGATTTAACTTTTAATACTGCGATGCATAGTTGTACAAACCACGGGTCTTTCAGGTGACCTACCACACTTCGTGACAACCTTTCGATTGAGGTAAAACATATGCAACTCGGGCAAACAAATGAACGTCGAGTCGCATAAACACGACATTTGGTATGTTAATCTAAATTTTCTTTTACGGTTTCTTCGAAATTAAATAACGCTATTTCTTATTTTTGGTACCCGAAAATAAAAGTGGATCGTACAAGCGATAACCCCTCTTACCAAAACAATGTGGCAAATATATTATCAATTTAGCGGTTCAAACCTGTTTGAACCATTATTTTTGGTCCCCTTAGCTGAACCGAAAGCAGTAAACCCAAACTGAACCAGTAAAAAATTTCGGTTCGACACTTCCACGTTTGTTCGAATGTCTGTTTTTTTTTCTTTTTTCTTCCTCGACACCACTCTTTAAAATTAGGTCTTAGGTCGTCCCCCCAATAAAAGCCAAGAAAGTTCGACCTGCAATAGCATTTAGCATAATTTCCAATCCCATCGTGCACTAACCCAGTTGCTTCCCCCGAGTCAGCCACTGCTCCTTTCACATCGATGCAACGCGGTGAAACTCGACGCACGCGTGCCTGTGCGAGGCAAAGGGTGGTGCGAGTGGCAGTAGCGCACACGGCACATACCCGAAATGATAATCGAGAGATCTCATCTGAACTACAAGACCCTGGTTCTGTCTTATTACAGAAGCCGCCATACTGCCGTTTCAAATTTTTCGTACGACCCTCAACTCCACGACATCACGGAAAAATTGGCATCGTCTGGCAGATGACGTGTAAAGTGCAGCGACGCACGGATTTTTAGCTAAGGAGAGTAGACACCATGAAACCTGCGTTTGTACCGCATTACTTTTTTTTTAAACATTAATGTGGACCGATATTAAATTATTTTTTCTTTCGCTTCGTTTAAACTCGCCCTGGCGCAGGTGCAGCGCCATTCTTTGCAAAAATGGCATTTTTGTGCAAGTAGCACACTTGAATGTTCATGGTACTCTTTGGAGTAGCACTTCCATCACTGAATTAAGAGTTTAGTATGGCATGAAGGCTTGGCTCAGATTCTCAGTAATTCACGTAATTTATAAAATCATTAATTTTTTGTAAAAGAAAAACATGGAGTGAGAGGTTCTTCTGAAGTAAATTGCAAAAGTCAGTGCAATGGATACGCACATTAAGTTCATTTTAGCGAGAGTAATAAACTATAAATAAATCTTTTGAAAAATTTTTGTTTCACCAATTGGTTTTACACATTCATGCTCATTAAGTTTGACTATGATTCTGTATTGAAAAGGGACTACAATTTCCCGCAGGATTGCAATTTCAAAGAGCAACGGATGTCTCCAGCCTGCAAGAAATTTCCAACCTTTCTGTGAAAAAAAAGGAATGTTTACAGAAAATTAAGAAATTGGGAGGAACAGATTTCTTTTTTTTTTGTTTTGCACTGGAGTAAATTTTATTTACAGGGCACTAGGAGTTCAATGGAGAAAAATCTTCACATCTAGAGGCACAACAAAAGACCGCACATCCTATGGGGCAACATTTCTCAAGTCTCCGCAGTCTCCGAACCGAAAGCCACAGAAAACAAACAGAGCCACCAACTTGGAAAAAAACAAGCAAACAAAGGACAGTGAGACCTTTGTCAGATATATTTCTCCAAAAACAAACGAAAGTAATCCCTGCAAAAAACAGATGAGTGTACAAACTGAGAACACTTAGTGCCTAGAAGCAAGCGCGCAAACACCTTGCCTCTTGCTAGTCAGTCGCTCGAACCAAGGCCAACGGTTACATAGGAAGGTAAATTGCCCACTTTCTCCCCCAAAAACGGTTGCTACTGGGGGGAAGGGGTGGGCAAAGATGCAAGTATCCTGGTTATAACTCCCGAGTACCGACCTCCACGCTGCATTGCACTGCTGTATTTATGTACAGGCGTGGAGGCCCAAACACACGCTCGACGCCACTCTCGCCAGAAAAATAGTGTTTCCATGCGCACGGGCCTGTAGGCCTTTCGTTATGCCTGGAGAAAGTGGGAAGGACAACGCATTAAATGCACAGACGCTGCACGGTCGGTGCGCACGACCTACGATCGCGCCGCGACGCAGACGAGGCTTCCCCACGGAAGGGAGCGACGGTTAAAAGTCTGGTCAAAAGCCGCGCAGGGAAGCTCGTTTTCCCCGTGGCAGTTTGGAGGACCCTTGGACGAGAGCACTGGGCAGTGCGGAGCGGTGACGCTCGCGTGGCTTAACCGTGCTGTCCGCGACGCTTCTTTTATTTGTCGGAGATCCCCGAAAAAAACTTTGTTAAAAACTCCAAAAGAAAAAAAAGAAACTCCGCAGCTAAAAACTATGCTCTTAAATTAGAGGCCCCTGTTTAACTTTGCCTCTTCTCAACCGTTTAGGGGTTGGGAAAAAAAAAAAAGGAAAAGAAAAAAATCTTGTTCCTTCGACACGCAATCGCTTGGAAGAAGGAACAAAAAACGAGTGACAAATCTGAGGCTGGCTCAAAGTCCCCTGAGCATTTGCTCGACGCCCGGAGAGTGCCCGACTTGGCCAGAAACCTAAAAAAGACGCGACAGAAGCCCAGCCACCGTCTTCGAGACTCGTCCAGGCGGGCGTTAGCATCCCCCACTCCTCGATCTCGGCGTACCACACCTCGCCAAACTGAACCGAGGGCGCTTGGAGCGGACGACGGAGATGGCACCCTCAACCGGCCGCGTCACAAGGCGCCTGTCGGAGGAGGAATCACACACAGTCTGTCCAAGGGTGCTTGCGGGACGCCGCCGAAAGTTGCGCGGGTGGCGCGGCCGGTCGCGCGACCGCCGTTGGGGGGCGAGCAGGGGGGAAGCTAGGGGACCACCTCGACATAGTTGGCGGGGTAGAGTCCGACCCGGCCGTCCTTGCGGCCCTTGCACCAGCCCTGTTCGTCCTCGTCCTCCAGCTTCTCAAACTGGTCCCCTGGACGGAGAAAGAGAGAGGGCGACGCTCAAAGACTGCCTCGGTTGCGTCTAGCAGGTGATGCAAAACTATGCGGAGCGCAAGTTTGTCTGCGTCTTTTGCAAGGGTTGTGGTGATGTCAGAGCGCCGAGTTCTGTTTGGCGCTGATGGAAGAATAGTGGGTAGACCTCAAAGCAGGCGGTCTTGAGGTCTACCCACTATCCTTTGATCGGAGCCAATCGGAGCTTGGTGTTCCGACGTCACCACAACCCCTGCAAAAGAAGCAGACAAACTTGCTCTCCGCATTGACAGTATCATGGAGGTAGGAAGAAGAGGAGGCGGCATACCAGCTCAAACCAGAATAATGACAAATACTGACTGAAGCCGGAAGTAGAGGTTGCGGTCGGTGGGAGTGCCCCGAACGGTGACCAAAACAGCTGTTGGTGCCAAATCAGCTCTCCTTTCCGTCATGTTGCCTCTAGAAGCTCGCTGCCTCCATGGACAGTAGTATAGATAGTGGAAGCCATATCTAAGTATCAATAGTACCATGTGTTCCTAACTATAATCTAAACCTAATGTTAAAAAAATTGTATTTTTTTTTTTTTTAAATTAGAGTGCATTTAGTGCATTGTCTGTTCCGGGTGCTCAGTTAACACATAACATCTCACACAAAGCATAAGTTGACAAATGCCTGCTTTATTAACTCGCACGGAAGCCTGCATCCTACTTAAATCACCATTAACATACCGTAGAATACCGTGCATCTGGCCCATTCCACACTAAGCACCCATTCTCAAATTTTTAAGGTCTGAGAAAATACGCACAGTACATTGATATGTAAAATTGATGACCGGACAAGCGCCCATCCCCCATTTTTTCACGATTATCTCTAAATTTCGAGTGGGTGCTTGCCGGTATTTTATGGTACTCAGTCATTCCTAAAATCTTTCACAAATCATCATAATAAACGATCTTGGAAAGGAAAAAAAATTTCTTGTATACCGTATTTACTTGCATAATGAACACACTTTTTTTAAAAATAATTGACACAATTTAGGGGGTGCGTTCATTACGCGGGGTAAAATTTTTGCATTTACAGATAAACCTGGATATAACGAAATTGATAAAAGTTTGCAATAGTTTGTTATATGGAGGATTTCGTTACATGCAGTTTTCGCAGAAAAACTCGTAAAGGATACGTAGAAAGAAAGCGAAAATTAAAAATCCACGTGGGCAAACTCACCACGTCATTTATTTAGTGGAAAAAAAAGTCTGTAAGCCTGCCTTGTGTCTTTCGCGCGAGCGAAGGCAGCGCTCAAAGGACACCAAAGCGTTTAGAGCGCTGTCGTCGTCCTGGGAGCCGGCGACCTGGCGTAATACATCGATGGCATCCAAGACCTCCCTCGCGGTAGGCACCAAAGGCTGCTCGCCTTTGATGGCAATAGGACAAGAATATATCTGCATTTTAGGTACAGTCGCCGACCGATTATTTGGACTTCGCAGGGACCGAAAAAACGTCCGAATAATAGAGCAGTCCGAAAAATCAGCAGATTGAAAAACTTGCCTTTATTACTTCCAAGTGAGCTTAAAAAAGCTGTAAATAGTGCCTTGTTTCAGGTGACGCCTCCGTTTCCGTTCGGCAACTTTCTGTTAGCTTGAGAATCGCTGCCCTCTTTTCTAGCGTTATGGTCGAGTACTTTCTGCACTTCTTAATGACACATCGCGGCGGCAGAAGAACAGATGGGGCTATGACGTCCAAGCCAACGTTGTGCGAACGAGATAAGTAGAGGCGCAAAACCACGAGCGCAAAATGGCGACTGGCGATGCGAAAAAACGAGAAAAGCAAAATGATAATAATGATAATGATGATGTGCAGCTAAATGGAAAAAAAAGGCCTAGCATAGCGTCACCTAGCGGTAGGACTCAGAAGTACTCAAGTAGCGCCAATAGCGCTGCCAAACCAAGCCAATCCATTTGCAGCCAACATAGAATTCAAAATGGCCACTTCTCGACTGATCGCTCGCGACGATTTTGTCCGAATCAAACTTTCGGACCTCAAGCTGTCCGAAACATTGGTCGTGAATACAGTCACCGACCGATCTTTCGGACTCCGATAATTCAGACTTGTTCGATATTTCGGACCTAAAGGCGGAACCGTGACTTACCCCATAGAAATAGTGTATATTCACGACCAATGTTTCGGACAGCTTGAAGTCCGAAAGTTCGATTATTCGGACAAAATCGTCGCGAGCGATCGGCGAAAAACACCATCGAGAAGCGGCCATTTTGAATTCTATGTTGTTGGCTGCAAATGGATTGGCTTAGCTTGGCAGCGCTACTTGAGTACTCTCGAGTTTTACCACTAGCTGACGCTATGCTAGCCCTTTTTTCCAGTTTAGCTGCACGTCATCATAATCATCATTATTAGTGATGGGACGAATCTTTATCCGAATCGAGATTCGGAGCCGAATCTGAAGATTCGGAAGAGTAGCCGAATCTCAAGTGATTCGGAAACGTTCGGAAAGATTCGGAGCGTTGCCATGGTTGCCAGATCACGATGAGTGTTTCAACTTTTCGCGATATTAAATTCACTAAATTCTACAAAGTGCACAAAATAATATTGTAATATATCATAGTAATAAATAAAATGTTCCGCTTTGTTTATATTATTTCGGATGTTTGTCGAGAACGGTAGCCAGACATAGCAGGAAAATCGGTTCCGGTTCCGGATTACGACCAAAATAGGCATGCTTGGTGTAAGTATGTATCATCTCTATGGTGCACGTGGAAATGCAAGCGCATGTTTTCATCGCCGCAAGAGATTGGTGCCGTATGTGCTGTTCGGTACAGACACATTTCGTGCTCATAATCACGGTCATAGTGGCACACACTGCACAAGTGAGTATGTTCGACTCGATTATCTTCAACGTGTGTCCACAGAGGTATTGTTATCGGAACACGGGAAACAACCTGAAACTTCTTGCGCCGTACTATTGCAGTTTTCTGTACTGCGTTTGTACCTTTCTGGTTAACGATATCTGACTGTGTTTTCTTCCGAACAATAAAGTTGCGTTGGACACCCCTGTGTTGTATTTCTTTTTCACCAAATAAAGTTCACGTATACAAATGGCGAATTCGCGTGGTTCTTTCTGCGCGCTCTCGAGCGCTCTTTCCAGAGCGCGCGAAATCGGGTGGTTGAAAGAGAGTGCTGTCGCCTGATCGGGTGGTTCATTCCAAGGGCGCCTCTCCCTCTCAGAGCGCTCCCTGGCACTCTGTCTGTAGCCTTCGGAGTGCAGAGCGGCGCAGGCGTCACGCGGTACTTCGACGGTGATCACGTGGTTTTGTTGACGATGGCCACATTATGTATAGTACACAGCATTTCGCTACATTTTACCGATCGCCGCGAAACCGAGACCGCGCATTCGTTAGGCCTAAGTCAACCACACCGATCAGCTCAGCTGGACCTGGGCACGTGCTAGGGTTTAGAATGACAGTACAGTACATACCATACGTTGAAATAAACAAGACTGAATCTGGTTATATGCAGTAGCAGTACCTAAAAGAAACACAACTGACCGCATTCGCGAGGTTTACGACAAGGTTCACGCTGCCGTCTGCAACCAGCGTCGAATGTGACGAATCTCCGAATCTGCCGAATATTCGTTGCGGGAAGTTCGGAAATTTCCGAATCTGTCCGAATCCGAATCTCCGGTGATTCGTCCCATCACTAATCATTATCGTTTTGCTTCGTTTTTCCGTTCCTTCGCGTCGCCAGTCGCCATTTTGCGCTCGTGGATTTGCGCCTCTCATCTTGTTCGGACAACGCTGGCTAGGACGTCATGGCCCCATCTGTTGTTCTGCCACCGCGATGTGTCGTTAAGAAGCGCAGAAAGTACTCGACCATAATGCTAGAAAGGAAGGCAGCGATTCTCAAGCTAACAGAAAGTTTCCAAACAGAAACGGAGGTGTAACCTGAAACGAGGCACCATTTACGGCTTTTTTAAGCCCACTTGGAAGTAATAAAGGCAAGTTTTTCAATCTGCCGATTTTTCGGACTGCTCTATTATTCGGACGTTTTTTCGGTCCCCGCGAAGTCCGAATAATCGGTCGGCGACAGTATACACTATTTCTATGGGATAAGTCACGGTTCCGCCTTTAGGTCCAAAATATCGAACAAATCCAAATTATCAAAGTCTGAAAAAAAAAAAAAAAATGGAGATTGCGGCGGAGTGAGTTTGTTAAATCAAGGTTATCCAGTGCGAGCGCTTCGTTACATGGAGTTAACTGAAAAACAAGCGCTTCTATGAAGATCGCGTCGGAGAATTGAAAAAGTTTGTTAAATAGAGGATTTCGTTGTATACAGGTTCGTTACATCCAGGTTTAACTTTGCATAATGAACACACTTTTTTCCCGAAAAATTGACACATTTTAGGGGGTGCGTTCATTACGCGGGGTAAAATTTTTGCATTTACACACTTTGCACGAATGTCATTTCAGGTGCCAATATGACATGGCAGGGTACTGTGGCACGTCTCCACTGGCAGAGGCGCACCCATGGCTGGTAGTGGGCGCGCCACAGTAACCATGTTCTATAAATTGCAAACCTTTTTTCAGGACGCTTTTGGCGTGCCTTTTGCCGAAGAAAAAGCGCCCTACGAAGCTCACTCAGCACGGAGAGCGACGCGACCGTTCCTAGACCTAACAGCTTTCACAATATCACTGTTTGAAAGCGGATCACAGACAACGACATGTTTGTTGACATCAATGCATCCGATGGACGAAGCACGTCCGGGACTGGGCAATTCCTCGACCCCAGCTACGCTAGGCGTGCGCGCTGCTCGGTTTCACGGTTGATCACTTCCACAACCACGCAATTGCAGCCATTACGAGAGCGGCTTGGCTTGGCTTGGCCTGACTTGACTTGCCGTGGCCGCTTGGCGGCAAAAGAAAATTGGCTTCAAGACTCGCGGAGCCGAAAATTAAAAGTGCGTTCACTACGCGAGAAAAAGAAAAACGCCAAAATATTGATGCCCGTTGTGGGGGGTGCGTTCCTTATGCTAGTAAATACGGTAGTCCACACCTGTAAACAGTCGGCACTGCATAAAATTTAAACTTTTTAACATGTAAAGTCTGCGGATTACAGTCCAGAAACTATGGTACAATAACTGACAATAGTGCTACCGACCATCAACTATTTTAAAACTACCAATAATACTATCCAGTCTACTGTAAGATCTATAGATAGTTTACTATCGACCAGCAACTATTGTGATGCTATTGGTAACTATCGATAGTGAAGCTATCAGAAAATATTGAGCGTTCACCACCAACCAGCAGCTACTCTAAGCTATAGAAAACCATCGATAGTCAACTATAAAAAACCCAATAGTTTGCTATTGATGGTCAGCCATTGTAGCTACTGATAGTATACTATATAGATAGTTGACTAACTATTGATAGTACCAGAGTCCTTCAATAAGCTACTGGTCACGAAACTTTGGCCAAAGTTTGGTGCAGGGTGCACAGCTTCTGCTAGGGGCGCACTGTCCTCAAGGGGGCATTTTCGTTTGGCCACTCTGCTCTGGGTAAGCCGCTCAAAATTCGCAACCACGAGTAGTTTTAACAAGATAATTTTTCATACACTAAAATTTTGTTACGCCTGTAGTTGATCACTGCATGTAAGCACCTGTCATTTTTCGCTGATCTCTCACAAGTGAACCTACAAATAAGCTTTTTTTTTCGGTTTTGCAAGTGAAAGAGAGCTAGGTAATTGAGCGTATTACTGGTTCGCAGTGCCTCTACTTTTTGGCTCTGATCGTGCTGTTGAAGTTTGACGGTGACGGTGGTTTTGAAGAGTCATTCTGAGAAAAGAAAAAAAGTGCAAATGATAATACATTGGAGATCGTTGCATATATGAAAGTTTAAGCGCTTGATCGAGTGTACGGAGCCCAAGACAGTTACAGTGATGAGAAGCGCTGTCAATGCGATGATGCGTCGCTGCAATTTATGGGTGGCTCATTTAGAGGGGGTTTGAAGTTCAACACTTCCCGGTTGCCAGATCCCCCGTGATGTCGGTTACATCGGAGGCTCCGAGCCCCCTCGTCGACGCCTGCGCCGCGCACGGTCACGTACGAAACTGTTCTGTGATCAGTAGTGTATTGAGAGACTGATAGTACCGTCAATCCACCATAATACTATCACTATGGTGGACTAGTGATAGTACTATCACTAGTCCACCATAGTAGTACAGTTGTACGACAGTACACCATATTACTATTGATAGTGCATACTATTGATAGTCGACTAGACAAAAGTTCCTAGCAACGTCCACTGGTGGTGCCTTCTGCAAACAAACATTACTAAAGCAGTGTCAGCCAAGGACCATGGTAGGCCACCCACCCTGCTTGAAGGAGAGCTCGTCTGCCTCGGCGCCCTCATAGTCGTAGAGTGCACGCACAGGCACCCCCGGCTCCCCGGTGTCCACCAGCGCATCGTTGGACTCCTCGTCCCAGTCCTCGTGGTCCTCGTCAAACGGGTTGGCCTCTCCTCCACGCCCGTTCCTGGGAGACACGGGACAACACGCTCACGCTTTCAAACAAACACACAACTCCAATGCCCCCCCCCAAAAAAATTAGTTATTTGTGTTTATACTACCGTAGAATACCGCACATCCACCCATTCCATACTAAGTGCCCATTCCCAAATTTGTAAGATCTGAGAAAATATGCACAGTACATTTGTAAGTAAATTGGTGACCGGACAAGTGCCCAACCCCCAACTTTTTTGCGATTATCTCCAAATTTTGAGTGAGCATTTGCCCGGTTAAGAGTTTAGGTTAAGAGTTTAGGGGAAGCTCCTCCCAACTCTCTCCACTTTCGCAGAGTGAGTGACCACTGGAGAGGAAGTTGCCTCCTCTCCAGCATTTGCTTTGCTAAGGTGGGAAGAGGTGGGAGGAGCTTCCATTCAACCCTCAAGGAAAAACACAGCCTCAGGATTCCTATTAAAAAAAAAATTTGTTCTTGAAAAATGTTACATTTATGATCATTAACTTCTAAAGAATGGTTTCAAAATCTCTCATTTAAAAACATGCCAGATTTATCTCGGCAAAAAAATACTTTCAGCATGCCGGCAGCTCTCCGAGTCAGCAGGGAGAAAATTCTTACATTTTTTAATTAGGGCTGCTTCCTGCTCGTTTTACTGTAACCGAAACATCTCACCCTCATTAGAAGTGTCGCTGACTTCCCAAGTTTAGAAGTATCAATGGCCAGTAGAATTCCATACATTCAAATAGAAAAAGTGTGGAAAATATATGGATTGGGCTATCTTATCGGTTAAGATCCGAAATGGGGCTTACGATTGGTCCTGCTTGGCGTTGCGAGATTGTGTTATCTTCAACAGCGCCCTTTTGACAGTGCCCGCTACCAAAGTTATAGTAGCTCGCCCACAAATGAAACAGGCTGGTAGCTATTGCGACGGGAACAAGGAAGTCTCCAAGAGGAAGGTGCTACCTATGCTCCAGGTGAATTTTTTGCGCCTGGGACTCGCAGTAGAGAAACCTAAAATTGAAACTTCAAATGCATTTTTCTCAGTTTCAGTTTTTGGCAGGAAATGATGTATGAAGAATGTGTAATTTGACACTTTGAAAGTGTAAAGACCTCATTCAGGGGTGTCCTGAACTGAAATTTTTATAAGGAAGAAGTAAATGTACCCATCTCGATAAAACTCCTTCCTAATGAGAACCAAAAAAAAATTTTAAAAACAAATCCATGAAAATGTTTTGTTCATCCTGTGTGCTATTGTTTTTCTCTAGAATTGCATTTTCTACAATTATTTTTTACCTTAACTTGCACCGTAAGTATTCTACTGCACATTAAAACAAACATTTGTGGATTGCAATTACCTTTCTTTAATATATTTCCTAATCAAGTCACTTTTTTCTGGAGCTTAATAAGCTAGCATGGTGTAGGATTGGCTGAAACTTCAATTTGAGTGAAGGGTTTTCAAGTTGACCCTCCCAGGCCATATCCCACCCCCCTAACCTGTCCCAGACTATAGACAGCGCAAGGTCGGTCTGCCTACGAGGTATGGTGACACTGGTCTACTCTACAGATGAGAAATTTAGCCAGTGCAGCACCACTGCTTGCCTGTGGTCATTAACACTTATCACGCAGTGGTGATACACGACCGCACGCGGGTACAATGCTTCTTCAAGTCGGAGGGGCAGAGGTGGGGGTTGAACCCAGGATCCAATCTGCAGAGTGGCATTCGAATGCCGTACGCAAACGTCTTGCGCAAAAAAAAAAAAAAAAATGTTTGAAATTCATTATAGGGGTTATAAAACAATATTGGGCTTGAATGTTACACTGTGCAACAGTGAAGGCCAACATGATGTTCACACTTTTTTGCATTTTACCCTGAAAAGAAATCTGCACGAGCCAAACTTTACTTCTTAGGTTTGTGTCCCAAATGGGCACTTCCCACCAAACTAGAGTTTTTATGGGTGGAAGGGGGGGGGGGGGGGGGGGGGGTCGGTGGCCGAGTGTTAGTGCACTGCAACTCTGAGCACGTAGAGCAAAAACCTGCGCTGCAGAACCCAGGGATTTCGGGTTCAATCTCCACCCCTCCCCGTTTTGATCTGGATGAGCATAGTACCGGCGCGAGGCACGTTAAAGACCCCAGGCTAGCAGTCGTACTCCACTGGCTAAATTTCTGACCTCCAGCGTAAACCAGCGTCGCCACACCTCAAAGGCAGACCGGCGTTGCGCTGTATAACTTTTTCAAACACCGCCCGCCATTTATCGTTAAAAAAAAAGTTCTTCACAATCTTTGTTTGTAAAGAAACTTTTTACTAAAATTTTCTTTACAACTTTTGCTTGCCAGGAATAGAGTACTATAGAATTCCACTAAAATTGTTAAGTTGACTCAATCTGCAACTTATCCTCAAAAAAAAAAGCAAGGGTCTTAGATGTACACACTTGTGTACACAGCAATTGAAAGGGATAAACACAAACGTCAGATTTGGTTTTTCGGCGTGCACTTTCGAAAAAGCTCCTCGAAGGGCGCGGCGTCACGCACGTGTTGTTGTTGTTGGCCGAGGGGTTGTTGCGGGCGTTGAGGGCGGCATGGTTGGAGGCCGTGCCCCCGTCCTTGACGTCCTTGTCCCTCTTGGGGCCCGAGCCGGCCTTGGGGGCCGTGGCCACGGGGGCACCGTCCGCCCGCGTGCTCACGCTCGTCAGGGTGATGCCCCCTGCGTCCAGGGCTTTCTTCTCCTTGCGGTGGATCTGCTGCACCTCGGGGGTGTACTCCTGCAACGCGGCCCGAAACGGGGGTGTCACGGGAACGCTCTTGAGAGGGGCAGGGGAATAAAAGTGCAGTGGGCCCCAACGACCGCACTACCGTACTCCGTCCACTGCTCGAGACGCGGTCCTGTGGCTCGCACGTTGTACGAAAGACGCAGAGTTAGCTTCGTACGTGAGTGTGCTTCGAACGTGTCTGCAGACAGTTTTCGTACGACCGACGTGACGGGACCGTCGTACGAGGAAGAAACACACCTCGGACAGCGTTTGCAGACCGCCTTTTGTACGACGTATTGGCGGCGTGACTGCGGCTTCTAAGCCGAGGCTGCATGCCGAAACTACGAGCAAGAGACCTCGCTCTGAAACGTTCCTCTGTAGAACGTGCACTCCCGCTAGAGAGGCACTCGTCAAAGTGGGGAACACGGGCTAGCTCGCACTTGTAGCTTTGGTGGTGGTCTCGGCTTAAAGATGAACGCAGCACAGTGAACTCGCGTAACGGCGATTTTTCTCCGCGGAAGGGATTAAAAATCGTCGAGGTTATGTGTGCCACGTCGCGAATGTAGGCCGATCCCCTGAGCTTTTTTTTCCCTCGCATCTCTAGGACACACTGCTTTCTGCGCAAATAGAAGTCTTATGAGAATATATGGACCGTAAGAATATGATGCGTGGAATGAGTCTACTCGATCTTTGCATCACAGCCAAGACCCCCGGGTCTTGGCCGTGATGCAAAAAGAGTAGTGCAGACCTTGTAACAGTAATATACACATACTATATTCCGTTCACCATTCAGACAATGTGGCAATGAAAGCTACATGCACGACGAACCAATCAATCAATTGTCTTTCATTTTCTGTCCGCACCGTCTGTGCCCGAGTACGCACAAAGAACTTGATGGCACTGGGCCAAGCGTCCCAGTGCGCGTGGGACGCTTGCTTGTTTCCAGTTCAGGATTTTTTTCCGCCCCATCATTTACTGGCTTCCTTAGGTTGATTCACAGCAACCGACTTCCAAAATGCTCAGTGGGAACGGCACAGCATTTCGAAAACGACAGCACCACAGATGGCCGCTGAGCAGCTTTGTCACGTTACTGGTTCTGTCCGCCAAGGGCCACAAGTTGTATTGGCATGTGCCCTCCAGCATTTCTGCCACTGCTGCCCACAGTTGCCAGGAATGAGCAAGAACATTCACACAGAAAGGGCATGCAAGGACACGACTGGATGCAGGATTAGGGGTTGCCAGGAGACCGGAGGGACAGGGATAGGAGGGGACGGACATGCAGGCAACCAGGACAATCCTACTGCACCTTGACCCATTAGTAGCACAATTCAATGGTATCCTAGCAATTGAATGTGTTCAACTTTGAAAAAAGTGACAGAACGCCCAGTAGTTTATAGGTGTTTGAAAAAATTATTTAGGAGCGACCACAAGACCCTCTAGAGGCACAACTTGATGGGATCTTTCTGAGTGAAGATATTCGACTTTGAATAGATGACAGAACACATGGTATATAGCTGCATTAGGAAACAGTGGTAATAAGTGACCACCAGAAAAAAAAATTCAACACTTCAAGAAGAAGTTGCCACTGATTTGAAAGCAACGCCTTAAAATTGCCTTTACATTGTGCTTCAGACGTTCCCTTTTCCTAACTTGATTTTGCCAGGTAAGATAACCACTGCCATGTTTCTTAGCTTTTATTTGCTTTAAAATCTCGGCGGCGCATGTCTTGCTGTTGCCGCACGTTTTGCTTGTCCAAATGCGACGGCGCTGTTTTGCTACGTGTGCGCATTAATATCCAAAACATTGACCATAAATGCAGTTTGCTTTCATGACTGGCTCACATTCAATTCGAACATTTCCCACACTTTATCAACATGAGTCTAATATTATGGCAGGTAAAGCCTGCATGTACATGAATTTGAAAAAACGCAACTAATGCACTAATGATGCGCCCCATGCAGTTACTAAACGTTGTATTGGTGGTTCCTATGCCTCTCTACTATCGCTTCTACAGAGGTATGAGTGGTGAAAGTGGTCTTTGAAGTTGATTTGTGTCACTACTTGAAGTTTATAACAGACAATCTCACTATCAGCACAGCCAGATTATTGACATTTGAAGGGTCTACTTTGTTACAGATGCATGAAGAAAACAACAAGCCTCCTTCGTTAGCAACAAGTAGTAGTACAGACTTCATCAGCGCTTGTTTCCAAGTCCACTGGCAGCCATAGACCGTCACCAAGCCACAACACATTCACGGGCAGGCAACGACGATCAACATGCGGGCAGTCCAGAACAAGGCCGTCTTCCTAGAGAGGGCTCAAACACATGTGCGAAAAAAGGCCCGGCACTATGGCAATGTTTTAAAATTTACTCCATGTCACTTCTAAGGTTTCCCAGCTTGCCGCTCGAAAACCTACTAGCATTTGCTGTTGTTCCACCTGTGTTATCAAATGATATGGCCTGCGAGAATAACTCTGATCTAATCTAACAAGGTTTGGAATGTACCTAGTTTATGTAAAGACTGAAAAGCGGGCTAATGCCTGACCACACAGTTTCCAAGAAAAGTGCTTTGATCAGGAACGTTCCTACTGGAACCCTAGAATTGTTGGCGGATTTCAAAGACCTGCAGAAAAGCCGGCTGCGAACAGGCTCAAGGAAAAAATGATGCAATCGTTGAGCTGGCTAAAGCTGTTCTTTAGCTGGCTTGATAATGTACTTTGCATAAATGTAAACGTTACAAATGAAACTATTTTATTCTATTTTTCTGATACGATGACTGAAAAGCAACTTATTGCTCACTAAGAACCATAAAAAAAGCAATTGCTTAATTGCTTGAAGGCATGACTGAATATTTGTGCTGTATTGCTTTGGTTCACAGTATTTAAAACAATTAAATAAATTAAGCTTGCAAAGGTCAGGGCAGGAAATTCTGGAATATATTGACAGACTAAATAACAGATGCTCATTCTAGCCTATTTTTTTCAAAATATGCCACCTAAAAGTAATTGAATATCTAAAATCTGGGACAATCTCAATGACTGAAAAACTTGATGGCAGATGCACATTCCAAGCCCATCTTTCGAAATATATCCAGAAACAATTCAAATAACATAAAACACAAAACAAATATGAACTTCGTGGTGATAATTTCTCCATGTCGCTCTTATGACGGAAATAGTACATGACGACTTTTTTCAAGCTGCAAGTTTCGTCCAGCTTTGCGCCCCCCTTTTTTCGCACATGCGTACCGGGCGCCTCGAGACAGTGCCTCCACCTAGTGTTAGTGGAAGGAAACCCCAGACAACTATCACAGAGAGAAGAAAGATGTTAGCCGCAATGCCGCCGACAGCCGCCGACCCTGCAAGAGCAGAAACCAGTTGAGCAAAGACAGCTTGGAGGCACTTTTGTCTGGTGAGCATAGACACCGCACAGATGTGACTGCACTCGAGCACCAAAAGGGGCAAGTCCCGCTCACATTTCGAGGGACACGACGCACCCCAGAGCACCATTGTGACTCGGGGAGCAGAGCTGTAAAGGTCAGTTAAAAAGCAACTGAACTTTATGATTTCAATGTTGCTCCATTACTCAGAAACGTAAAACACTCTTTTGAGCTACTGCTCAAACGTCCCATACGCAGAACGCATTAGTGATGTGTATGCAAATCTGGGCGTGACAGTGCATGGCACAATTACAGGACGTCATGTTACACCATTGTGGTGTCTCGTGAGACCACTATGTGACGCCGTGATGTCCCGTGAGCCGGTGTGGCCCGATGTCGACCTAGTGGTCGAGCAACCCATATTGGCACGAGCCACATGATCATGGCCCACACCTGGTGCCCCGCTAAATTTACTTGACAGCACCATACGGCAACACAAATCTTAACTTTACGATGCATTTTGCATTCAAAACTAATGTGCATTTCTGTTACTTTTACGGCATCCAGTAATGTTGAAGTTTACAGAAATTGCCGATTGGTTAAGTTTTTACTGTGGAAAGCATGCTGGTACAGTTTCATATTGACTCGGGACATTGTTCACGGCAGAGACTGAGGTAAAGACATAGCGCCGCCGTCAAGACAAAATCGATGAGAGTTTACGGGTTCGTCGGCACAATTTTGAGACGTAACTGCAACCGAACCAAGTCACAATTTACAAGTTCCTCCGGAACCGAAAGTAAGTCAGTTATTGAAATTTCACTAACTTGGGAACCATCTAGTTACCGGAATTGTAACTAAATAAACAAGTCGCAGGCTTTTTAACGAGTCGCTTTACAGCTCAGCTCTTAACACAGACACTTCAGACCTTGTGGCGAAAGAACACGGAGAAAGGTGGGAGAAACCTTTCCGGGCAGACGGGAATCGCAAGAGTGGGGGGCTGGCTTAAACATACCACGCGGCAGGCATCAACGTGCGGCATCTTGTCCCGCAGGACGATTAGTTTCGTCAGTTTAAACGGAACGCATAAACTGGTTGCCCGACACAGAAAGCTGCAATTTTCAAGAAACACATAAGGCAAAGGTTTCTGAACATTTGGACCTTGGAGGCACTGCACGGGTGAAGGACCGTAAATAAAATCCACTACTCCGCGACTACGTCTAGCTTTCTCTTTTTTCCTGAAACAAAAAATCCATACCTTGAGCCGATCGGGCGTTTGTTGAGAGTAAATCCCGAGAAGGTCAAACCATCTATCGCCCTGGTTTTTCGGTTAGTGGCATTCATAGTTTTACAAAGATGAATATTGCTTCTTTCCAAGTTTGCTTGCAAACTTTGAGGGACCGTAACCGCGGGAGTGGCATTCTTAAAACGGTGCAGGGACTGCATAGATTGTCGGCAAATGAGAAAGCGAGTCGCACGGTCAGTCGCTTCGGTCGCTGCTGTCAAGGCGAATGACCCGTCGGAGGGGTCCGCTCGCTCAACACCTAAATAACATAGCTGTGGAGTTGGACTTGCTACATCACCTACCGGCGGCCAGTGGCTGGGACCGATGTTCAATCGCCGCGTGTGGCTGGGACTTGCGTTCAATTAGTGATTGGACACGAGTCAATCAACAATTAAACATAAGCCAATCGGCAAATGACTAAGTCGATCAGTGATCGAACACCAGTCAATCAGCGACCAAACGCAAGGTAAGTGGCGATTGAGCCCGAGCCAATCGGCAATTAAATGCGAGTCAATTGACGATTGGACGCAAGCCTCAGCCAAACACCACGGGAATGGCATAGCCCTATGGCCCTGTTATCTGGGAGGTGTTGATGATGATGATGGTGATGATGGCATTGAAGAAAGAGGAAAACGTCGGTCATTATGTGCCTGTGCCAGCCCCCTTTGGGAACGGGAGAGGGAGGAGGAGAGGGTGCTTTACGGGCAGCTCTTCGCCAATCTTGTGCTGGTTGACGAGGGTGATGCCGCTCTCTGGAATGGCCGCCTTCTTGCTCTTCCCGACGATGTCCCGGAATTCCTCGGAGTACTCCTAGTCAAGGGGAGACACGGGGTTGGCAGACGAGCACACACAGGCAGGTGGAATGGGGTGGGGGGGGGTTCTTACGCCCCCCAAAAACCTCCTGGAAGGCTCCGTCCGATCTTCCAGTCAACGTGCTGGGGTGTACTACCGGCGATGAACCATGCTCCATTCATGCCTAAGCCAACAGCACAGTGGGAACTATAGGCTCGCTGGACTAATCAACCGCCTCTTTTTCGTCATCCAGCCGTGCTGTCCGAGCGTCGGTACAGGCGGGGGCGTGATCGGGTGCCAAAAGACTGACGTACGACCAGTCTAATGAGTATGTGGCTTCCATCCAGACATTTAAGTAGTTACTTCTACCTAGTTACTTTTTTTGGTAACGAGTAACCTATTTAGTTACTTTTCTGGAAAAGGAACAAGTAACATACTTAGTTACTTTTAAGGCCAAGTAACAAGCGATGGTATTTCATTACTTTTGAGGAGTGACGTGTACAACACCGTTTAAACAGACTCGATTTAATTCTAATCAGGGTATGAGTCTATTACGACAAAGGCAGATGGGCAACCCGAAAGACAACTAAACAAAATGACAGTATAGCAACGTTTATTGCTGAACACGTCAGTCGAACTCTACAGCTGGAAATATCATTCACCCAGAGAACACAAGAAGGTTCGCTGGTTGAACCTCCTAAAATCTTGTGTACAGACTAAATGTAAACCCGGAGGTTGCCAACATGGGAAGGCACAAAGCCCATTGTCAACTTTGAACTTTTGAAGCAGAGTCTGCCATAAGTAACTTCTCCAATAGCTAATAGAGCAAATGAACTGCAAGTGCACAGTCCCTCTACCTTAGTGTACTGATGTCATTTTGTCGCGTGCCCACACAAAGTTTGGCTGATATAAATAATCTCCGTGACCCCGAGCGACTCCCATCGTCGAGATTCTACTGTATTCGGGCGTTAGCGGACTTCTACAGAAACGTGACCTACAAGGTTCAAACTGTAAAGCAAGAATACATCTAGCTAAAACTTGGACTGTTTTCCGCACAAAACCTTTCGGCCGAATACCAGAGACTGGGGATAGGAAGGGGGGCACAAATCTCTGCAGAAAAATATGCTGTCCCTAATAAACAAGCATCAAGCGGACAAACATGGGATGCACACATCATGCATTACTGCAATCCGGCGCCACATACTAAAAGACACTGAGCCCGGTAAGCATTCTTTTGGCGTCGGAAGCGGACCAGGTTTCGCATTGAGCAGCGTAGCCAAGCAGGAATCCAAGCCAGCCAAAATATTAACGAGAGGAGAGGAGATCCTCCGTCTAGGGACACAGCACTCCCGTGCCAATTATGCAACGCATGCAGTTTTTGCACCCTAAATTTGCCATTTTTGATTTTTTGTTTTTGTTTACAGATACCTCCTCCTGCATTTCCTTCAAGGAAATGCAGGAGGAGTGGCACAATATAAAAAGCACCCTAATCACAGTGAAAACCTAGAGAGCAAGTGAGGTCACCTACCAACACTCAATTTATTGTAATGAACACTGGTTCGCGTTATATGTGCAATCAAATCTCAAAGGTTGGGGAAATATTTTCTGGAAACTGCATTTTAGGGTTTCCAGCATCCAGACATGCTCTCTCTCTCCACTGTTCATCCTGTGGTTTCAGATGTTTTAAACTGTTCTTGGAACCTGACAGTACAAGATTTTAATGGAATCCTTTTTGTTTGCACCAACATGCTGTGCAGACACCAATTATACCTCACTTCATTCGACGCCGAGCCGAACGTATGCAAAAAAGACAACACATCCACTTCTGAAGATATTCATGCAATTCTGCATAGCTCACTTGGGTGCATATGCACTTGACAGTCCCCTAGAACGAGTTTGAGTCGAGCTAGTGGCATAACTTCTACAGGAGCTTGTTAGGTCGATTCTGAAGGTTCCATGCTGGCCAAGAGAGTAGAGAAATGCTCAGAGATGCAAACAAATTCACCACGGGACCAAATTTCCCTTACAAAACACATTTTACGGGTTATCTTTCGTTGAAGACAACATAGATTCAAATATAGTGGAAAATAGCCTTCTAACTTCACCTAAAAATGAAGCCTTACTTGAACCACACACCAGTATACATGTACAGGCTGCCGTCGACTACCGCCAATCATTCAACCTCCGGTTGTGTTGCACAAACCCTAGAGCCTCCAACCCAACAACACTCTCTTCCCACTTGTTAATTGGTACCTGCAGAGTGGTGTGCCGCGAGCTCACCTCAAACTGTGGCCAGTTCATGGCCATCCCGACCCCGTGGTTGTTGGACCACCACTTGAGGTCCTTGGAAGCATCTGCATTCTGGATCGTGTGCCGGTACTCCTCGTAGATCTGCGGCAGCCTGCACACAGACATACACGGCATCACCAGCTGCAAACCTCACCCAGTTAGAGCAGTCAGTCACCTTCAAGCACTCATCTGAGCTACCCTATACGTCCCACGGTCGAGAAAAATTCCCACAAAAATCTGACGCCCATTCTAATCTGGAAATGAAGAAGCATCGTCCCCGAGCCCATTAGGTCCGCGACACGGAGAAGGACGTATAAGGCTGGTACCGAGTTCGAGAGACACTGTCCCTTTTTCCAATGTCCCTTCCCCTTTTAGATGTTTCAGTCCTTGCTCCAGATCCAGGTTTTTGATATCATGGTTAACTTCCACCAGCCTGCGTGCACTATAACTGTAGTTTAGCTACGTGGTGTCTCCTTAAAAATTCCAAGCCCTAAGTTACACTGTTAGTGCATGACCGCTGCCCAATGCCCCACCTGCGTGTGTGCAGGAAAGATGGTTGGCGGAGAGATGGTCGCACAAAACAAGCCAGAATGCAACAATAGTATCTATTGCCAGTTACAAAAATAAAATGGGGACATTCGAGATTTTTTGGCTTTAGGTTTTTCGGTAACAAACAGCGAGGGTGGCGGCCCTTGGACGAACGCGGTCCTTTATGATGAAAGTATACAGGGCACAAATACGGGGCATCTCCTTCCGACCGAGTCGCTCCCACAGACGCGGCGAGAGATAGTGGGAAGCAGACATACTCTGGGTCCGTGGAAATGTTGAGGCAGGCATGGATGCCGAAGAGCATCTCCTTGAAGAAGTGCAGGCGGCGCTGCTCAAACTCCTGGCACTTGTCGAAGACCACAGTCATGTCCTCCATGTACTTGGCATTGTACTCGTTGATCTCCTGCAGCGAGGCCTCGTAGCGCTCGCGAGTGCGCTGCACCTCCTCCTTGCAGCGCTGCACGCGGTCCTGCAGCTTCTTCACCTGCATGGCAGCACCCACCCGCGCACAAAACACCCAATCACAACCGGGAACTCGTCAAACTTAAAACAATGAGGGGTCTGGGATTGGCCGTTTGGTGTACCCACAGGCACACCAGATGTCCAATCACAACTGGGCGCTTGACGAACTTGAACAATGAGGGTGCTCCCGATAGCGTTTGGTGCACTCACCTGTGCACCAAACACCCGATCACAACCAGGCACTTGTTGAAACAATAAGGGGGCTCCTTTGTTGCAATTCGGTGTCACCCACGAGCAGGCACTCGCTGAACACAAAACAATGAGGGGTCTGTGATTGGGCCTATGGTGCCTGTGCACCAAACACCCAACCACAACTGGGCACTTGACAAACTTGAATGATGAGGGAACTCCTGATAACGATTGGCCGTTTGGTGTATGCATCAAACATCTAGTCACAACCGGGCACAAACGAGAGCATGCACCGCAGACTGAGGGAGACAGAGACCTGGTCCGGGGACAGGGACGTGTCGGCCCCTGCGTTGCGTTCCTGGTTGGTGGCAGAGCGTTCCCCCTTGCATGCCGCATGGTAATCTGTCCGTGACCGGTCCACCTTGGCCAGTAGCTTGGCCCAGGGCTTCTGGGCCTTCTTGAACGCCTCGTCCAGTTCCCGCCGCTCCCGCAGTTGCATCATCGACCGGTGGTAGTTCTCCTTCTGCCAGCCCTTCACCTGTGTACCAGAGGTTGGAATTTTGAGTTGAACTCTTTATTGTATAGAAATTAGGGGTGTGCGAATATTCGAAATTTCGAATACGAATCAAATACTTTCCTTATTCGAAACATATTCGATTCGAAAATTGCATATTCGGAAAAAATGGCAAATGTTCGCACAAACAGCGAATATTCCAGCAAGTAAGGAATAATCTGCCTGCCACGCATTCCCCTATGAATATGTGTATTCACTGAGAAAGGCTTATGATGAGTGCGTTATCGGTCTGCTCCGTTTCTATCTGTCCGATGGCAGCAAGACGGGATCAGTTTCGGTTTCTTTTTCACCAAGCCCTTTGTTGTGTGGCACTTTTATAGCAATATGTGATGTAACTGCGCAGTTCTTTAAATTGATACAATAAAATAAATCTCGAGAGTGAAATATAAATATAAAATAAATCTCGAGAGTGTCATCTAATATGAATGTTTGAAAAGTAAAAAAGAAAAAGCAAAAGCTAGGTGCGAGCAGAACATTGCATTGCCATGGACAACAACTCCTGCCACTCCCGCGCAGTCAAAACTAGGGATGTCGCGAACCGGCCAAGGTCGAGTTCAACTAAGTTCTACTTTTTCAAACCTTCAACGTTATGTTTGACAAAGGCTCGACTGAAGTTTGACTTTTGTGTGCATGCGCTAAAATTAGAAAGCTAGCTGACTCCACTTGGCGAAGGAAAAGTGCAATGTTTGTTGGGTTTATTGGCATCACTGGTTCACTTTATTAACTAATGAAAGCGTTAAAAGCGCATATTTTCGCTTTTATATGGTGTAAACATTGGTAACCATTTTATGAAAAATGAAATAAAGTACCTTCTAAATTTTTTGTTTCCCAAAATTCGAAATATTCCGAAATATTCGTGTAGCAGCCAGGGCAACACTGTCCACAAGTCGAACTTCTTCGAACTTCAGTGAAACTTTGCAGGTTTCCCGAGCGAAAGGGTCTTTCTACTGGTGGAAATGTCACGGCACGTAGGGAGCGCTTACTTTCTGAACACGTTGAGCAGTTAATTTTCCTACACGATAATTTGTAATGAGTGCATTACTAGAAGTATCTTTAGCCTGCTGCAGCCCAGTAAAATGCAGTTGCATTGATTTATTTTAAAACGGCAATAAAACCTGCTGTTACCTCTTGTTTTGCAATTTTTTATTACTAGACACATATTCGATATTCGATTCAATATTCAAAGCCCGTTTTTTGTCTTATTCGTATTCGAAAATTTCAATATTCGCACACCCTCAATAGAAATGTGAGATGTGTTGTTTTCTTCTCTTTCTTTCCTGTAACCACCCTGAACAGGATGAACAGTATTAACAAATAATAAGTAAACTCACAACCACCTCAAAACAAAGAGAGCTGTTCCCTCATCCTCAAACTCACCACTGGAAAACAAACTTGCACCTTCATGGCTGCGCTTACTTTCAGACTCGCCCCACACCCCACTAGATTTGACTTACGGAATGCCTCAAAGGAATGTCCTGGAGATGCTATTGTTTTTATTCTATGCCAATGATATTACTTCTACTGTTGTCCCGGATGTGAGCACGCGACTACTTGCGGACGATTGCGTTCTATTTAAAGATAGACCATGCACCGATGATCAAATTGCACTAAATATGAGTTTGCATTATATAGAGGATTGGTGTGACCATTGCAATATGGCCTTCAACTTGAAAAAACTCTCTTAGAATCACAAATTAAAAGAAGCCTCTTTCTTTTCAGTATGATATTAAGGGTTATAACGTCGCTGAGGTAGATCACTACAAGTATCTTGGGCTGACAATTGACAAGAGTTTGAACTTGTTAAGACATAGAGATAACATTACATCTGCTGCTTTTGGAAAGCTTTGTCATATTAGGACAAACTAAAGAATACACTGAACAATGTGAAATTATTAGACTACAATATGCTCACGAGATCTAACCTTGAATATGGAAGCATAGTGTGAAATCCTTTTGTTCGGCGCCGCGTGGGCGGGACGGTATCGGGCGCTAGGCAGGCGACGACAACGGTGACTCTCTCGGAACCAACCAACCTTTATTCTCGAACTTTCCCTTATATACATAGGCGATGCACAGCTAGCGCCCATCTCGGGAATCGGAAGCTAAACCCGATGACACCTGGTTGGCGACCCCTACACCTTTCACTAAAAAAAAGACAGATAAGCTAGAAAGAGTTCAAACGCGGGCAGTTAGATTTAATTACAGTGAATTCAGGCGGTTGAACTCTCCTTCCCCTCCGACGCAAATGAACAATATTGAATTGCTACAGGAGCAAAGTAAAATTTCAAAGCTTAGGTTTCTGTTTGTTCTCACAAATGATAAGCTTTCTATTAATTGCAATGCATATCTAAAACATATCACCGCTAGACAGACCAGACATCACCAGCCACACGACGTGACTCCTCACTTTGCTCGCACTAACCTTTTCAAATTTTTTTTTCAAGGATGATTAGTCTTTGGAATTCCCTTCCTACTGAGCAACTTTCTTTTTCCATTTCATGATTGCATAGGTTTCTTATTGATACATTACATTTTGCTCTTGGTGGCTTCTTGCGTTTCTGTACAATTTTGTTTTTGTTGCATTTTTGTCAAAGATTTTGTGGTGTACATTTTCTGGTAACTGCGGACAGTATATTTAGTTGTATTCCCTCACTGCTGCTTGGATTACCATGGTCTGCAGTATGCCATAAATTATGAATAAAAACAAGAAACACTTCCTAGATGACAAGGCCATAGTCCTTTCACGCCAACTACCAGAGGTCGGCACGAGACCGGACAAAAGCACCATGTTGGCATCGCGCCGATTCGAGCGCCAATTCAAGTGCAGATTTGGCACTGAAATCCACTTCCCATGCCGACCTCCGGGGAATCTGGCACTAAGGCACCGTCGTCCAGGAGTCGCCGACCATGACGCAGGAGGTGAGTGCGGAGGGGCAAACCTGCGGCACGACGTCGTTGAGCAGGCGGTCCCTGACGCGGAGGTGCATCTCGGAGGTGCGCTCGGCCTCGAGCAAGGCCCCCTTCCAGGCGGCCTCTGTGGTGCCGTACTCGGGCCCCTTGTCGATGAGGTCCGCCCACTTGCGTGCCCAGGCCCTGAGTCCCTTGGCGTAGGCCTTCTCCACCTCCGACCGCTCCTGCACCAGCTGCACCAGGTCAGCGCAGAGCCGGTGGCCATCCTCCGTGCGCTTGCTCGTGCGCTTGTAGTTGCCGGGCTCCCAGAAGCTGTCGCTGCCGGCCACTAGCAGGGCCTCGTCGCTGTGGTGCGACATGCCACCCACACCTGCGAAGAAGCCACCCCTCTTCTACACTCCGTTTTGAAGTATGATGGCAGTCAACGTCATGATCCATCGGAGTCAATCCGGAGGCACTCAAAGTGCACTCGTCGTTTCACTGAGTCTGCTATCACGTGATGGGGGAGATTTTTTTGCATCGTTAAAAGTTGTCTCATTGATTGTATAAAAAAAAGTGCTTCTCATACTCTCGACTAAACAAATGTGCAAGAGCATGGCTGCAGTGGACCTACGTAACGAAATGGCTTCGGTGACCCATGTAGTTAGGCTAAGTTAGCGTTTGCGTTCCTTCCAGTTTGGATTGTGCTCTATTTAATGTGCCTGTTCGTCGCACTGCGACATTCATTCGACTATTCCCATCGCAGAAATGCTGACATATCTGGCGACTTGTCCAGTTCCCACGAGCAGTTGGGAACATTTAATGCCGAGGTGGAATTTTCTTTGAGAGCATGATTTCAGAAGGATGGTTTTGAAACAAGGTTCAAAACCCCCTTCTGCAACGCATTATCTCCATACTCTCCAAAACCTTCGGCTTTCAAGAGACCACGCAAAGGCCCATACTGCTTCCCCTACTTCCCTTCCCCCACTTCCCTTCCTTTCCTTCCTTCCTTCCCCTTCCCCCTTCCCCCCCAAGTCATATTACCGCTCCGTCTTGTCTGGCCGAGTCCAGAACAATGCAATTCTGTGCATTGTTTGAATATTGAGGTCGAAGAGTTTGACACACAATTTAGATTTCTACAAGGAATGGAGTTGGGCTTTTTGGTTTAACAGCTTAAGAAAACAGCACGAGAAAAATGGAGGACTAGAGGGAGAACACCAACATAGTGCTGACCAACAAGAGACAACTTTACTTCTGCACGAATCAGCAAGTAAGCAAGAGATGAAAAAGATAGAATCAAAACAATTAACCTGATAAAACACACCCAGGATGCCGACACAATTGTGATTCAACCATTTTAGAAGCTTCCTTTTTTTGCCACATGAAAATAAACCATACTACTATTACTGCTAATAAGGCACTGCATTCACACCTCCTTCGAGGCATTCTGTGTGTGCTTCAATGTCGAAGACCCACATGAAATTACTACAACTGTATTTGCCATTCCCTTCCAACAGTCTAAGCAACACCATTAAAAAGGACTCTAAAGGTAACACCACCACTTTCCTCCGGACTGCGTTTTTGGCTACCTCCAAAAAGATATGGCATGCGAAAACATAAACAACCTTCGAGGGAGCGGCGGAAGCCTGCCACCTCCGTCGGACCCATATCGGAGACATTCTTGCACCGATAGATAGCCCAGAAAGGCACTTTGGGTCGACCTCACAACCTCACAACACAACGAACACTGCGTCCGACGGGATATCGGAAATGGGTCGCCTACGTGACTGACAGAGGGGGTTGGTGCCAGGTTTCCGTCTGCCACGAGATAACCACAGCATCGTGCGCGACCATAGCGCCTGGAATGCGTCTCGTCTGGTGTGTTTACTGCGTCTGCAAATGTGGCCCCTCAATTTCTGCCCGACGACATCATAGTAGTCATTGGATCGAGACGTCCGACAGTATGCCACGCAGGCTTTCGTAAAGTCATTCGTGGCCACTTCAGGACATTTTGGGACATCCTTTGATGCGTGGGTGGGATAGGACGCTAAACACCAGTCGAATGCGCATCCGGGCACCATGGTCGAAGTTGCGGCAACACTCATGCAGTGCTCCATGAAACACGACCTGCCCGCTCCGCAAGCTCCAGACCGATCCCCCAAAAGTGCATGGCAACGGGGATGTGGCCGAGGTTCGTGCCCACCTGAAGCAGCGGCGTTCCCGGTCAGCAGGTCCCAGTGGCCAGCATCGACTTCAGGCCCACCAGAAAGTCAGCTCTGGGGGAAAGAAGGAGAAGGGTCACGTGGGCAATTTGCACCCCATGTTCGCAGCTACCTCCCAGGTAGCCAGGTGGACCGGTGGCAAAGTGTTTTAACATGACGCAGCTCGAGGCACGTGAAGAGGAAGCTCGAGCTGCAGAACCCAGGAATTTCGGGTCCAATCCACACCCCTGCCCATTTGAATATGGACGAGCGTCGATCGTACCGGCGTGTGGTCGTGTATTGCTACTACGCGATGCATGTTAAAGACCCTGGGCTAGCAGTTGTACTGCATTGGCAAAATGTTTCTTCTTAGGCGGAGACACCGTCTCACCGTCCAAACACGCAAGCAATAGAAAAATTCCGAGGTGGTTACTGTCTGCAGCAGTTCAAATAGGCCAGCGTACCTGATTATGTGGATCACCCATTACCAAAAGACCTCTCACGTGTTGTGACTCAGCTCTGAAGAAGCTTGCACATCACAAGTTTTTACTGTGAGGTTTCTGAAGTTTTTCTGTCAAGTTCAGAGTACTATAGTTAGCTGAATTAAAAGAAATCATCTCATGGTTCCTACCATTAAGGCAACACCCTTGACCCCAGGTTGAAAAGATTGCATCAGGCAAGATCCCATAAATATATACAGGGCATCCCAACCAACATGCATCCAGCTTGTTAAAAAAAAGTAGACTAATGAAGTGTTACGATAGTGAAACAAACTGCACATTGCTGGCAAGCGTCTTGCAAAAGTGCCAACATTCTTCCATTGGGCCCGACTGATTGAGTTAGACGAACACTACAATAACGTTGAGACAAAAACCAAGGGAGGGGGGAGAGTCAAACATGCAACCTTCGACAGTCTGGAAAAAAATGCTCAATTCCATCGCGGCCGCTTCTGTGATCCCAACTCGAGAACAAAACATTATCCGAACTCACGGCTTTCACCTTTGTTCTAGGTAGAAAATTCCCCACAACATATTTCTTTCCCGTCAAAATAAAAAATTCGACTTTTTCCTCCGCATTTTGATGTGAAATCATACCCTTATTCATATTCCGCCAAAAATGCGATAGGATGCAGTAGAGTGCGAGCAATGGCGCAGAACGGCATAAGCTGCATAGCAATCGCATCACTAGGTCGTCGCACAGCATACTTTTGACCACCATGTGTGTGTGTGTGTGTGCGAGAAGAAAGGTATAGAGAGAAAAGCTGCTTTTTTTTTAGGAATTTTGAGTGATGGCTGGGCAAATCTGGGACATAAAGAGGGTCCTGGTAAGAGGGGAGCTCCTTTACTCCCCTGCCTGGCGGCCATCGGAGGGCTCTCTGGATGACGTCATGTGCAAGCCATGTATAGACCAACTCATGTTAACAAGCTAACCGGAGCGACCCTTAGTGGATGCCACCGGCGCCGCACATGCACGATGAAGTGGGGGCAAGAAGCTCACCATTGCCCATAAACAAACCATTGAAATGCAATGTTGTCGGCGTTAATGTTGGGGGCGTGGCAAGTGCGAGATACTTGGCATTTTGTGTCGCGGCGGAGAAGCGCTATTCTAAAACTCTTGCAAAGCGTGCGCTAACGCAAGCGCTAAACCTAGAGCGTGCACTAAAATTGCGTACATTATTCTAAAACTCCCTGCTGGCTAGATGGTGCAAGATAACTTCGATCTTGAAATAATGGCGGTGACTTCACCATGGTAAACACTTGCTAATAAGTAAAAGAAAACACTTCTTTTTTTCGCTCCTCAGAAACTGAAACAGGTCCTGTCAATTTTGCTCGTAGATACCTCTACAGCACGACCAGCACGTCGATGTGAAATCGATTGAGGACCGAGAGAAGCGTCAATTTGCGACATATTTCAGGACCAAACAACCCACGACTGTATATGCACGATCGATCCGGAAGCAACCATTGCACGCTGGGAGAAGTTTGAGCAAGAACTGCAGACCACTGACGCAAAGGCAACTCGATCCCACCGACTGCCACAATAAACAGAGACGCTGTCACGGAACTTGTCCCCCATTAGCCGCGCTTCTATTGCAATGAACTCGCCAAGTTACATTTCAACACGGTTGCTCCGTCTCTTCCAACGAAGTGCGCACACCGTAGGAACGAAGCAGCAACGATAACGTGACCACGACTCAAGATATATGATCTGCGCACGTACCGCACTGTTGGCCGTGGAACCGCGACGCGCTATCTCGTTTCACACGATGGACCGCGCCGGGAGCGACGAGCCATCCTGGCCAATCCAACGTTGCAAACGTGTATCCCGTGGCTATGCGTCCCGCACGCCGCTGCGCTCCTTCCAGAGGTCACGTGACCCTCACGTAGCGATGGATTGGCTTAGACCAATGGCAGCGTCGGCTTCGTCCATTTCGTGGAAATCTACAGCACATCGCGCAGCCGACCGCGCAACGCGGTATCCTCGCAGCGCGTGTTGCCGCGTCTCGCATCGAGTCTCGCCGCTTGGGGCGCGTCGGGGATCCATTAACGATGACGTCATTCGCAGGCCTTGTCTTATAGCATCTTCGATCAACTCGCACCGGAATCGCCCTGAAACCTGGACGGTGCACAGCGCTCCTCGGTCGTGCAGCACGAAGTCGGTGCGACATCGAAGACAAACTGCGGCGCGGCGGTGCACCGCGGCGAGCTCCACCATGCGTCACCTCGCATTTTTTGTTTTTTCTTGCGTAGGTCCGCGCGCGGTGCCCGTCTGCTGTCAATTTCTCCTGTTTTTTTTACTCGCGGATTTGGCGGTCCCACACGAATGAACATCGTGGACGTGATTTTCGGTGGCGTCACGAAGTGGGTGACAATTTCACAGGTATATGCTGCCAATCATTGTTGGTTCGAGAAAGAGAACCACCACATAATGGCCGTACCTCGGTGTCATCAAACCTCGCAACGCTTTCCACGAAGTTCATACCTCATAATATTCATAATATTATGATAATGATCATAATGCGGTGGCATGATACATCATGCCACCGCAGCAATCGCCGGTAACCGCGGTGATGATAAGAAGCTCGTCGTCTCGCTCTCAGAAAAGCTGAGGAATTCATCGAGCGCAGATGCGAGGCGTGTTCGTTTTCGCAAGGTCGCCACCTCGACAGACTGCGCGTCTGCTATTCCCGCCATCTCCTCGATTCCCGCTCCTGGCCGCAATGCCTGATGGGACTGCACCCCGGCGCACCGTCGATTTTCTCGGTGCGCGTTGGGGCAACGAAAAGCTGCACCGGGAGGGTGCGCCCCGTTGATCGAGGACGTCCGGTGCGCACCGGTGCACTTGATCGAAGACGACGGGGCGCACCTCCATGCACCGGTGCGCACCGGTGCGGATGATCGAGGATGCTATTAATACTACTCACAGTCAGCGGGAACACAAAAGCGCGTGGCATCGCGCCATTGCAGCGTTAGCTGAAGCGCCGCATTTGAGCGCCGACTCGTTTTAGAGCGCTCCCGCCCGCTAACTGCGATTAAGACAGGGCGTTTTAGAATAGCGCACGCTAAAGCTTTGCGTACGCAAAGAATAGCGTCGTCGCCACTGCGCATGCGCCGAACGATAACCACGTTTTGCGCTTTGCGTGCGCTATTTTTCAAAAATTGCGCGCCTACGCTAAGGGTCTTTGCACTCCTCCAAGGAGGATTCGTGATGAGAGGTTGGCTAAAGCCAAGACGTGCACAGTTAAAAAATGGCGGCCCCCAGGACCAAGGCTGCGGCCGCTTTGGCGGCGTCGTGAGGGCGACTTCGGCAGCATCCTCGCGACTGCGATTCTACACCCGGTTTGGAAAACCCAGTAAGGTGGGCAACGATCACCGGCAACCTGATGCTTGCGACGCGCGAACATTTCTCGGCGAAGGCACGGTGTGCGAAGGTCAGTATACACGAGATTTCTCTTGCCGAGGCAACGCAGGCGGACACGACCAATCGACCGCTCGCGTCGCATTCTCATGTATTCTAAAACGTTACTCTGAACCATAAAAAAATTGTTTTTTTTTCTTCTCAAGTTACAGCATTACGTTTGTGAAATAGAAATGGCGACTATCTTGGTGGCGTTGCAAGCGCGAGATGCTTGGGCTTTTGCGTCGCGGCGGAGAAACGCTACCAACGCTAGCGTGGGCTAACGCAAGCGCTAAATTTAGCGCTATCGTGCGCTAAAACTGCGCACGTCATTCTAAAACTCTAGCATACAGCGCAGCCCACGCCGATACGCGGACCCCGACCGCAACGACCGGATTTTGAACACCGACAACAAGTCCCGGAAATCAAGATATCCCGGCTGGGAACCGCATGATCACTTAGACCGGAAGCAAGCTGCCAAAAACACAAGAAGCAAAGCAACTGCAGAAGCGCTCCGGACGCAGCCGGAATGGCGACGCTGCGGCACAACGCCCTCCCGACGTCCCCGATGACGCACATCACCACCGACCGCATGAGCAGTCCCTACAAGACAGTGCCAAACACTGCCGGACGCTTCGAAGAAACCGTCTCACCTACAAATCGCCGGCCTCGGGAAATAATCTTCGCTGACACGCACGCCGATGACACCGAGATCCGATCGGGCAAACGAGGCTGACCGACCGCGCACACGACTGTTGTCTTCGCCGAAGGACTCCGTCGAGCAAACCGCTGCCGCGCCAGTGGGGCCGGATCCTCGAGCAAGCTCCGTCGGGGCTTATCGGCCAGTGCTGCGCCCATCGGCCCAGAATCACGCTGATAGCGACGCGTCCTGGTTATCGGGAGGAGCCCGGTTGGATCGCAACAGATAAGGTCTCCAGGAACGCCACCTCACAGATAACGTCTCCGCGGGAACACTGGAACGCTGGAAGCCGGAGGAATTTCCGATAGACCGTTCCTTGACCTTTAGCGATGTCCACCTTGTCCTCTAGCCCGGAGTCGAAGGCTATCGTGAGGAATGGTCACGTCTAATTCGAGGACGACGTCAGTCGACTTTATCCAAGGGGGAGTCGACGTGCATCGATTCGCCTGTTGGGCTGCCCGGTCGAGTCCCAGGCAGATTCGTCGGACCTGTTGGGGAGATGTGGGGAATAGGCGACGGGTGGTGGGAGGGGGGAAAGCCCCCAGGACAGTCCCTGGTTCGATACCAGGGCCAGGCGAATGTTTTTGGTCGCGCACCAGTCACCTAGTTGTGTTTGGAGATTTGTGTTTGTCCTTTATCTCCCTTGGTCCCCTTCTCCACAGATTAGTATCGTCATTCTTGTCCAGCTCGGTTGCCCCTTTGCATTAATTGCATTATCTATCATAACTTTAAAATGCAGGCCGTTCACCCTTGTTGGGAAAGCCCCCTTGTTTACATAAAATATTTGAAATGTCTGACCAGGCTTAATGCTCACATGAGCTTAAAAGAGTTGAAAGAAATACAAACACGAAAGAGGAATACGAAAAAGTACTCTCGCCTTGTTTTAAAAATGCAAATTTTTAACGCGGAAATGAATTTAGCATTTGGATCGCCGCCCTAACTTTTGCACCCAAAATAAAAGTTTTTTCTATTGCAAAGAGAAGGTTGTCCTTCGTGTTTCTTGTTCTTTCAAACCTAAGGACAACTTATCATCTTGACGCATACACAGAAGCCGATGGAAATCGTTGAGTGGTCCAGTAGGAGCACAGAACCCCCCGCAAGTTCATACAGGGATCGCAAAAATCGGGCAGTAGACTCCCTTTACCGTGCTAACCGCGGAATGACAGCTTTGCTAGTATCGATTCCCCCCCAGTAGTACGAGAAGGGATGCGCACTTATCGTAGCTTAATAACCCGCCTGTGCTACGACCATGCACCGCCGTAAACGATACGCGCTGCGAGGGCTACGGGAGCGCAGGGTGAGTAAGATGGCATATACGAGATGCTACAGAACTTGAAACGTCGGAGAGCTTTGGCGGCTTTTTGGACGCGCCTCCGACTGGTGTTTATCGTGTTAAAAAACATGGTCCATCGATTGCCGCCTGATGACGTCATATAAGTGCCATGCCATACGAGACGTCAGTTCTCAGTTGTGGAACTACTGCCTTCGCCTGCCCGACCGGCTCTTTCCGACCTGTTAGGATACCTGGCTCTCACCTGCAGGAGGCCCGGGTTCAATTCCCGGCGTCGGAACAAGAATTTTTTTTTTTTTTCATCTGTTGAGAGATTTAAGTGAATTTTGAATAATTATAAGCATGCAGAGTAAAGTTATATTCGGGAGTCTGAAGCTGTCTGCTTGTGTCCATTTATTAATGCACTCTGACGGGACTGCACCTCCAACCGTTTTTCTTCGTCCCTCCGCCCACCCGCCAGTCGGTCTGACGTCACGCTTTTAGTGTGGCCAGTAGAGCCTACGAGTCTCTCGAAACAAACTTTAAAAATTCACAACTTTGCAAGAAAAAAAATATGACTTGTAATTAGTGATACTGGCCTCTATTACATGTTGAACAAATTCTGAGTCAAATCACTGATTATCAAAACAAGGGCAACAGCGTGGAGCAGGGGTTTCCCCAGAAATTGAAATTAGGGAGGTGTCTAAATTATTATTTATTTATTTTTTTTAATTTTATTTTTTTTTGGGGGGGGGGGGGGGGCATTGAGAATCGAGGAGTCGCTGCGAATTCAGGGGGTGCCTTCAGAAAAACAAGGGGGGGGATGCAGACAGCGCAGCGGCATTCATAACCATGCATCCCAGCGAGTTCGTCTGATTGTCCAAAGGAATCTGATCTTAAGCGCCACAAAAAATCATATATGTAAACAGTTCGTTCAATTTGGCGTTATATTAAAGGAAACAGTTACCGAGCACTTGCTGCTTGGATATGCTGTTTACAAACAGGCCCGTGTTTGCCCCAAACCAGGTGTGGCCACCGCGCGCGCGCGCAGAGACCAGATTATAGCGTGAAATGAAGCGTCTGAGCAGGCGCAGTTCCGAGCGCAGCGCCCCCGCGGTGAGGCCGTCGCTTGGACGCCGTTGCCTCTTAACGAGTTCCTTCATTTAGTCTTGATCACGTGAACGGACAGCGGGACGGCTCATAATTATACATCCCAGCGTCGCTTGGAAGAAGGGACACCGACCCCACAATGAAGCCGTCTCTCTCGTCGCAAACGAATAAAAGGTAGAAATAAGAATGAATATGTGCGAACCAGAGACTCCGTTTCACCTTACGCTAGACCACAGCGGACCGTTTATAACAATGCCATTTCCAGCCATTTCAGCGCTGCAAAAAACGCGCCACGCGTGTCGCCGTGACCCTCAGGCGGCGTTCAGTCCACTCCGATGACCGCGGTTCGATCGACTACCAACGAAGACGGAAGTTGTAGCTGCCGCGGTAGCAATGGCCGCAATAGACTCATCGTTAGCTGCACGAGGATTTTTGCGTCGTTTCTTTCCGACTCAACCTCGATCGATCACGTGTCGTGTCAGCGTACTGCTTGTACGGCTGTTCCGGTGAGTGCTCGCCCGGGGTGTTCGCGGCGCTGTATTCCCTCTCGAATTCTTCGGCAGTCGAGACACGATCGACGCTCTCAAGCAGCGGCGCTTCGAGAGCTAGTCTGGCCACCGTGAACGGAAAACGGAAAGTTGCTAGAAGATTTCTGTGATGCCCTTGACCTAGTGTTAGTGAATGCTCAAGTAAAATGCGACGGCAAAATAACGTGGGAACGAAACAACTTGCACTCAACTATAGACTACTGCCTCATGTCCCACAAACTGTTAAGTTAAGTTTAGTTCTTTTAGGCACGGGAGTCTATCAACGGTGACCCATGACGGGGCCACGTGGCTTTGTTTGAATGGTTGGCGGGATGGATAGCGGCGTTGTTTAGAAAAGACACGTGGGGAGAGCGACGTAGAGGTTTGCCAATTCCATTTATCGAGTGAGTATATATAGCGTAAAAAAGAGGGGAAATCGGCTAGATTTGAGCAGCAGAACACGTGGTGTACCACGTGTTCGAGATTAGTGACGAATTGGGCTGGGATCCGGGAGTAGGGAAGAATGGCGAAGAAGGACGTTCAGGTGCAGTGCGGGGAGTGTCTGATTTGGGTTAGTATGTCGGAAACCAGGTTCGAGAGCGCTGAGGAAGCGGAGGCAGGAGAGTTCCTATGCAGGTTGTGCGTCCTACAGGCGCGTCTGGACAGGATGGAAACCGAGAACACGACAATAGTGACGCGCATTGTGGAGCTGGAGAGCCAACTGAGAAGGGAGAGAGACGAGCGACAGGCGCTGGAAGAGAGACTGAGGAACGTAGAGGGGAGTCGGACAGAGACGGTCGCCCTGAACGGTAATGGCGGACAGGCCGAGAAGCAAAATGACGAGGCGCGGTCGGCCACCAGCGTGGGCGACGGGGATGGGGACGACGACGACAGCGTTGGACAAAGCTACGCGGGGGCGCTGACTCAGAACAGCCAGAAGAACAGGGAGACAAATGCGGTGAACCAGAAAGGGCAGTTGGCGGGGGGCTCGACTGGAGCGGGCTCAAGTGAGGAAAAGAGGGTCCTTGTGGTTGGAAGTTCAAACGTGAACAGGTTCAAGGCAGGTCTCGCTTGGAAGGTAAAGGAAGATGAGAGGGTCACAGTGCAGGCGTACCCGGGTGCCTGCATCGGAAAGGTTATGGAGGGGGCAAAGAACCACTTATGGGACAGCATGGACGGGCAGAACCTGGTGGTGATACACGCTGGGCTGAACGACGTTTTGCAGGGAAGAGAACAGAACCTGGGGAGGCAAATCGAGGCCGGGGTGCGGAAACTGAGGGCGACGGCTGAAGGGCTCCAAATCGTCATGTGCACGATTCCGGAGATTCAGGGGCAAAGTGTAAAAACTGAGAGGAAGGTGGTCAGAGCAAATGCGGTCATAAAGGGACTGGGGCGGGAGCTGGGGTACGAGGTAATTGATATTAACAGAGAGGTGTACCAGCCAGCGTCTGCCAGTCCATTTGTTGCGGACGGTATTCACTACCGTGAGCACACCGGAAGGAGGGTGGGTCGAAGGATCGGATGCACAGTGAGGTATTTTTTAAATACACACAGGTCCCTAGGGGACGAAGCCTAGAGGCCGGGGCGGGGAAGGGGGGGATGAAACAGAAAAAATGTAGAGTTAGGAAACAGAAAGAATGTAGAGCTGGAAGCACAGACCATCCTTGGCTAAATGGCAACAGAGCGGGAGAAGATGTACCGGTACCAGAGTTGGAAGAAGTTACGGGGTGTGAGTACCGCAGGAACAGCAGGGAGAGCAGGAGGAAGCCCCGAAAAAATAAGAGAAAGAATCAACTCAATATAGGGTTCATAAACATGCAGGGGGGTAGAAACAGAATAAAGTGGGAGGAGATTGGCGAACAATTAGAGGCTGAAAATTTCACAGTATATGGGGTAGCAGAAACGCACCTTAGAGATGAGGAGGAACCACCATACATATCAGGCTACTCCTGGATGGGATGCAACCGGAGGGAAGGTGAACGCAAAGGCGGGGGTCTGGGCATGTTAGTGAAAGGACAGGACTGGGAAAGAGAGAGGGAAGGCTGCAGAGAGCACTTATGGTTGAAAGGTAGGGTAACAGGCCTCAACACTCTTCTGGGATTTGCTTACCTGAAAACAGGAAAAGACTCGAGGGAGGAAAATACAAAACATTTTACATGTATTTCGAGGGACATCAGAGAAATTGGCCTTAATCAGGAAATAATTATCATAGGAGACATGAATGCCCATTTAGAAGAGTTTGATGGATTCACAGATACAACCGGAAAGTTGCTAGAAGATTTCTGTGATGCCCTTGACCTAGTGTTAGTGAATGCTCAAGTAAAATGCGACGGCAAAATAACGTGGGAACGAAACAACTTGCACTCAACTATAGACTACTGCCTCATGTCCCACAAACTGTATGACAGGTTAGGAAGTATGGAAATAGATGAGGAAGGAACAAAAAGCTTAGGGAGTGACCACAAACGAATTAAGATTAAATTTGGCGCATCCAAACCAGAACAGCAAGCCCAGGAACGAGCGGGTAAACCTAAACTGAGTGAAGCTCAAATACAAAAAGTATCGAAAAGCATTGAGAACATAGTATCGAAACAACCAGAAAGGGAATGGGCATATGTGGATCTAATAGGAATCTTTAAAATAGAATTAGAGAAGCATCGAATTAGACAAAGAGGACAGCAAAAACGAAGACACAAACCAAAAAGCTGGTGGGATAAGGAGGTCAAAGCAGCCATATTGCAGCGCCAAGAGGCATCTAGGGAGCATAGGTGGGCAAAGAAAAGGGGAGCCTTGCCAACTGAGGTAGAATCAAAATGGGAAAACTTCCAAGAGCGAAAAAGGGAGGCATCAGCTTTAATACAGACCAAAATTGGGCGTGCAGGAGTGCAGTGGATGATGGAAATAAATAAAAAAGATAGGAATGCAGCGAAAAGGTTTTGGGAACATATTAAAGCGCAAGGGAGAAAGACAGATAGTTTCCAACACGTGCTAACCACACAGGAAGGGAGAAGAGTGGAGGGGGAAGAGGCACGGGAATATATTAGGCAGACAATCGAAGGGGCTTTCTCCCAGCTTGAGCAGAGGGGGACGGTGGATAGCACTGACAGCAGCAGAGTAGAGGAGGAGCAGAATTATGTAACAATGGAGACGACCGCAAGGGAATGGGATAAGGCAGAAAGTAAGGTGCCGGCAGGTACAGCGACAGGCCCAGACGACATACCCATGGAACTCATTAGGGCACTAGGAAAAACAAGCAAATTGAAGTTACGGCATACAATAAATCAAATAATTATGGGAGGAGAGGTACCTAGGGATTGGAAACTGAGTAAAATGAGACTAATATATAAAGGCCGAGGAAACAAAGACAACATTAAGTCGTATCGCCCAATAACGGTAACTTCAGTTCTATACAGATTAGCTATGCAGATAGTAAAGCGGAGAATGGAGGAATGGGTAGAAGAAAATCAAATACTGGGTGAGCTCCAAAATGGATTCCGAAGAGATAGAAGACTGGAAGATAACTTATTCGTCACCACACAATGTATAGAAATAGCAATGAAGAACCAGACTCCTTTGTGGTTAGCTTATTTGGACATCAAGGGAGCGTACGATAATGTGAGCCAGGAAAAACTCTGGAGTCAGCTGAGGGAATATAACTTAGATGCATATTTGGTTGGGTTTCTTCAGCAGGTGTATACAGACAATAAGGTAATTATAGCATGGGAAGCAGAAACTACACAACCCGCAGCGATCAAAAGAGGGCTCAGGCAGGGCTGTCCACTGTCACCTCTGCTCTTCATGATATATCTCAGGGAAATGGAAAAGAAATTAGAGCAGAGCAACTTAGGTTTTGATGTGAGTTATATGGAAGGAGGGAGAGATGTAGTACAGGTAATACCAGGACTGATGTATGCCGATGACATAGTACTTATGGCAGGTAACCAGGATACGTTACAGGAACTAGCTGGAATATGTGGAGAGGAAGGGGACACATTGGGCATGAGTTTTAGCAGAGAAAAGTCTGGAGTAATGGTGTTTAACGACGAAAAGAGGGAACCCCTGAGGATACAAGACATCGAAATAGACCAAGTAGAAAAATACAAATATCTGGGAGTCTGGCTCAATGAGGGACCGAAATATCTAGAGGAACATGAGGAGAATATAATTAGAAAAGGGAAAAGAAATTCATCAATTATGAAGCTCAAGGCGCTATGGAACTATAATAGATATGAAGTGGTCAGAGGTATATGGAAAGGAGTGATGGTGCCAGGGCTGTCTTTTGGCAATGCGGTGCTGTGCATGAAATCAGAGGTTCAATCAGGATTAGAAATTCGACAAAGAAGCGTAGGCAGGCTGGCACTGGGAGCACATGGAAAAACACCAAATGAGGGAGTACAGGGGGACATGGGATGGTCGTCTTTTGAGAGCAGGGAGGCAGTTAGTAAGTTGAAATTTGAACAAAGGTTGACCGAAATGGATGATACGCGGTGGGCACGGAAGGTATTCAAATATTTATACATGAAAAGTTTAAACACAAAATGGACAAACCGAACCCGAAAGCTTACATTTAAATACATACACACTGGTGATGGGGCTGAACAGACTACTTCAGTGAAAAAGGGGGTGAAAGAGGCAGAGAGGAAAATGTGGGAGGAAAGAATGCAGGATAAATCAGCTCTAACAGTGTACAGGTCACGAAAGCAGGACATAAGAAAGGAAAATGTCTTTGATAATTCAATAGGAAGTTCTTTGCTGTTCGAGGCGAGAACGGGAGCTTTGAGGACGAGGACGTATAGGGCTAAATTTCAGGAGATAGACACATTATGTGCTGCCTGCCATAATGAGAGTGAGACACTTGAGCACTTGGTATTAAAGTGCACGGGGCTTCGTCCTGCACTCCCTGAAGGGGTAACAGATCTGGCCGGGGCCCTGGGGTTTGCTGGCGACGATGGAGGGACGGAGGAGAAGAGGATTACAGTCACAAAGAGGCGATTAGAAGATTGGTGGAAATTATCTAGGGAAAATTGAATGATGCAGAACTAACTAGCACAGCTGGGGACAGGCGGGACAGAGGAAAATTGGGACTCCCTCCCGCGTGGCTCCGGCCCAAAGTCTCAACCCTGTCTCCCAGTGGGTCCGGTGCGGGGGTAACGCCGACAAGGTCTGACCAGAGGAAAATTGGCGACTCCCTCGCCAGGGGGAAGAGGCGGGGGGTGATGTTTTTAGTTTTTTTGCCCGATCCCCCAAAGGTCATCCTGGTGATATCCCACACTACCTGGTGATAGTTAGGGGGTAGAAAATTGGCTTAGAAGGGCGCGAGAAATCAAATGTTTGTCTTTCTTAGACTTAGGCTAGGTGGCGCAAGCTACCGCCCGCTACAAAGGGTATAGCCAGTAACATCCATCCATCCATCCATCCGTTTGGGCGCCAGTCTGGAAACCGTGGGTGCGCCTCGGCAAAGCTCAACGCTACTCACACCAGCAGCAAAATGGCGGCGCCTAGAGGCCTAAACGCCTATGCGGAGAGCAAGTTCGTCCGCTTCTTTTGCAGGGGTGTGGTGTGACGTCAAAACACCGAGCTCTGATTGACTCTGATTGAAGGATAGTGGGTAGACCCCAAGGCGGCTTTCTTCGAGTTCTACTCCCTATCCTTCAATAAAAGCCAATCAGAGCTCGGCGTTCTGACGTCACCATAAGCCCTACAAAAAGAAGCAGACGAACTTGCGCCCCGCATACACAACACCGCGCACGAGCAATACCGACAGCAGCGCCACCGCAGGGGCGTGACGTCAGTGAGTTGAGTTGGTCTAACACCAACTCATGTTTCGATGGATGGATGCATGAATACGGCGCGATGGGGGTGTGGGCAAGAAGCTCACCGTCGCCCATAAACAAACCATTGAAATGCGATCTTGTCGGCGTGAGTCCCCCTGCCCTTTTTCGCGTTTGAATTGTTGATTCTACATCTTCCTGGCGATGTCTGACTACTTGAGCGGCGTCAGCGAAATTACCGAGGCTCGTTACACCGCAAAACTTTGCGTGAATAATGTGACATGTGGCGATTCATTCCGCGTGGACGCCGCAGTATGTATACGCTAAAGCCTGGTTCGCACGATGAGATTTCGCTCGCAAATTTCAGTCGCGACGCCGCTCGGGCTGCAAAAGCGTGAACCGTAGCTGAGATGGTCGACGTCAATACTGAAAATCGCAAGCAGAATCAGACCAAGTGAATTAGGCATAACAAGTCGGTGATGGTCACTGGTAACAATGATCAACATTTCCTTGTATCTACTGTTTACATCGAGCCTGCTTACCAACCTTCAAACTTAAGTCGTTTGAGGCCTGCACTTACTTCTTATCGCAAGTACCGGGCCAAAATTTGGTCTACAGGCCGGCGTCGTCTAAGAGAGCAGACGACAAGCAGAAACGTTTGAAAGAGCAGACGACAGTTCGAACGATCAGGCGGCCGTTTGAAGTTGAAGACTCACTGAACGTAGTCCGCTGGTGGTCCGCACAACTGGACGGTTTTCTGGCGTTCATGTTGGAACAAAACAAGTAAATCTAATGACCACAAGTATCCGTGAATTCAACCTAAAGTGCTTCTCGCCCAAGCAATCGTTGTCCGACGGCGTCTGCTTTTCCCGTTTCACGGCACATATCCAGATTCTCGGACGAACCGAGCACGTGAAAACTGACCTTCAAACCTTTCTCGACACTTTTGGTACGGCCCCAGTCGCGGCGTTTTGACGAGAAGGCAGGTTTTTGTCTGGTTCCTTTCAAAACAACGCAGGAATACACGTCTGGCATGGGGACTTCTGCCCACAGCCCCAGACCGGAAGTGCGACCGACGCGCCACCACCGCACCGTGACGTCACAGAGTTGAGTTCGTGTATACCGAGGCCAATCCGATGGAGCCAATCAAGCGGAGGAAAAAGTGCATCGTCACGGCGCCCTCCCGTCGTCTTTGTGCGTTTGCCCATCACCAAATATACCGATCGCGCGCAGAAAAAAAAAAAAAAAAAGAAAGCGGAGTATCACGGGGCATTTACCGTGCGCGACTGGTTTAGCCGCGGGACAGCAAACGCGCAAAGACGACCGAGCGCCGTGACGAGGCACTTTTGCCGCCGCTTGATTGGCTGCGATCCGGCGAACCAGGAAGGAAGGCTAAAAGACGGGAGAAGGCTGCAGCTTCTGCGGCGCCAAAGCAGCTCCGGAGAACCGGTTTTCAAAATAAAAAGAAGGAAGAGCTACCGGGTGATGGATTAAAATAATGAGCGTAAATTGTGTCGTGCGCGTAGGTGTTTAGACGACGGGCCGTTAGTCAGCCCTAATGGGTGCCTGGTGTCTCAGCTGTATAGACGAGCAATATAGCCGGTGCAGTGCCAGCCGCTAGCCTGGCCGTCTTCAACGTGCACCACGCAGTAGTGGTTTACACGACCGCACGCCGGGACGATGCTCATCCAGATGGAAACGGGCAGAGGTGAGGGTTCGAGGAGATATGTGCGTGAACTCTATATGCTATAAGTGTAGACAGAACACAAAAATGACCATGGGGGAGGGGGGCGGGGAATACAGAGGTCTCGAAATGTCCTCTTCTTGAGATTAGCAGCGATGTGATTGGCCTAAGCCGTTTTGGAGCACCTTCTCGGGCAGCCAAAACAGTGTATTGGAGCAGCAAAAGTGGCTTTTGGGAGCAGATATTCTTAGAAAAATTAAAATATTCATTTCAAGTAGTGGACAAACGAAGGACGCATTGCTCGCCGCAATCAACCAATTATAGTCAAGATAGACCACCTGGGAGTCAACATGTAACTGAAATGCCGACATGACAAATTTTTCGCAATGCTTCAGTTAAATGATACAAATATATGTACCCGCTATAGGTAAATAAGGACCAAACTGCACCCCATATTAAAATTTATTTGAAAATGACCAGCTTAGAGGTAAATATCAAATCATTACGTTGACAAGTAATATAATAAATGGAAGCAGTCTCCAACTGATGAAACACGTAACTACTGTCGTGCAATGCGAAACTGTCGCGCGAGCGGAGATGGCTGTTCGATCGAAACCATGCCACTCCGCTCCGTTTCCAACTAATTCCCAAAATTGTACGCAAAATGTAACTGTCCAACATACGACAAAAAACAGTCCAGCGGCACGTGCTTGCCAGGCCGAGGCGAGGTAAAAGCTACATACAGAAAAAAAATTAATAAATAACCCTGAGCGCATCGATGCAAGTCATCGCGAGCCTGGGTCAAAAAGTTCTTGGAGCGCTTGGTGCAACGACCTGAACTCGAGACAAACAAGCACGCTGTGCGGGTTCAGCATGCGGACATTGCCTTCTTTGCTTTAGCTCACTTCTCTTCACCAACTTTTTTTTCGCGGCTGATTTTTCACGTACCGGGGTACGTCTCGAAAGAAAGCCTACCGAGAGAAACCTAGGTAATCAATACTTCGACGCAGCAGGACTTTGAGCTATAAAGGGATGTTTGTAGTAGCGTATTAAACAAGAACAGGATTGTTGATGGACATGCGGCAGTTCTTACGTTTCAGTTTAGGAAGCGCCATAACTGCAGTGACGGGGAAGGCAACACCCGACGTCGCGCGACCACGCTGACTGGCAGGCAGGGACCAAATATAGTCTGGCCACGGCCGTTGCTTTTAGGAGCGAGTGCTTCAGCCCATAAAGTAACCCCCGCCGCGCAAAAACATGGTTTCGTTTCACAGCATGACGGCATGGCTGGTACCCAGCACGTTTGCGTCGGAACGTCCGCACACGCCCGCGTCTATCATTGAATTAAAAAAAAAAAAACGCGAGACGAGAGACGGCGGGAAAAACCATGCAAGACCGGATGAACGATTGATGCAGGTACTTGTGTCGGACGGCTTGCGCCCCCTAGCTCATGAAAGCCGGATGTACGATTGATGCAGGTACTTTGTGTCGGACGGCTGCTTGCGCCACCTAGCTCATGTATGCTCAATTACGGTGCTCAGTTTAGTTTCGGTTTTCAAAGGCGACGAAAAGTGGTCCTTTAGCGCACGCTTGGCGCCGATTACCCATATTTTGGCAAAATGTAGCAGTGTAGCAGGGCTAGTCCCTTAGCGCAGTTTGGCGCAATTGGCGCAGCAATCACATCACTGGATTAGCTACACCGTATTCACAAGCCATCGATCTGAAATCTAGTCAAAAGCTGAAACAAATTACTCACCTAAAGAACAGAAACATATGACACTATATTCTGTGTCACTACTTGCGTGCAGTACAGGCGAAGGCAACGCCAGGGGAGGGGAGGAAGAGCGAAAACTAGGAATGCTGGTTAGGAGAAGAGAAACCTTTCTCCTCTAACCTTCCTAGTGCTCTCCCTTTCTCCCCTAGTCCTCCATCGTCCTCCTTCCTTTCCCGCCTCCCTATAGTGCTCGCCCTCTCTCTCTTCTAATGGCGTTGCCTTCGCATGCATTGCACACAACTAGTGACACGGAGTATAGCTTGATCAAGGTGACAAAGACTGCGGAGCGCAGTGTGTGGTGTGATTGCGCTATGGGAACATAATCTACACGTGTGCGTGTGTGACGTCATGTCGACGCCATAATGACGTCACTTAAAGTCTCGACGTCATGATAACGTTATCCTAACACACGTCAATGTGTCACATGACGTGACCAGTCCTTTGTGACAGTTCTCGTAGAATTCGACTAACAAATCACATACTGCGTTAATAAAAAGAAAAAAAAAAAATCGTTTTTAAATTGCAGTAGCTTTCCAACCCTGGGCCGGAGCTTTGCAACGGACTGTCAGGTAGCCTTCCGTTAATGTGGCTTTTCTAAACGGCGGCTGTGAATTCTGTCCTTCGGCGGCTTCCAGCCCATCGCGTGACCGTTGTGCACCGGTCTCAATCGGTCAAGGAGGTAGACACTCACCGCGCAGGCCAGCCGGTGCGGTGCCATTCGGTCCGCAGCGCATCGCAGGTCACGCCAATCTGGACAGAAAGGAAAGAAGAAAGTCTTAATTAAGGGGGACAGCGAAGACCGGAGAGCTCATAATAATCCCGACAAAAAGAAGGTCCCATGAATGTCGGCCGCTTCAAAACAGCACACAGAAAAAAAAAAATTTTTTTTTCCTTTTGATTTTTAGTTTTTTTCAGGATACCACCCGTGTTGCGCATTATATATATGTAGATATATATATACCGGGTGTTCATTTTTAATTCGAACAGATTTATTACAAAAAATCCGTAAAAGATGCAGTAGTACGGTTTGTTCAAGTGAGTTATACGGCTAGGGGGACATTATGTGGGTGGCTAATCCTTGCGAGAAGTTGACTAATTACTTAAAATTCGTTAATTATCTTTTTAATTAATGAAAATAGACATATGGTTCCAATTAGAAATTTGCTCAGCGTCGTCGAAAACCCCTAAATCAGTCATTTTCAGAAAGACTTTGAGCGCGTGAGAAGCGTAGTAGTGAACTGAAGTTACCGCTCGTGGAGCAGGTACAAAGCTAGAGGTTGCGATAAGGCGCCCGCGCGATTTTTCCGTCTCTTATCTAACCCCAGCCTTGTACCTGCTCCACGAGTGGTAACTTTAGTGCACTACTACGCTTCTCACGCGCTCAAAGTCTTTCTGAAAATGACTGATTTAGGGGTTTTCGATGACGCTGAGCAAGTTTCTAATTGGAACCATATGTCTATTTTCATTAATTAAAAAATTAATTAACGAATTTTAATTAATTAGCCAACTTCTCGCAAGGATTAGCCACCCACATAATGTCCCCCTAGCCGTATAACTCACTTGAACAAACCGTACTAGTGCATCTTCTACGGATTTTTTGTAATAAATCTTGTTCGAATTAAAAATGAACACCCGGTATATATATATATATATATATATATATATATATATATATATATATATATATATACGGGGTGTTAATTTTATTTCAAATGCATTTGTGCGATTTGTGCAGGTGAGCTATATACGGCTAGGAGGACAATACCGGGGGCTAATCGTCACGGTAAGCCCCCATTATTATGTCCCCCTGACCATATAGCTCACCTGCAGGAAGCGAATTAGTGTAGTTCGAACTACGCTGATGCGCTAAGAATAGAATAAGAAATATTAGAATAAATCTGTTAGAATTAAAATCAAGCGCTCGAATAACAACTCGTCGCGGCAAAACGAAAGCGCCTGAACTTACGTCTGCCTTTTTTTTTTTTTTTTTTTTTTTCTGCGCTCTGTTCACGGTCTCTTTCCGAAGAGAAACTTGGGGGCGAAAACGGAGCCGGGGACAGTTAAAGGGGCCTTGAAACGAATTTTGGGCTGGGATAAATGATTTTAAATTGGGACTTCACTAATCGCATATCGTTTAGTTGGCCAAAAGAAAGAGGGTAGAAAGTCAACAACCAGCTTTTCGGTACGAACATTTGAATATAGCGGACTATTTTGTACCTTCTTTCCTTCGAAAGCTCTCCGCCATTTTACTATGATACATCCGCGGTTCCCAAAGCGCGTCAGTGGTTCCAAACTGACGTCAGCCAAGCCCAGCTCACGCATTGGACACGAGAACTGCGTCACTCGGACGTATGCGCTCGTCAACAATAAATCCGTCGACGAATATTCGGATTCGCGTTCGTGGCCAATGAGTGCCCTGACGGAACTTATCGTCACTGGCGAATGACAAGTTCTATGGTGTGCGTAAAAAGCACGGTGGAAGCTAGGAGTCATCGCACCGGTGCCGAAGAATGTCACGACGACGTGATTTCACAATTCGCATTTGAGTTGAGGATTAAAGCTAAGGAGGAAGAAGTAGGAAAATCGTTTCATGACCCCTTTAAGGCCTGTTCACACATGCAGCGGAGCGCTTCAAGCATAGCGCTGACCTCGAGCTAAGCGCGTGCTGACGGAAGCATTCACCAGCTTTGTATCGCACCGTCAAAATTGTTGCTCATGGCAGACAATAAGTAGCTGACGGCACGTGAGAAGCGCTACATCAGCGCTTCGCGGCATGTGAGAACCGGCCTTTAAACGCAACAGACTAACCCCGAGACTAGTGAGAAGCAGAAGACGCAGAAGTGTCCTTCTCGTTCTTTCTCTCGGCGCCGCCGACGTGAACCATTTGCCGCGTTCTGCTCTCGTCTGTACCCCCGGCTTAATACAAGTCCCTAAAACTCCCGAAAAAAGAGACGTTCGCGTCATTAAAGGATACTCGCACTCAGGCACGTAGCCAGGATTTTGTTTCGGGGGGGGGGGGGGGGGGGGGGGGGCCGCCCATGAAAAAATGCTGTATGAGGGTGAGGGGGGAGAGGAGGTCCCAGCAAAATGGAAGATTTCGGGGGGGGGGGGGGGGGGGGGCCGGGCCCCATGGGCCTCCCCCCTGGATACGTGCCTGCTCGCACTTCACGCTGAAAACAAGACACGACCCAGAATTAGCACAAGCTCAAGACCTACCATGTCTTTTTTTTTTTTTTTTACTCGCTAAAGACTCGGTAAAACTAGTATACGAAGCGAAAGGTGTACAGGTAAGACACGAATTAGGGAGGTTAATACTTAGTAGTAAAGTGGAAAGTTGAGGTAGTCGCCAAGATGACATCATATTAAAAACAACGCACAATGCAGCGAGGAAAAGAACGCAGAGCGCTGACTCCCAACTGCTTTATTGTGACAGGAGGAGAAGGACGATGCATCCGAAATAAATCACACGCCTCGTCCTTCTCTTTATTTCACGACACATCAGTTGAGAGGCAGCACCATCTGCGTTCTCTTCCCTTCCTCACTGCTGGTGCACTTTTTTTTTTTAAATATCAAGTATATAATAATAATAATAATAATAATAATCTGTATTGGCCCAGGAGAGCCATAGGATTCAATATCGAAGGCTGTACTCAGTTCACCCCTAAGCTGACAGAGCCCGCCAGACCAAGCAACCGTCTCTCTGATCACCCGAACCCGCCCTCTCTGCGCGTGGGAATGAGCTGGAGCGTGATCACGTGCCGAAAGATATATTACACATGACTGGTCAAACGAGCACGCCGCTTCAACCGTACCGTCACTGTGCACGGAAGAACGGAATAAAACGTATACACAAACACAATGCATATTCTCGCTGATGTGTTCGCGGTAACAGTCCCCCGCGCAGTGCCACGTCGAAGTGCAACGCACCATCTACCCCCACCAAGTTCTCCCCAATATACGCTCGCAACTTTACTCGCGGAACATTTTTTCCCCCGTCTGTTTTTGTTTACGAGCTTTTAACGAACCAACGCAGCTCCAAAGGGTTCGAAAGAGGCGCCGACACGGCATCACCGCACAGACCACCGACCGAACCCGCGTACTACTTTCAAACTCCAACGCATCGCGAAGTCCCCTTCTCCTCTACGTTTCGCATTTCGGCCGCTAGACCGCGGCAGTTTCCGTCGCACACTCAGATAGGCGGTAGTACCTCCCCGGCCTCTCTCTCCTTCGCGTCTCTTCCGCTGGGTGGCGCGCGCCTCCTTTGGAGTTGAGTTAACGAAGGGAGCAACTGGAACCATGGAAAGCGTTTGCTGCACACCTCCTCGCAGCCTATCGACGCTTTCGTCACCTCCTCGCAGCTCTCCTTGCAAATCGCCGTCCATAAACCACGTGACCTCGATCGACCCGTTTGGGAATACTCTGTAATCTGGGCACACCAGAGTTGCGTCGTATATATGTAGTACAGTCGAAGTCGCCGTGCACCGACCGCTCATTTGAGGTCGCCGCCGCCGGGACACACACGACCACCCGCATCAAGCCTACCGGCGCAAAACGAAAAAGTTTGCAAAGAAAAAAAAAAGTTGGACGAATTTTTGCGTGCGCAGCCGAGCCGCGAGATTGACGTTGCGGTGAGCCCTTCACTGATTCGCGCTATAGTTGGGGCGCGGATCGGAGTACATTTCGCAGTATTATCATTATGTCAGTATATAGTGCAGATATCCCAGTAAAATTATCGGTGTAATGTGTGGAAGCGAGTATAATTCCAACGTGATTTCCAGTATAATATGCAAATACCGGAGTAATTCCCAGTATAATAGTAAATACCGGCATAATTCCCAGTCTATGTAAATGACCATATAATTTCCAGTATGTGTAAATACCAGGATATTTTTCAGTATATGTAAATTCCAAGATAAGTCCAGGCATATGTATATCCCGAGAGAATTCCAAGTATCATATGTAAATCAGATAATTTCAAGTATCATATGTAAATCAGATAATTTCAAGTATAATATGCGAATCAAAATAATTCCAAGTATAATATAGGAATCAAACTAATTCCAAGTATAATGCAAATAAAATAATTCCAAGTATAATACAAATAAACATAATTCCAAGTATAATATAAATCAACATAATCCTAAGTACATGTAAATCCCAGCAAATATCTAAATCCCAGGGTAATCCCAGTATATGTAAATCCCAGGATAATTCAGATATGTAAATCCCAGGATAAATTCCAGTATAATATGTAAATCTCAGGATATGCAAATCCCGGCACAATTCAAAGTGTATGGCTCAGGATAAAACGTAAATCTTAAAAAAAAAAAAAAAATGTGACAGATCTCTTTTGGGAGTGACGTACCTGTGCCACTTTTTGGAGAAGCTGCGAGTCAGTGACTGGAAATGTGAGGGACATAAATGAAAAGGAACTGATCGTAGAGAGCCAATCCCAGCACGCTTTTTCTACCCTCTCCTCTCTGAAAGACCCGCTTTCAAACCGACAGAAACATCTGTTTTGAAAATCTGATGTAATCGGAAAAGTAACGGCTAATTACTTCTCTTCTCACGTAATCAAGTAATGATCGATTACTTTTTAACCGAGAGTAATTGTAATCGATTACTTTTTTCCGAGTTACGTGTACAAGACTGCTTCATTCACACACGCGCTTTTGCTTCAGTTGTGACATCTCGGTCATTTTTTCCGCCCAATTGTTCTTCCTTTAAAAACAATTGCGGTGGCTTAGCTCGGCTATGCCAGGATATACGTAGCGTGAGCTTATGCGCACAAAATGAGAGGCGCTATTAAGCGGCTCCGGTGCAGCGTCAGACTTGGCTACTGCGCAACGGAGGCGCACAGCTGGGCACGCGGCGGCGCCAGTGCGTCTGCCGCGGCTATGACGTCACTCCTCTGGAATGCGCAGACCGGCGAGGCGGGCGCGGCGGCGGCTTCGCGTGGCTCTCCAAGATGTCTCATAATGAGCCGTGCTCATTATGAGAGCCACGCGAAACTGCTCAACCTCGGCCATGTAGCTCACGCAACAAAAAAAAAAAAATACTTTTTAGAGTGCGCGCAATCCGGCGCGATTAAGCTCGAGCGCGTACCCTTGGCTAATGATACACCATTTCACCGCACGGGATTACGCACTGAGTGGGCCTGCAAGTCACGCGCTGGCCCACTCAGTACAACAAAGGATGTCTCCACCCTGAGACAGACATAGGCATCCTAACCGACGGACCTCCCTGCCATTTCCATCCCGTCGGTGACGCCGTTCCACCCTCTTCAAATCTACAACCCAGCACGGGCCCGTTCGCCGCTACACAAAATAAGCACGAGCCATACGCACAAGCGCTGATAATGAAATGGTATACCGTCCAGAAGCTCTTTTCTTTTTTTGGAACTCGCGATAAGCGATGTTTTCGAAGACGACACGAACGCATCGTAAATCGATGCGTTCGTTTATCGTGCGGGCTTCGTGCGCTTCCAAAGAGTTTTCAGAACTCCGCGTTTCATATTCCAGAAGAGCTCGTTCCCAGCAGAAGACCTGACGATCATAAAGGTCCCTTTATATCTATAGCTAAAAGACCTTCATGGTCGGCGGCAAATCAGTTCGCGATTCTCCGCGCGTGGCTTGTGCTCGCGACCGGATAGCGCTGACAGATTCGCCGATTGCGAAGGGACATACGTAAAAAAGTACCGATATGTTGACCGTGTGAATGGGACATTCTTCATTTATCTTATAACGCGATCCGAAAAGGATGACTCGTCTGGTTCAACAAGGTGTTTCCGAACAGCTGGCGTAGAACATCCGAGGAACAAACTTCTGGAAACGAAAATAGACCTTTCCGGAAAATCCCACAAGGTCTCTCGTCGACCCCAGATTGCACCGCGTGGCGCGGGGAACGCTGGGATAGTTTAAACGGCGCAATTCCTTCTTGCTTACCACTGGAAGTTGAGTACACAAAGGATATCATCACAAGGCCGATAGGTATTCTGTTTTGTTATAATCCGGCTTTCTTCACGTCCTAAAAAAAAAAAAAAAAGAAAAAAAAAACGTGAACTGCTCATATATAGTATTCGTGGGTGTTCCTTCACGCGCCGTATACATTAGATAATGGATAACTGTAGTGCGTCAAAGAGACGACGGGAGGCGCTGCGTATTTCAGGAATGATCTATTGGCCAAGAAGCCGAAGCGCCTTGGTTGCCATTTTCTTCGAGCGAGGCAACTCGATTCCGCGCAGCATGAATTGCATCGCATATGTATTGAAGAACAGTCATCGATTGTCCTATACCCCATTATAGCGCACGTTTCCGTTTCACAACGGCCAAACGCAGCCGATTCTATTCCTGGCCACATACTTCGGTAACTACTAGAGATACACGCCGCAGGGCGCGGGAACACGCACGCGAACTGTGCGCAACCGTGCCGGGGACTTGCTTCATTTACCCCTAACCTGACAGTGCAGTGGGAGATACGCGCTCGCTGGACCAATAAGCCGCCTGACATTCATCACGTGGCCCCGTTATCACGCGGCAAATGATAGACGTAGTCACGTAGGGTTGGTCCAACAAGCAGGCAGCTTCTAGCGCGCTGTCAGCTTGGGGTGGAGTTTAGTAAACACGCGAGAGAAACCGGCCAGCAGTCTCTTGTTCACGTGAAACGAACGAGTATAAAGCAAATTAGTTGAGCGTATCGAGTATACATACTACAAATATTTACACCATTAGGGTGTCAAAACGGTGATCCAGAGACTTTTACACCCATGGATAAACTCTTTCAACAACCTTATTTCGAGTAATACAACCTTTATAACTGTGAAGTAGAACACTGATGAGTGCAACACTCAACAGCACCCCACTTGTGGAATTTACTAAAGGAGCACATTACCTAAAAGGAGTAAAAAGGGCGGGAAAAAAAAAAAAAAAAAAAAAAAAAACACGGTGCTGCAACACTTGTGGGGGGTTAGCCCAGGGACAAGCTCCAGTCACACCTTTCTACAATAAAAACATTTAAAAAAAATTCCGTGAAGCGTGACAGGCGCAGTTTACAAATCTGGAGTTCTTCCAGCTGATTTGAAAAACAAAATGAAGATTTCGGACACGACGATAGGTATCGTTAGCTGCCCCATCCCCGTTTATTAAATTTAGATTGGCCAGATAGTACATCACTGAGCACAATTTAGTCGTCCCAATTATTATTACAATATAGGATATTCAGTGCCTCATGTTGTAAATCGTAGTCAAGTTGATGTTATTTATTTTGGTCTATCGAAGGCGTTCGACAAGGTGAGTCATGCTTTGCTTTTACAGAAATTGTCACTCAATGGGTTTTCGTCAATTATCCTAAAGTGGTCTGATAGCTGCACTACAGAGCTTCAATTCAGGACATCTTTGTTTCTTATTTTCATCAACGCCATTGCCACATGTGCGATAAATTCAGATGCCCCGCTATTTGCTAACTTTTTTTTTCTCTCTTCAGGTTTTGTTTGTATTATGATTGTAGGCGTCTTGAGGACAATGCCTCGAGTATACTAAACTGGTGTTCGGCAAATTTGTTTATTAATATGCCCTTTTCAAAAGTTCGCGCCAACGGCTGTCCGCCATTGCTTGCACACGAACCCTGAGCATGCATTGGACACGGGTGTGACGTCAGCGTTCGGCCAAGACTCGGATCCAATCACGCACTTCGTGTCCAAGCAATGACGACCGCCAATGTTGCTCGATGGGCTTTTGAAAATGGGTTATTAATCCAGAAAAAAATAATGTTTTATCGTTTTATAAAAATAAGACGCACTTGACAGTAACACTCGTGTGTCAATGATTAGTGAAGTGGAGTGTTTTTGATGGTTCTTTTTCATTTGGCTGCCATGTCATTTACATTGTCTGTTCTGCAGTTAAAACGTTGGGTCTAACGTCTCGCGCAACGTTACTAGAACCCCTCAGTTGGGAAACTGCCATAGAGCATGCTTTAAAAAAGTGGCTCCGATCCGTACTCGAGAAACCGAGCAAATGGCGATCGCAACGCCACCATTTCTTCCGCAGCGTCCACTCCGGGAACTGCACGGGTGCACGTCGAGTAGGGCAAGAGCCGGTGGCGCCATCTCGCAGGGCCATCTCGCAGTAGCTGTGTAAAGCAACTTTCATGTTTCAACTCGTCGCTAAAGGGTGGCGCTGTTATCGTATTTAGCTCGGTCTCGGTGGACGCCAGCGGCCCAGGTTTCAAGGGTGAGTTTCCCAACTGAGGGTTTTAGTAACGTTGGTCTCGCGTAACTCGAAACTTTGTTAATGTAGCACGAATACTACTTTTTATTCTCAACCCTCCTCAGACGTAGGCTAGAGAGTTTTGTTCCATTGTATGGAATTTGCGCAGTGCATCTGATTTAGACCGTATAGAATCAATTCAGCGACGGTTTGTTCGTATAGTCTATGACATATATTTTGGCCGAATGAACTTTTATAATTATAAACGCCCACTGGGCAATCTAGGCCTCCACTAAATCCGTTGGCAGGCTGTCACGTGATGCAGCCTTTCTATAAAATAATTTAATTCGCAGATTGGACCTGCTTGTTCAAAGAGGAGTGCTCTTACATTTTACCCTCATGATAAATATATCTTATCAGCTATAACCGGAATTCAGTCATGTGTAAATGATTTTGGGCATCACTCCGAGATTTTTTGCAATTAAAATTTTGTGAGGCAGCTGAATGATATGCTTACTTTCTTACTAGAGCGTTTTTTGTTTGCTTGCGTCTGTTTTATATACCCTTTTACTGTTTACAAAAATAAACCGCCACTTGCGTGCCAAGCGACTTCCGGTTACTCCGTCCTTGCAAGCCTGTCGAGCTTGCTATGTCACCAGTGCTAGAAGGCATAAATGCTACACGGACAACAAATTTGGAGATTTAACGAGGGCCCTTGACTGTACGATTTAACGTCTTGGAGGAGACAAGTTGGTTTACAAGTATATTCGAAACATTCGAACAGATATCGCACTCCTTGATTCTTTAGGCGCTCACTCGGAGATCGCGACGTTTCAAGCAGAGGTGTTAAGGTGGGCTTTGTTCTTTTTCATGAACCGGACGTTCGCTGGGTGTGAAAGACTGGAGCACCGCCTGGTGGCGTTTGCAAAATATTTATGAAAGTGCATGTTCTTTATTTCCGTACGTTTTACACTTCATTACGTTTCACCGCATTACAGACAATTGTCTATGGGCACAGAAATAAAGATACGATGATGATGATAACGTATTTTGACGACGGGCAAAACACCTCTAATGAAAATGCCCAAGCTAAGGACAACATTTAAAAAGTTAATTAGTATAACTTTACATTCTTGACGTGACGTCCGCTGTGGTCATTGACGTTTCCCCCCCCCCCCCCAAAAAAAAAAAAAAAATAAAACTTTCTAATTTCAAGTTTTTTTTCTTTAAATTCTTAGTCGGTGGCGAGTCGTGATTTCTACAGAACTCCGATCCATGCGACGGACACGGTGTTGTTTGCTATGCGGAGAAGGGAGCGGAAAATTTCCCTAAAATAATGCTTCGCGCTCGTCGACTCACGCCATCAGCGAGCTAATTTAAGCCTAATTATCTCGGCCAGCGAAAAAACAAACTAAGAACAGACACGTCAGCGCCATCTGGACAAGAAGCGACGTAACAAGCCGGCACGTGGATCGCTGCTTCTCCGCAGATTTTCGCGTCTTTGTGAATCCATAAAGCAGACCCGGGGCAGCGGAGAGCCAGAAAGCGTCGTGCGCCAGGCCACGAGCGCGAAGAATAGAGGCCGCAGCAAGGCGGGCGCCACACAAAAGCGCGCGCGGAGGCGACAACGTACGGAGCTGCCCGCTCGCTGCGCTGTAAGCCGACAGTGCGGTGGGGGCTACGGGCTCGCAGCACTCGGCGCACCAACCTGCGTGCAACAAAAGCAGTCTTTTTTTTTTTTCTTTTACAGTAAGGGTGATTTTAGCGGACGCTACTATTCGATGGACGTTTTAGTATTCGACGTTTTAGTAAAGCGTTTTAGGGAACCGTTTTTGCACATCTGATACGGTACGATGGGCCCTCCGGTACGCACTGCGCATGCGCGACCACGGAAGACTCGCATATGCGGAGTGCGTATCGGAGGGCCCATGGTACCGTATCGGACGGGCAAAAACGGTTCCGTTCCGATAATGGTACGTTGCAGATGCAAAGGCGGCGGAGAATATAGCTATTGGAGTCATCGGAACAATCTCCAAGCTATATCGAAGGAGCGCCAAAAATGCATAGTCACGGCGCTCGTCGCGTGAACCCGATCACGTGGCGAGAGATGGACGTACACGACTGGTCCAACGTGCACGTAGCCTCCACCGCACTGTCAGCTTAGGGGAGGAGTGTGGCTGGCCCGCATTCGAGGCGCCGCTACACCACACACAATGGCGGGTCCCTCCCCCTTCCTTCCGGGTGGCCACGCGGCGGCGCAGAGGGAAAGGCTACCGGTGCTCCCTTTCTGGCGCGGCCCGATTTAGGAGCAAGCCGTTGCGCCGAGCCGCTCACACCCGACGCCCATTCATACACACGCGCTCCGGCCGGAAGACATTACTCGTGGCGGCGCTCTCCTCCAACATTGTAAATATATCGGCCCGGCAGGTATCGGAGAGGCTCTGACGAGGCGACCGTGCGTGCCCAGAGTTTCACGGAAATGCGGGCGGAAAAGAAAACCCCAGGATCCGGAAAGAAACGGATTACTGAATAAAAGGTTAACAAGCGCGAACAAACGGGGACGACAAGACAGACGCTTCACTCTCAACTGGTTTTTATCAACACCATTGTCACCTATATATACACATTGCCCAAACCACATCGGACTCAATCGCCACAATCAGAGCCAACCTCCCAGGAACGCCATCTCACTTTGAAGAAAATACAAAGACTGAGGCTGACGCAATCGTTTTCTTTCTTCTGTAGGTAAAAAGTAGCTGATAGATGACATTAACGTGGTTTTTTTCGGCCCCGTGTGAACTTGCCAGGATTTGTCCGATGTAGACTGACAAGGCAGAAAAAGGCACCGTGCTCCAAGAAACACGCGGTGCAATGTACTGCGTGCGTCACCAATGTGGTGTACGAGATTCCGTTTAGTTGTGGCAGAGTCTACATAGGGCAGACTGAGCGCTGCTTCAAGGATAGAGCACGTGAACATAATTTTGTGTGCGCAACAACGCGGGGAGGGGGGGGGGGGGGGGGCATCTCGCTGACCATTGTAGGCGATGTGGGTGCAAACCTGACCTGACTGGCACAAAGTTTTTAAGAAAGGCAAAGGAAAAAACGGAAAGAGAAATTATAGAGGCATTCTACATAAAAAAAAGAAAGAAAACAATTGCGTCAGCGCTCCGTCTTTGTATTTGCTTCAAAGTGAGATGGCGTTCCTGGAAGGTCGCTGATTGTGGCGATTGAATCCGATGTGGTTTGGTGTTAAAAAAAAAAAAAAAAACAGTTGAGAGTGAAGCGCCTGTCCTGTCGTCCGTGTTTCTTTATTGTCCTCGTTTGTTTAACCTTTTATTCAGTAATGGACCAACTAGCCCAAACCCAAGTTTTAATGAAACCGATTAGAAGGCAAAAACAGATCAACAGAAAAAAAAAAGGGTGATGAGCGCAGTGACGCTGCACTTTCGACGCTCTTTGATTGGCTCGTCGGCTCGTTGGCGGCGCTCCGACGTTCGCTATCTTATCGAATGACTCGCACGCTCCACGATGTCAGTTGTTCCGCCAATGTGCAGTGGTTCCAAACTTCTAATAATCGGCACGTGACTTTCGCGCGAACCAGAATTGTCCCTTCGGAGGGACCATTAAATCACCGACGAACTACACACGCATCAGAGCAGACACTTTACGTCTCCATAGAGTATGGTACAAGAATCAACACGCAAATTATGTTTCCTAAAAAAGAAAAAAAAAAAAAAAACTTTTAGCCTCTCCATTTTGGTGAAGAAGGAAGACCAGCGAAGCTGTACTATGGTGAAAATGAAGTAATGGCCGGCCGCAAGTCGGCAAGCCAGAATGGAAAGGCTCGAAAGGTTGCGCCATCTATGAGCGACGGCAGCTACAGCCATCTATGAGCAACGGCGGTAACCAGAGTTTTTTGTGTCGACATTTCTTTGAAATTATGACGGAAAGTACGTGTATTTACAGTGTGGAATTATAGCATTAAAAAAGAGTAGTATGCAAAATCGAAAAGAAAAAGCTACCCATTATTTTGCTGTATAAATATACTACGGTTCCTGGAGAAACTGCCCTCCAAGTGGCGCGCTGGGATGAGCGCTAGAAGTTTTCGAGCTCTCCTCGGCGTAGCTCCATACACTTAACACCTGCCGCAAGTCGCGGCTTTGACTGCATTCAAGTTGATCGAAAAGCGATTTCTCTGCCCGTGAAGCATCACTTCCAGCCGAGTGAATATCCGCTCTACAGAAATTAATTCAAGACGGCAATTGCAGCCGTGCGCGAACAGCACAAATAGAAAAACAAACACTAGAATAGAAATACAGGCTACGACGTGCCGTGCGGGGAAACAAACTCATGGCTTCGAACCGCATTGGAGCGGCTCGATTTATTGACTTTCAAATAATTACGGCATGATCGGGCGTTTACTTTTTAATAAGAGATTCATCCCCTGAGCCATTCAAACTACTCTCAGAGGTATGACAGTGCTGGAAAAAAATCAACATGCTGTGAATATTTTTTATTGCTTACGCAGTCACCGAGAAATTCCGTACGTTCAAAACGACCAGTATAAAAGACGGAAACGCAGCGCTCGGGTGCAGTGTTCGGTTTAGTATGCCGTTGTATTGATGCTTGTATGGGCCATGAATGTGTATGTGTTCAATGTATGTTCACCCGATGCTTGTAGTATGTGTGTACATAATACAGGCAGTACAGGTTCCCGAAAGCTCGCGGCAATAAAAATATTTTTTGTAGAACATGAATTGGGCGGTACCTAGCGCCACCTAGCTTAAGCTTAGCTACTTGCAATGGATGGATGGATGGATGAATACGGCTGAGCCCTTTGGATCGGGCGGTAGCTTACGCCACCTAGCCATTTTGTCTTACCCTTTAAGCTTAGAATATTTAAATGTGAAAACTATATTCACTCCGTACTGAAATTACTCTGCTTGACCCTGCCATCTGGTGGCAAGCGATTTAACCTTCTTTCACGCTACGCGATAAACAGCGGTTTCGAGTTTCCTCTTTTGAGAGCGGCTTTTGGTTTCGCGGTTTGGTCAGTTTGGTTTGCCATTCCTCCGTGATGTGCGGTTGACGAAGGAATTGTGAGAGCAAAGGTAAGACGTAAAGTGCGTGAAGTAACTGGGTATCGGTTGTCTCCGTTTAACATCGCAGTGCTGACGACGAGAAAACTGAGTAACTGCTTTCGAAACGCAAGTTTCTGTACCTGCGGGGGAATCAGGCTTCGGAAATAAACACTGTTCGCGGAAAGCTCGTGTTACGCTTTTATTTGCTGCTCCTCTCGTCCCGTACAAGAGACGCAGCGTTCTCGTTAAGCCTTATTGAGCTCGATTTGCTCGATTCAGGGCGGCCATATTAAGATGCTGGCGACGGAGGAATTATGCTCCCCTGCTTCAGGGACGAAGGTTTCTCCCTTTCTAAAGGAACATAGGTTACAAGACCGTTCCTCCCCTTAGGGAGGACTATCGATACCATTTTTTTCTAAGAGTGTAGCCCCGCTGAAGGTTGCCCTCCTTCTCTGTGGACCCTAGTTGGGGGGGTTTGAAGCGTCTTTCATATTTTGCGGGTCGAAGCGCCTCCGAAAGCTGCATTCGCCAGACTGGCCAGTACTGCCCCAAAGCTCTTTGGACATTTTGGGACTTCCCTCGTCTAGCGCGAATGTAGAGCGCGCGCTCTCGAAATTGCGAGCAGTCAACAGGAAGGAGCGGGCGGGAATGACAGATGCCAGAGTTGGAATGTATGCATGCATATATTACAATGATGACGTGTGAATAACACATGTGTATCAAATGTAAATGAAATTGAACCGTTTCTCGTCTTGACTGTTCGTTTCTATTCGCGATATTCTGTCGATAAAAGCCGTCTCAAGCGTCTGCACGAGACAATTCACCGAAATGCACCGGTATTTTAGAAATAAATAGACACCGAAAATCATCCGCCGATTTTCGACATAAATAAACGCCGGAAAGTATACAGCCTAATTCGCCGCCACGCGGTGTCTTGCGTGTTACAATTTCGCGTTTCAGAGGAGCTGCACGACGACCGCCGTAACGTATGAGGGAGGGCAAGTTCGTCTGCTTCTTGCGCAGGGGGTAGCGGTGACGTCAGAACGCCGAGCCCTGATTGGCTGATCGCGACCCCCCCATCTGAGCGTCGTCTGCTTCTTTGCAACGTCGTCTGCGTCTGTCTTACCTTTCCTGCGACTTTCGAAAGTGCAGAGGCCAGATTCACGAAACGATCTTACGCTAAAAATGTGCGTAATACAAAACGTAAGAACAAATTCGTATTCACGAAACGAAACTATCGGAAGTTTTGCGCAGGTTACGACGGAATCCTACGACAGCTCCGAAGCTGTCTTACGCACTTCTTACGATCAAATCAGCATGGCCGACAGCGTCGCTCAGTTACTTGGTCGCGACGACCAACGGACGTTTATTTTTGAACGTGCTCTTCTCACGCGTTCCGACTACAAGCAGCAAGAAAAAAAGTAAAAAGTACTTGAAATAAACCACGACGTACAAGAACGCTGGATCCACAAAAACCCGGGAAATGCTCCAACGGCCACGATTCCACCGACCCCGACCAAGCGAGCTTGGCAGATAGACCTAGCAGGCACTCCGACTCGGCGCAGCGGTGCTCCGACTGTCCTTGGCCAAGACCGTCTGCCCACGACCGGCTGGCGTGCTGAATGGAATATGCCCGCGCGACCCTTGTGAACCCTTCCCGTATTCTATGATCGCTGACCTCAATTTTAGATTAAGAGGTCAATCTCTTCCTCTTGTCATCTCCTTGTTTTCCGAGGCAGCGGTGACACTCGCCGGTGAAAAATCGGTGAATCTCCGACAGACGCAGGAAAGGTAAAGCAGCCATCGCTTTGACTAGCAGACGTAAAGCAGACGACGTTAGCTGTGCCAACCCGCCGACGCCGTTAAAGAGTGAGGAGTCTCGCCGCACACGAAAGGAGGGAAAAAGTATTTGGGAGGTAACTTGCGGACACTAACACGCTCACTCTCGGTTCTTAGCAAACAAACCTTGGCGCCTCGGGACACCTCGCCAGTGAGTCCTTTTGACTTCCCTCCTTGATGCGCGTCTGCTAGTTGTTAGACAAAAATAACGTACCGCTCGAGTTATTTCGTCTGCCGTCTCTGAAAGGCGAAGTCGAGCTCGCTCGTAAAGACCTGGGGGGCTATGTTGCACGTTTTGGACTCCCAGGAGACTAGGGAGAAGGAAGTGACGTAGGTGTGAATGAACCAGCGAACGTATCTTAGCAGATACCGTCATCAGCGACTCCACCAATCAACATCCAAAGAGCGTTGTTGACGTCACTTTCTTCTTCCGTCTCCTGGGAGTCCAAAACGTGCAACATAGCCCCCCTGCATTTTCGAAAGTCGCAGGAAAGGTAAGACAGACGCAGACGACGTTCAGATAGGGGGTCGCGATCAGCCAATCAGGGCTCGGCGTTCTGACGTCACCGCTACCTCCTTTCTCATGCGCAGAAGACGAAAATGAGCCCACTTGCGAGACGTATTCATTTCGGCCCCTGTAGTGCGCGGTGCGTTCTGCCATGATCTATTCGTGTTCGACCCGTCCGCTTCGTCGTCTTCTGAAGCTGACGGGGACACGGCACGCAAAGAAATGCCTCGCATTTAATAACGATAGGCAAACTTGGAGGCATGCGCTTCTAGGAGTTTTATTACCAGCGCGCTCACTTACCAGTTTGCTTCGCTTTTCGTGCGGTTCGCTGAACTCTTCAGCTTTTCCTTTCTCGCATAAAATACTCGGCACAACCCCTGCTTGGTAGCAACCGAATATTCTTGGCAGGAAGACCCCCAACTCCTGAGGACAGTGGGTCGCCTTTCGTTGTCCTCATCGCGAAAATGATCACCGTACAAGCGATCGGTTTTCCCCGGCGCTCACATGAGAGGCGACGGACGCGCGAGACGTATCCACACCCTTCAAAGTTTCTGATCGTTCGGAAACCCGTGGGTTGTTGGGAAACACGCCGGGCGAGCCACCTCATCCAACGTGGCCAACTCGCCAATTTCTCTACGCGACCGCGTTCACGGATAGGGTATCTACAGCAGTACGGCGAACTGCCGAGGGTGGAACCACTACGAGAGGAGCAACGCGTCACGATCCCCCAACAAAACTTCGCCCAAGAAAAAGTCGTAACTCCTATGGAAATCCAGCGAAGCCACCGGTCTTCAACCAATAGGGCGCCCTATTGTTTGGAGACCGGTGACCTCGCTGGGCTTCCATAGGATGTAAGCCTTCTTTCTTTACTTTTTCCTCGGGTAAGTGCGCTCTTTGCAAATTTTCTAGAAAAAAATGCACCCTCTGTGGGCAACGCCGCACAAAATCGTAGCGCGATAGGTTAAGAAGCCGAATTTTGCGGTCGATTTAAAGAGCCTGGCCACTATTTGAGTCACCCGATATACATATGCCGGCCCGCTACGGCCCTCGCGCTCGTATACGAACACGATCGCTCAACACCGGTCCGGAGGGATTGTCTGGGCCCCGTCTGTCGCGCCCCAATGGCGGCAGTAATGCACGGATAGGTGGTGGAACTGAACACAGTCGTAGAGGTCTCGCTCCACCGAAGACGCAATTAAACATAGACTTCAGAGGTGCGCAACTCTCCCGCCACGCGCTCCAAACAAAGGTGTGCTGCGTATAGGAAAACAAAATATCCGCAGCTTTTCGCTACATCGCGCGAAGAAGCGATATAGCCCTTGTCTTTATATAAACTTGTTCTGCTTCCAGTGCTTCGGAATTTTCGCGTCTCCGTCTTTCGCTCTTCGTTCCCGTACTTGCACGCCTCCGGGTCTCCAAGCTAGACAAGGCCTGCGCATGACGTCACCAGTCACCTCTCGGCCGAGGGGTGAACGTCTCTGGTCGTGTATGCATCACGTGATTTGACGACGTCACGGAGTTTTCAGCCTAGAACAACGCCAAAGACGCGAATGCAGCTGGGAAGTCCTTAGAACAGCTGTCGCTGTAAAAAAAAAAAAAAGGCCAAGACAGGAACGTGCACGCTTACACCAACTCTTTTTTTTTTTTTTTGTCTTAGACGTTTACTGCTCTCTAGGGCTCCTGCAACCAATCATGTGTTTAGACAGTTTTCGCTGAATCGAGTGCTGCGAGCGAGTGTCGAGGTAAACGCGTCTTCTGAACTTTTGGCGGCAAAATAGCGTAGCGCGCGCACTTTGCAAAATTATGATAGGGACGTGAAATGGCCGAGAACTGCGTACACGGCGTGCATTGTATCAGCGGCCACGGTGACGAACTTGCTGCCTAGCGAGTGTGTTAATAGGGAGTTTTCGTAGACCGTTTTCGGCGTCCAGCAACACCTTCCACAACCAGCTACGATACCCAGAACTCTACAGTTAAAACTATCGGCGCGCAGGCGCAGTAGCAACTTCGTTGCGGGGTGCTTAGCGGAGGGGAAAACGCGGTCTACGAAAACTCCCTAATCACTGTTAGCGGGAACATGGACGCGCGTGGAATCTGGTGTACTATGTGCGAGCCACTGACAATGGCGTAGCCATTTTTCTTTTTTTTGGGGGTGGGGGGAGGGGTGGGTTGAGAGGGCTGGGATGTCCATTACTTGGGGTGCGGAGAGGGGGAGGAGGGATCAAAATGCATGTGTATATGTATTATAAGGTCGGCTGGATTTCGGGGGGGGGGGGGGGGGGGGGGGGGGTAGGGGGCTCAAACCCCATAAGCCCCCGCTCGCCCCGCCTAATGTGCAATTCACACTAGCTCGCAGTGTTGTAGGCGTTACCGAAAAAAAGTAACTAAATACGTTACTCGTTACTTGCAAATAAAAGTAACGCGTTACCGACCTACGTTACCTCAAAATAAAAGGAACGCGTTACCGTTACCGTTACTGATAAAAAGTAACGCACGTTACTGTTGCGTTACTTTTTATTCACGAACTAAAACATTTGCTGTTTCGACGTTTGATATGTGCGGAAGCGCCATAGCTAAAGTATGTCCATGCGGAAACTTAATTACCCTCTTTTTTTTAGGGTTTCACCCGAATAGTTACAAGAAAAAACGCGGAAGTATATATGAAGCTGATTTATAACATGTTGGCACGAAACTTAACAGAAGAACCGGCCTCCCTCATTAGCACAGAAATTAAGACCAGCCGAGATTGAAACTTTGAATATATTTTATTCACAACATTTCGAAGTACAGATAGTTGCTGTGAACAAGTTCCTCCGTTACCCGAAGCACACTCCGCTGTTGTACTTCAGCAACAGCTGAATTTCGAAATTTAATTTTTTTTAACTTCTAGGAAGTAAAGTAACGTAACGTAATTTCGTTACACGTTACTCAAAATAAGTAACGTAAGTACGTTACCCGTTACTTCTTTGGAAAAGTAACGAGTACGTTACTACGTTACCAAAAAAAGTAACGCGTTACCGCCAACACTGCTAGCTCGTTTGCACCCTTACGCTTAGTTCAAGGTTCATCCACGGAAACATTTAACTGCCAGGACGTAACACGCTTATAATATAACGATACTCTGCCAGGAGAGCTGGCGAAACAAAAATATGACGATACTCTGATTATCAACTTTATGCTCAGATTGAACTTATCTGCTTTATTTTTTTTTTTTAATTCTATAGAGACAAAAGCTGAGCAAAGGGTCTGCCAACAGGTCACCTGCAGCTGGGTTCCAGCGTGCAAAAAAAACAAAAACAAATGATATCAGCATTGAATTTGAAGGTTACAACGTTACAAGTAAATTCACACTCTTTAGTATTTGAGATGATGAGCAATCGCTCTGAGAAAATCTGGTACGCTCATGCTGCGTCGATTTTGGCACAGAAAAACGATCCTTTTATATTTTTTTTTCCCTTTTCGTCTTTTTTATTCGTTTGGCGGTGCGGCTTTTGGTTTCGAAGCATTCTCTCCAGCTTGTCCTCGGTGACCTTGTGTTCGGCGGCCACGGAGACCAGGAATTTCTAGACCCCTGGGTGTGCACTTCCTACCACCTCCAGGAAACACGCGTGCCAACTCTCTACAGAGGTGTTTCCCCTCGGCTGGCCCTGGTTCATGAGTGAGTGTACGGGCCATAGGCCCGTACACTCACTCACGTACATGTACTACACCCACTCATAAACCATTTCAGGGGCGCAACTGCCTGTGCTGGAAAGCTGGGCTTGATTTCCTCATACCCTTGGATATAAATAAAAAGCAAAACTAATAATTACACCTCCTAGAATTTAAACTAAAAGTACAAAACTGCTAATGAAACGGTTATGCGCGCGCACCCGACGTATTCGATGAGAAGGCAGGAAGGATAGCGCGCAGAGTTGCCCCACTGAGCTCGCAAACGTGGCGTCGTTCACGTAGAGGGCCTGAATCTGTCTTCTGCGCACGCTGGAAAACATCTTAAAACAAATTGAAAAAAAAAAAAAAAATTGTGGAGAACGCTGGCTTGAAACACGCGACGCAACGCGTTAATCGCAGCCAACTCAAAGTCAGCTATAATAAATCCCGGAGACAAGGGGAGTTCATGGCGCTGAGCAATGGCGACAAGGGCCTGCGTGGTGAATCACACACACAACATTAGAGTATGCAAATAAAAATAAAACATAGAATGTGTAGCTATTATTGTGCCTTGGTATATACAGGGTGCTTGAATTAATTTGAACAGACTTTGTTCAAAAGAGGGGGCGAGTTAGACAAGTGCCGTCTTTACCATGGATTTATCGGGCTATCGGGACATTAGATGAGGGGTAATCGCCATAATATGTTGAATAACTACTTAAATATCTTAATAACAATTTTTAAATATCTCGCAAGATAGAAGAACTGGTAAATAAATTCAGTGAAGTGAAGTGAAGTGAATTATCACATATCCGCTCTCAAGCATCGCTTTGTATAAAGAATTCGTTCGAATAAAATCAAACGCCCGGTATAGTTATTGACGAATGACTGATGACATCGAACTTACATTGAAGAGCTGCAGGTAAGCAGTTTCGGACTTCAACGATAACAGGCTGTGAACCAGCAAAGTAACCGTGCGCTCTCCGATCACTTTGACGCCATGGAAGGTGTAAAGCTCATAAAACTGACGCGGCAAGTCTTAAAGTTCCCGTCGCACAGAACCGTTGGCGACTGAAAGAAGAATAATATTAAGGCCCGCTTCAGACGGGGCAACTTTTCCAGCAATTTTGAGGTTGCTGGCGGTTTGTTCCCTAGTTTTCCCTAGATCGACACGAATTGCTGAGATCGGGTCCGGTTCGAAACGGACGAGCAACTCGAACAACTCGGAGCCGTTTGAAGCGGCAGCAGCCAATCAGGGACGCGATATTTTCACGTGACACCCCCGTGGTGGTGATGATGATGACAGCTAAAGACTTGGTTCTGGTTTGACATCGATCGTTTTTGGAAATAAACCTTTTCAGAAAGATGAGTTAGTATTCTCAACGCAATTCAAAGATATAAAAACACGTTTTTAGCGCGTAGCTGGGCGTCTAAATAGTGCAAGAAAATCCAAAGTGAATAATGATAGCAAGTCGTAGCAATTCGGTTGCGTCGTGTGAACGCGGACGGTCCGTGTTGCCTGTGCTGCGACGTCAAGTTGCTGGGTGAAATTGCCCCGCCTGAAGCGGGCGTTAGGATGGACAGAGGTACACACAACCCGAAGTCAGTCTCTCGACTCTCTCCACATGCCGTGTATGACGGACATATATTTACCTGTGAGAGGTGGCCTATAGGCTCTCCACAGTCGCAAAAACTATGACGCGCGGTCCGTCTGGAGCCATGTCGCCCAGCTGCAGGAAGTCTCGTTCCCCGTCAATTTTGTCGAAAGGGTTAGCAATCAACAGACTGGCCAAGTTGGGTGGCTCTGGGAGGAACAGCGACACCCTTTTCCTGCGTATGGTTTTTCCTAGAGCGTCTGCAGCAGGAAGTGATTGGCTCGCCTAATGATTCCTGACCCCACTAACTTGCTGTGGAAAGACAAGATGAAAAGGGTTATACACAAGCTAACTTGTGGTTATTGTACCACGAGGATAGCCTCGTGGTGCGGGAATAAAAGACGACGACGAGTCAGTCGTTCCTATCTCATCTTGGCGTACAATCCATCATCCGTAGGTGCTCGTAATAGAACGATACATGGTGTCAGAAGTGATCTTCAGTCTCCACGCACCATGACTGATCTTCCGCCACCAGAACCGCTGCGGCTAGGAGAGCACGCTGCAGAGAATTGGAAAAAATTCAAGCAGCGGATGGAACTCTTCCTTCTGGCTACAGAGCCCAAGGAACGTCGCAACCTGCAACAGAAAGCCGCTATCTTCCTGCACGTCGCAGGGCAAGAAGCCATTGAGGTATTTAACACGTTTGGTTTGTCAGCTGAAGAAGCCTAAAATTACGATGCCCTGGTACGGAGGTTCGAAGGCTACGTGTTCCTGACCACGCGACAAGAGGAAGGAGAAGCTTTCGAACATTTCTACCGCGATATTCAGCTGAAAGCAGCGACCTGTGGATTCGGCGACCTAAAGGCATCCATGCTACGAGACCAGATCGTGTATGGAACGTCAAGTAAGAAGATTCGAGAGAAACTCCTGCGGAAAAAAAGATCTGACTTTAGAAATAGCGGTTGAATGCTGCAAGGCCGAAGAAACAGCCAATGTCCACAACAAAACATGGGATGACGCGGCAGCTAAAGGGTCGATTGAAGCAGCGGCCAAGGTGGAAATCGTCAAGACAGTCAAGCAGCAGCAGAGAGACAAGTGGAGATGTCGCTTCTGAAACCAAGCTCACGCTCCAAGGCAATGTCCAGCCTACAGAAAGACATGCTCAAAATGCAGGAAGAAAAATCATTTTGCAGTATGTTGCAAGACTAAGCAGGCTGGCGTACATGACGTTAAAGAAACCAGTGAGGCAAGCAGCGATTTTGATGTGCTTGAAATTTTGTCAACCAGCAGCGTGCAATCGGTAGGCAACCGTGACTGGACCATTACAACTACGATAGAAGGGAAGCAGGTAGAGCTTAAAGTGGACACCGGTGCACAGGCCAACCTGCTCCCACGCACATTGTTTATGAAGATCAAACAGAAGCAGCGGCCTCAACCCACGACTGCAACTCAGCACAGCTACGGAGGTGGCATCATACAACATCTGAGAAAAGTCCGGCTGTCGGTATCTGTCGGCAGAAAAGATTTTTTTATAGTAAAGAAGGGCAGGCAAGCCATCATGGGCCTGAAAGCATGCGAGCACTTTGGCCTCGTCAACCGGGTCAACACTGTGGAGCACGAGAACCAGCAGCGCCAACAACAAGTAGAGCGCGAGTTCCCGGGTCTCTTCCGTGGTCTCGGTTGTACAAAGAGCCTACAACAGGCACGTATCCAGGGGGGCCCATGGGGCCCGGGCCCCCCCGAAATCTTCCATTTTGCTGGGACCTCCTCTCCCCCCTCCCCCTCATACAGCATTTTGTCATGGCTCGGCCTCTTGATTTTTGGCGTTATATATTACAGGCTGTAACGGCGTTCGACGAAACGGCGTTCCACCAAACGGCGTTCCACGAAACGGCGTTCCACGAAACGGCGTTCCATGAAACGGCGTTCCACGAAACGGTGTTCCACGAAACGGTGTTCCACGAAACGGTGTTCCACGAAACGGTGTTCCACGAAATGTCCGGACCCAGTTTTTCTCCCATGAGGGGGAGAACATCTTTGCGCGACCGGGGACTCCAATAAGGAAAATACAGCAACTCGTACAATACGGAAAGAAGACTGTGGCTGGGGGTAAGTAAGATCAACGATTCTAAGAACTCTCGTGGACCCCACATTTGTTTCCGTTTACAGTACATATACAACCTCCGGAAAAGTTGCACCCGGAGCTTTTTGTTTCCTTGATATACTAATAATAATATTAATAACAATAATATTAATAATAATAATATTAATAATAATAATTAAACAGCGAATCTGTTGAGAAAAAAAAAAGTCGTTTCGAAGAGTAAACAAGAACACGCGTTTTTTTTAAATCAATTTCCCCGCTAAGTTTAGCGAGGAAACTGATTTCACATGTAAAACACCAGTTACCTTTAGACTGCCTCGACAAAAACAAACAATGTTATGTTTACCGTGTTTTCAGAAATTTCACTCGAAAGAAATGGCTCGGCATATTCTTCTGGAAGGGCACGGCAACCACAAATGTTTTTTTGTCTGTCAAGGAAGCTTTGGAAGTTCTGAATCCTAGATATTTTTCAGCTCTGGAAATGTAAAACGTGTTAAAGCACTGAGTATGTTTAAAGGCACATAGTCTCCAAATGCATTTTGCATATCTGGTGTTTGTGAAGCAGAACACTTTCTTGGGTTCAACAGTTCCAAAGTTTATTCCACGGCGAATAATACTTCATGGTTACCGTGCTCTTCCGAAGAGAACATGAACGGCTATTCCTTGGATTATGACGGAATGGCCCGTTTCCTTGGAAAACAAGCTTTCGTTTTTTTCACGAAAGCCGTTATTTCCAGGAGGCTCGTTATTCAAGTAACGCGTAATTTTAACGAATGCGGTCGTCATAAAAAAAACAACAAAAAAAAAACGTAAAGCGTGAAATTGGTGGCTTTTCCTACGTATTTACAGAAAACAATGTTACGTTATTTTAACAAAATTCCTATTAATAGGGCTGCCAAGTAATTTATCGTTTTTTTTTCTTTTCACGAGGAGGAGGACACAACTTTATTTTTATTTGTTTCACGAAAGATATTTTACCGCGCATAGGCCACGTGACGTCAACTTTCCCGCTAGATTTAGCGGGAAAAAGACAGACGTGAAAAGAAGCATACCATGCTTCAATAATAGTGCCGACGTCACTCACGTGCGAGCCCATTTCTCAATCTATCCGATGGGTTTGTCGTGCCCCTACCTGGGGAACATGCCGGAATGCGGCGTCGTTTCAGCGGCCCAACCTCGAAGGCCGTCGCGCGCATGCATCTGGCACGGAGGGGGGGTGACGGCCAAGGCGCGGAAGCGCCCGGCCGCGTGCCAGTCGTCGTGGGCGTCAGTCAAGGCTACGCTCTACGGGCGCGTCGTCGTCGTCTTCGTGCACGCCGCCCACGCAGCTGCATGCAACAGCATGGAAGACGCTCCGGCACGGCAGGAATTCCGGAATGCTTGCGAACCTGCCCATCCCGCGCTGATCAACGCGCGAGCTCAGTGTTGGTGAACGAGCGTCGCCCGCAGGGGCTCTATAGGCCCGAAGCACGCGCAGAAATTCCCTTTGTGAATCTGTGGTGGTGGGGTTTTAAACTGTCGCGCAACTATTGGCCAACACACTGTTTACAAGCGCCACCGTCGCGGCACGACGTCATAGCTTTTCGCAAAGAGCGAAGACCACGAAGGCCACGGAGGCGAAGTACGTGAGAGCTTACCAAGGGGGCGAGAAAGTAACCTTCGGAGGAGAGAAGGAGTCACTCCACCCTTTTTTTTTTTTTGTGTCTGCCCAGACGTCGCTTTTGTCTCCGTCGGAGATTAGCCTGTCACTCAAACTTGGTGCAGAAGCGGCTATCTTTTCTCTCCCATTTGTGGCTCGGACAGAACTCGAAAACCGTAACAAAAAAAAAAAAAAAAAAGTCCGGTTCCCCGCGGAGCATTACTAATTTCCCCTTTAAAGGCCGACGTACACTTCGCGCTTTCCCCTCCTTCCCGCCTCCTCCTTTCCTATATCCTTTCCACTTTTTAGCTTGACCTAACTTAGCTCCCCTCGCAGCTTAGGAGAGGGGAGCGATAAGAGGATTATCTTCCCTGTAGAAAACCGAGGTTGTACGTCGGCCTTTAATAGAGATTCAAGACACATGTAGGTACGTTTTAGATTACAGATATCTTATCTTATCGAGACGTATGTGTTTCAAATGCAAAAAAAAAAAAAAGTTCCGAGAACACCTAAGCCCTTCTTATGAGTTGTGAATGCTAAAGCAATGCCGCCTGCGACGTATTGCTTCCGCCTCGCGTTGTCGAAGGGCCTTGTCCTTTTGAGCTTGTTTCTTGAAACTATGACGCGCGCCAGCCAATGGGAGCCTCGTTCCTTGAAACTATAATAATAATAATAATAATAATAATAATAATAATAATAATAATAATAATAATAATAATAATAATAATAGCTTTATTTACCATATAAATATGGTGGGAGCTGAGGAAAAAAGCTGTCTAACCAGCTTGACTGATCCTCAGCCCCCTCACAGGTACACTGCGGTTGCAAAAGCACACACAAGAAATTATATAAAGAAAGGAAAACAATAAAGGCAAAGAGTAAACAGAAAACACCTACGAGGGATTCGGTGTAATCAGATAATTACTTTGATAGAAAAATATCTCCTAATATCAAAGCAAGGAGCAAACAAAGAAAAACACCTACGAGGGAGTCAGTGTAATCACATAATTACTTTGATAGAAAATGTCTTAATATCACACATGCTACAGGATTCTATATCGAAATTAAACCGGATCATTTTGTTAAGAAACGTTGGGAATGTTTTTTTTTTTTTTGAATCGTCTGTAAACCATAGTCAGTACGAGATGCATCTACTACCCAGAAATCGGAATGGCGAGTGCAATATGTTATAGATTTGTTTCTGAGGGATGCTAAGCGTATCAAAAAGCTGTTTATATCTCGATATTCTTGTTCATATTTTACACAGTCTAAAATCATAGTATTGAAATACATTCAGAACACCCAGCCCAACACAAAAAAATCCTTAGTATAAAAATTATACGGCACGGTTGCATATGACGCGCGCCAGCCAATGGGAGCCTAGTCAACAAATCGCCACATATATAGCAGCGATTTGATGGACAGGCTTCGCTCCATTGGGACAGGGGGATTTAAGTGCCGTTTGGCGCGGCTTCAACAGTTGATAACGCCGGTTCGCTCCATGGGACAGCTAATGCTTTCGAATTAAAAAAGCACCGCTTCCTCCTCCAACAACCACCTATCGTAAGAACTACTTCGCGCGGCGGATGAACGAAGAGCAAAACTTCCTTTTTTTCTCGAGGTGAAAACGGGTATAGTGATGGTATACTCACGTGAGATCAACCCTGACGCGCTGATTGGCTCAGTGGGACTGTAGCCTTCGCCGTTCTCCATATTACAGTGAGACAAAAAAAAAAAAAAAAAAAAAACGCGTTACCAAATCTTTAAAAAGAAAAAAAAAATATTACGAGAAATGATGCAGGCTATACTCCGTTCCACCTTCAGCAGTGCCGGGAGAAAATCCCGTGACCTGTCGGTTGGGCAGAGCGACGCAGGGAGCTCAAGGTCTCATGATACTTTCTCCACGCTGGATTGGCTGGGATGGCTCCTAGCGTCCGCTGCGCTCGGACTGAAGGTGAAACGGAGTCTAGTCGGTTCCGAAACTGACTGCAAGACAGTGTCACATCAGCTTTGAGCAAGTTTTCTTCCCAATACGGGCATAAACTGAGGGAGAGGAGGACGAACGGGGGAAGGGGATTTCAGAACGCCAGGCTCTGGTTGAAATGATTAATGGGTAGGGGCGGAGCTGGCTGGCTCTGTCTCCAGCGCAGTCGTCGAACGCGGTCAACGAGTACGGTAGAGACAACGGCAGCTATAGCTCCACGTCTCGCACACTAATCATTCCAACCAGAGTTCGATGTTCTGACCTAGTATAAAGTATTTGTTCTGACGTCCCTGCAGAGGGCTCCACGTCTCCTCTCCCTCCCCTCCTGCCCGCATTTACCCGACGCGTGCGCGCGTAGGGTATGCTCTGAAGTGGTGCCTTCACGTCCACACACGGCTGCGCTGAGGCGAAGCGAAACGCAGGATAGCGACGTCTTCTCCGCAGCGCACCAGTGCGCAGTAAGAAGCGAACTCAACGGAGCTAACATCGCGATATGACGACCAAATCGAATGTGCGCTATATTTGAAGCGATCGTCGAGACTTTTGAAAGCTCGCACTAGCCTACCGTAACGGTCCAGCAGTATACACCAACACAGTGTTTACAAACAAGCCCGCTTTGCCCACACCAGGTGTGTGCACTGCGTCTGGGCATGCGCAGTACCGACAGCAGCGCCACCGCAGTGACGTGACGTCAGTGAGTTCAGTTGGTCTATACGGGGCGTACCAAACAACTTGCATCAAACTTTAAACAAAAACAAAAAAAAAACTGACCGTTTTACGAGTGAAATAATTACTGTCCTTAGAAAGCGTTTCGGTAAAAGCGCACAATTATTTTTAGTGCACCTAGGTACATAGTTAATTAAGACAAATTAGCCGTTTTTTAATTATTCGTTTAAGTGCCGAGGTTTGAATTGGAAAGTTATTAGCGCATGAGAAACACTCAATTAAGCCGTTTTAGCGCGCTTCTTTTTATTAAACTAAAAAGAAAGGTCGTGAAATATATTTTAAAAAAGTCCGAGGACTCCTAAGCACGTATGAGTTGTGAATGAGAAATCATGAATGTCGTTCTTCCGCTCCCTTAGTTCGTCTGCGGCGTAGTGGCGTGGTCGGCCACGTTTCGCTACTGCCGAGGTAGCGACCGAGCAGCGCCGCGCTGAGCACGGCCGTGCAGCCTCTCCGGAGTTTGCCCGTTCGGGCTCTGCGGCCAGGCGGTCCCTCTTACCGGCGGCCGGGTCGCTGCGCGCGCTGCGCCGCCATGAAGAGGGCTTCTTTGGTGGCGTTCCTTGGAACTACGTCGCGCGAGACGAATGGGAGCCTCGTTCCTTGAAACTATGACGCGCGCCAGCCAATGGGAGCCTATCCATCAGATTTCTGATACAGACGACATTGGGACAGGGGAAGAGGCCGTTTGGCGCGGCTTCAGAAGCTGATGACATCGGTTCCGCTCCATAAAACAATGCTTTCGCAAAAAAAAAAAAAAAAAAGACAACGCGCATGTGCATCGCGCTTGCAGCGCCGTGCTCAGAAGGAACGAAGTCCACCTTATGACTAACGGGCTGTCCGATACAGGGCTTTGCGGCGGCAGGTTCTCGCGCTTATCTTAGAGGACTATCCTAATACGAAGCCCAGTCCCGCACAACGCACCATTGATAGATGTACTTCGTTCCTTCAGAGCACGTCTGAGAGCGCTGCAAGTGCGATGCGCGGGCACGTTGTCACGTGGACTTTTTTGTTTAATATTTCGCGGGTTTTCTTTTCAGGCAACCAAAAAGGAGCGCGCAAAGCATATCGTGTAGGAAACACCTTAATTGGGTGTTTCTCAATGCGCCATACAACTTTACAATTCACACCTCGGCTCTTAAAAAGTTAGCTAATTAGTCTTAACAAAATAACTAGACGCACTAAAAAATTACGCACCTTCCCAAATCGCTTTCTAACAACATACAGTTGGTTTCACTCTCGCGTAGCGCTCTTTTTTTTTTTTTGTAAAGTTTGGTGAATGTTATTTGTATTAATGGCGACTGAGCGCTTACTCTAAGTTCTGAGAAAGTGAAATAACATTTTTGGTAAATGGGCGGCCCATATTCTTCACATTTCGGTGAAATAGAACACAGAATGCATTCACAACTCTAGCCTGCCACTCGCCCTCTCGCAGACGAACGGAGAACCCGAGAAGTGGGGACGGCAGCGGTGGCGGCGGCGCGGAAACGGTGGCAGGGACTGCCGGCCTTGATGCGTGAAGCCATTTTAACGAAAAACGTGAGCGCGTTAAAATAGGAATTCTTGTGCTCCGCCTTGCAACAGCGTTGTGCACGAAGGACCGGGATATCTCATTTCATTAGGAACGTTTCGTATATCGCATACGCTGCGGATTTCTGGTCTTGTGCATTACCACAAGCTCAAATCTGTACTGAACGTGACGGCAAACGCTCCCGCCAATAATGTAGACCTCTAGCGCACGGTCTACGAAAAGTCTATTCGTTGCCCTAAGTAGGAGAAAACTTGTCGCGCAACGGTATGTCGAGCAATACAATTCGGGAATTGGTTCGCGTTTTAAGGCCGTTACAAGGAACATGACCATTTATTCCAAGCCCTTTCATAAGACAGAATACGCGTACTTGCTTTCAGGTAACTACAAAGCAAATAAAGAAATGCTCGAAGCATTTTAAGCGCGTCTGTGTTAGCCAGCCCTTCGTGACGAGAGCTTAGAACGGGCAGTTTTGACGAGAGGGGCCGCAACGTTGCAATAACACGGTACAAAAAAAAAAAAAAGTACGGTATATTAAAATATTTATTTTTGATAGAGAAATAAATGAAACCACTTATCAGGCCGATTATGTTTATATGCAGTTTTAGCATAGCGTTACCGCAGGCTACCGTTGGCTACCGCGAGCACGGCAACACTCCTGGCACGTGCTGAAAATTGTGCTTCAAAGGCGCAGCGCGAGCTTCCGGTTGTAATCCTACACCGCACGGTAGCCTGAGGTAACAAACTTCCTATCAATAACCAGAGAGCAGTTTGATCTCGTGTTGCCATACACCAAAACCGAGACGGTGAGCAGCGAGTTGCGAGCCTGTCACACGAAGACACGAATACTGTGAACGATGCATTCCGAATCTTGACGGTCACCGTGCGCAGTTCACTTTTTAAAGCACTAATGGCCAGGCAAAGCGCAAACACGATATCTTCATCACCCTCAAAAATATTCTGCCACAAACAGTGACGTGGCCATGTGCCTAATACGCGCTTGCCCAACACAAAGCTTCGCAAGTTGAGGTTTCTGCAATTTTTAAATATCAGCACGCTCGTTTTCCTAACGCGCGTCAACATCTCCGTTACCTGTACTATGATCCTGCCTAACCGCTTCGCATTTGTAGACAAATAAATCATTTTTAGCGCGCTGCCCAGCGTCAGCGAGCAGGCGCACGGGAAATCCTGGAGAATCTATCCCCGTCTCTTCCGCCATCTTGGAACTACCACCCCGCCACCTACAGGGCGTTGGAGTTGCGAATAGCGGGAGGGAGCAGGGAGAGTGCTTTGGCGTTGTTCGGCGCAAATAACGCAGCTATAGCAAATCATACAAAGCACGCGGGCCTGAAATGCCGAACGCTTACCGCGTTTTGAAAAGTGGTTCCCCAATTTCCGCCTGATGACGTCACATAAGTGTCAAGCTGCCGTCGGTCGCGATCCTGGCGGTGACACAGCGGCGATGGTGGATGTGGGAGACGCCTGTTTTGCTGCAGGTCGTTCTTCGGCTTGATGGTCCATGGAAGCTTGAGGAGTTGAGACTACGCAACGACACGAACTCAACTCTGTTACGTCACGGCGCAGTGGTGGGGCGTCGAGCGCACTTCCGGTCTGGGGCTGTGGGCGGAAGTCACCATGCGAGACGTGCATTCCTGCGCTGTTTAAAAAGAAACTAGACAAAAACCTGCCTTTCTCTCAAAACGCCGCGACTGGGGCTGAACCAAAAGAGTTGAGAAAGGTTTGAAGGTCAGTTTTCATCTCCTCCGTTCGTCCGAGAACGTGGGATATGTGCCGTGAAAAAGGAAAACCAGACGCCGTCGGACCACGACTGCTTGTGCGGGAAGTGGATACTTGTGGTCATCAGATTTCTTTGTTTTGTTCCAACATGAACGCGGGAAAACCGTCAAGTTGTTGCGGAATCTCATCATGCGTATGAGGCCTTAGCGTACATTCTGCGGCGTCCACGTGGAACGAATCGCCGCATGTCAATTCACGCGAAGTTTTGCGGTGTAACGAGCCTCGGTAACTTCGCTGAGGCCGCTGAAGTAGTCAGACATTGCCAGAAATACGTAGAATCAACAATTCCAACGCGAAAAAGAGCACAAGGATTCACACCGACGCCGACGACATCGCATTTCAATGGTTTGTTTATGGACGACGGCGAGCTTCTTGCCCACACTCCATCGCGCATGCGCGGCGCTCCGGTTTGTTTGTAAGCGCGAGTTTAGCAACCGCCAGGGTCGCGACATCCGACAGCATGACGCTCCGGTGACGTCATCTGTTGTCACTTGGGGACCACTTTGGAAGCATGGGAGGACGATGTACACACCAGGCGAAGACGCGTTCCAAGGCACCGCGCCCAAAGAGCAAAGCCTTCGCGCACACTACGCTCCGCTTAACAGCCAGCTGTACAGCGTTAGCGTGGCGTCACGAAACATAGCGTCATTGTCTTGGAAATACAAAGTGAGACTTCGACGACGGGCAACGCGGTGGGAGAAGCGACAATGGAAAAGGCACTCGCACACCGAGCAGCGCGACCTTGAAGAGGTGTCACTCGACGGGCCCATGCGCGGAGCCAACCCCGACGTCACGCCGCTACGCAGTGACGCTGCTTTTAGCAGGCCGCATGCGGGGACGCGAGTCTGGTTCCCGCGTATACGCGCAGTGCCCACACCTCGTGTTGGCCTCTATCTCACAAATATCTGCAATGAAGACAAAGGCACGGGCACGAGTGCGTGGCTTCAGAAAGTGCCTTTCATGCACGAGTCCTCGTATAAACAGGAGCATGCTGCTGAGGGGTCACACTGCTTGTATACATTACACAAAAGACGGTCTGCATAGAGATTCGAACGCGAGATCCGTGCTTCGAATGCCACGCGGAAATGACTTCGAGGACCTTGGCACGCGGCATTCGAACCACGGACTGTGCGGTGACTCCTTTTCTTATGATGTATGAGCAGTGTGAACCGGGCTTGTGTCTTTACGTTCCACGCATGCGTGACGACCGCCATAACTATATTGGCGACGTGACCGACCGAAAGCGTCGCGCTGGTCGGCCCTCCTCCACGATCTTGGAAACCCTGAGATGGGGAACGATAAAAAAAAAAAAAAAAACGGACGAACACAACAAAATCTTAAACGCATTTGCGTTTGAGATTTTGTTGTCTCAAACGCATTTGCGTTTGAGATTTTGTTGTGTTCGTCCGTTTTTTTATCGTTTCCCATCTCAGGGTTTCCAAGATGTCGAATAACTGTATAGTTCATAGAAGGCAGGCGCCAGTGCACGAGACAGCTCGTGCCGCCAAGTGCTGTGCTCGCGCAGAACCTCAGCGGGGTTGTCGCGCGTGCAGAAAGACTATTCCAGATGGCACGATGCATGGCGGCAGCGGTGGCGTTATGAGACTGGCTGCGAGATCCGTCCATTGCAAGCATGGCGCCCGGACTGGTGCCCCATGAATGCAAGCACGTGCAGCTTGACATAGCTTTGGCAAGCCGGAAATTCCACGGGCTTGTCCGCACGAGCAGGGACATGGCGGAGCGGCCAGTGGCCTTGCCGTCGTTCCTCTAAAGGCTGAACTCCATGGGACGAATTATGTGACGAATAACTGGCGAACGCCGCCCGACGGCACGCTCGTTTTGCGCGGGACGTAGCAGCCACTGTGTTGATTCCACGCGCAGAGCAAAAGCCGCCGGGCAAAATTTGTCGGTTATTCGCAGCATATTCGTCCCATGGAGTTCAGCCTTAAAGGGGCGATGCAACGATTTTTGTACTTTGCCCAAATACCGTTTACAACGGATCCCTGACGTTAATGACCTGTGAAACACCCGTTCGTTTTACATCGCACGCAATTGAAATCGCAGAAAAAATTAAAGAAAATGAGCGGCGTTCATTCCCTCAACTCGCAGCCAAAACAAGTGGCCACGTGATCTGGACCCGATTATATGCCGCCAATGTTGATCATAGCCACGCGCTGGGGTCGGCAAAGCATAGGACACGCGCTGAGTTCCAGACATTGTTATGGTTCGGCTATTGTCGTCATTGCAGCGATTGGACACGGGCCACTACCCGAATGCTTCTCGAGCTATCGATTATCACGAGCCCAAATCGAGTGCCAACGCAATGCTCGGCTCCAATATATGAGCCACATTCAAATATCGTCACTGGGAGGTGCTGCGGCCACCGAGTTACGTCATCAAGTTTTGCGAAGGAGAGATTGAATGAAAACGCTCGCTTTTGACCTTGAAATTACACCGCAACAAAGGAGTCTCTTGGCCAGTGGCATTGCGTGCGAGTATCCTTGAGTCCCACTAGTGCCAGTAGGCTCGTTTGAAGTGAAGAACATTCCAATCGAATTTCGTTGCACCGCCCCTTTAAAGGCTGAACTCCATGGGACGAATTATGTGACGAATAACTGGCGAACGCCGCCCGACGGCACGCTCGCTTTGCGCGCGACGTAGCAGCCACTGTGTTGATTCCACGCGCAGAGCAAAAGCCGCCGGGCGGCGTTCGCCAGTTATTCGTCACATAATTCGTCCCATGGAGTTCAGCCTTAATGCGGCTGGGAGCACTTCCGGTTCCGGTGCAATGTTACGTCACGAGCCACGTGACTGCCCATTTTGCTGTCGGGACAAAAAAGAAAGAACAACAAAAAAACACTCAATCTTTTGAAGGCTTACGCACATAAATTAAGATTGATCCTTGTTCTGGGTTCAAATTAAGATTGATCCTTGTTCTGGGTTCTGTGATCATTCGGGGTTTATTTAATTCACTATGGAAAAAAAATAAGTTAAAAAATTATTTTACGTTTTTTTAGATGCTTCATTTTCTCCAGTCTTTCCTTTAACAGCTGTTGTGCGTCCAGCTCCAAACGAACACACCTGTCCTAAATTACGAACAGCGCAGCGATTGCGGCGAAGCAGTTATTAAAGGAGCACCAACACCCTAAAGTCGTATTTCTTTTTGTTGTCTAAAACGATGCCAGTTGCAGTCATAAACACGCAAAAACATAACCTAACGCAAAAAAAAAAAAAAATCCACGCGCGCGCTGTTTTTTTTTTTTTATTTTGGGCGTTTTTTCCTCCCCGCTCCTCACCTCGCTTCTTGTGCTCTCTGACGTCGAAGAACATGAAATTCACAAGCTTTGTAGGCTACATTTCTATAGCATTTAACAACGGCATTCGTAAAACACGTTTTTAACACAATTGCGAACGCACTAGGGGCCTTCTTTTTGAAATAACGAAAATCGGAATAGGGTGTGATGTCGCCTCCTGGATTTTTATCCTCCCTCGGAAAACATGGCGGCGCTCGACGCATGCAGCAGAGGATAGTCGGTGAGTCGGGGAATCGAACGAAGTTGTCTCTTTTTTTTTAGGTGCCCGAAGACCTCTCAGACTTCGAAAAGGAAATCGTCAAACGGTCAAAACAACTGGCTTTGGTGTCTGCGTACCGTAGTTTCGGGCGTGACTCCGCCGGGGCAGGCTTTCACGCGGAACCGGCGCGACGTGGTTCCTGACGTCGCTGACAAAAGTCCACTGCGCGTTCTCTTCGACCTCCCACCGTTTTAAAGAATAAACCAATTCCTTCTTTGACAAAGCTTCTTTGACAAAGCCAGGTTGGACAAACAATGTGTCAGTGTATCATCCGTAGCTTTGTCAAAGAAGGAATTGGTTTATCTAGAGATATCATCAAAGCACCGATAGTGATGAGAAATGTTTCGCTTTATTATTTTTTTAATTTAATTTTTTATTTTTTATTTTTTAGTATTATGTTCTTTAGTTGTCTTTGCATGATTTATTTAATTATTAGTTATTTTTAATGTGTATTGGCTATTTGGTCTCTGGTGTGTAAAAATTTAAATTGTTCTCATTAACGGCAAAGGTGAAGTTGAAGATTTGGGGAAGAAGAAATATAGAACTGAGTTGAAAGTCAGCGCTGCGAGTCTGTTTGCTTCTTGTGTGCATGTGAGTGTGACTGTTCATCCGCGCTGTTCCATCCAAGCATGAATTACCAACTTGCCCAAGCATCCACATTATCAAGCTTTCGCATTCATTCGAAAAGGGGCAAACACGTTCAGGCCGAGGTGACTTTAAACAGTTGAGCGTACTTCCAAAGAGCGGCGCTGCTTCAGAGGAATCTGCTACGTCACGACTACGTAGCAGATTCCACAACGTTGCTAGACTACCTCCCAAATAGGCTCCGCATGCATCCACCAGGTGCACATTGGAAGATCGTTTATTTAGCTTTAAAGTTAGTTTTCTTGTGCCTTTCAACGGAAGACTGGTGTTTTTGAGGTTAGGGTGCAACATGCAACATATTCAAACAAGAAAATGAGCGCAGAAATTTCGTTTCCCTACCCCTTTAAGCGAAATCGATGAAGAAAAGTTTCAACACCCCATACCTAACAAAAAAAAAAGAGAGAGAGAGAGAGAGAGAGAGAGAGAGAAAGAGAGAAAAGAAAAAAAGGCGGACCCTCAATCTCGTACACGCCGGTGAGAAGTGGGTCGCGGGTAGTCGATAGATGGCCAAAGTGCCAAGGATTGCTGACAGCCGAAAAAAGAAACAAAATGGCGGCCCATCGATCGCCCTGCGTGTTTTTCCGATATCGGTCCGGCCGAAGCCCAACGACAGCAGAGACGGGTCGGAGCTCACGACGCCAATTGGATTAGGCCGGAGCAATCCCCGGGCAATGATTTCCGCCTCCGGACTTCCGAGGCGTCACCGGCACACATTGTTAGGTCGACGAGTGCCCCAGCAAAACAAGTGTACGGGCGACCAAAAAGCCAGCTGATTTCCGCATATCTCCGCAGAGCAATAATTCTATACTTGTCATGACCACGGGCGCATATAAAAAGGAGCGGGGGGGGGGGGGGGGGGTAAGTTTTCTATGGGAAATAACGACAAAGACGAGCTTTTCTCAGGAAGGAATGTTCCGTTCCTGGTGAAATGCAAATTATTAGGTAAACATAATAGAACCGGGCAACGCTCGTGACGTCACGTCTCTTTACAGACCTACACGTGATTTGCCTACACGCCCCCTATGGGGGGGGGGGGGGCGGGTACACCCCTCCCTTTTTTTTGCCCCCGTTAATTCGCAACAACACTTCTCTCAAAAAAAAAAAAAAAGAATTAGGCTTTTTTTTTTTTTTTTTTTTACGCGTACTGGCGTTCACGCGTACTGGCGGTTGAACGGATCCACTCACAACGCGCCTTCAGAAGCAACTGATTGACCCCCCGCGTAATTTCACGAAACTTTGTGGCTGAAAATACACTCGCGAGGTCGTAAGCCGCGGCACCTGCAGGAGCCGCGCAACGCCTAGCGAGGGGCGCGCCTCGAAACAACCTGAACTCTCAGCAGATGCAGCTGCTTGAACTCAATGAAATGAGTAATCTTTTGCCGATCGACAAGCTCTCATAGGGTGGTTGACGGCGAAACAGTAGATGATCGAACTCCTATCGAGTATTCGCGACTGCACAACCGTTTTCCTACCGAGTTTCAATCGCTAATTCGTAAACATCGAAAGCTCGAATTGAGTGGATTGGCCGCTCCCGCGATAGACATGATTTAGCAGTGTCAACGCCCACGCGAACAAACTCAAATCAAGATTGTTCTGGTGTGCCTTTTAATTAACGTGGCCGAAAGCGGTGGCAACCAGTTTGCCGAACGACGTTTCATCTTTTTCTCGTTGGTTTTCGTTTGCGTTCGTTAATAATTGCAACGTTTCGTCGAACCAGACCCTAATGTTTTTGCAATAAAAAAAAAAAAAAAGCCTTTTGTGTCTCGCGTGGTTTGCGGGGACTTTGGTTGCACGGCGTCAAGAAACCTCAATCAGAATGCGGGCATCTGGGCCGGGATTCGAACCCACCACCTGAACATCCGAAAGGGCCGCCGGCCCCTCGCCTCAGAGTCAACCAGGCGGCTCCGAGGCTTAGGTAAACACGCCTCGCTGAATCACGCGCTAGACTTTACCGGCTTCCAGATTCGATTACCGACGCCGTCGACCAAACGTCGCAGGAGCACGTGTCCCCGCGAGACAAGTTTCCATGAAACGCGTGTCAACGAAGGGTTGTCCACAGAACGTGTGTCCATAGAAAGTTGTCCACGAAACACGTATCGGCCAATCGACACGGACCCTCCAAGCCGGAGGTTGCAAACATGTCTCACAACATCGCAATTTTGTTTTAACCAAAAAGTGAGGTCAGGCAAAATAATGGCTCATAGTTCTCCACTTTTCAACAAAAGCAGCTGCGCTGGAAGCAACGTTCCACAGCGGGCGGCAGCGTGCTTACGAAACCGCATTGGCATGTGGCGAGTCGGATACTCTAAAGCAAAATGCAACAGCCGCACTTTGGGATGAAAATAGTCTATAACCGCACAAAGTACAGGGTGTTAAAAAAATAAATTAAAAAAACTAGATTAAAAAAAAATTAATAAATTACGCATGGTTGAACACTCATTCTCCGCCGAAAGGCAGCGCTATAGGTCCAAACCAGACAGGGAGTCTGGCCAGTAGGCGTGGCGACGAAAACTCTGAGAGGAGAAAAGTGAAAGAAAGGAGGAGAGCGCCAAAGGAGCGACAGAGGGAGGAGGGAGCAAAGAGGAAACGACCGCCATTTTGACGCTACACGCTTTCGGCGCCGAGCACTGGTGAGGCTCGTCTGCTACGGGCCGACTTTTTTACACCCGAATGAAAGTTTGCGGTCAAACGTCAAGAAAACGTCATTCGTTAGGTTTCTAACCTACCGAGGAATAACGCTATAATTTTCTTGCCAGAGCCAGCAAGATAAAAGGAAAGAAGCGAAATTTGGATGTCGATCCCACGCATTCCACCGGGCGAATGAACAAAAATGGCGGCCCTCCCCGCCCAGCTGGGAGCAGCAGAGATTTCACGCGCATGCGCTCGCGCATCGCACTCTGCGCCGCAGGCTGATTGGCGGCGAGATCATAAACTGACTAAACTCTCCCAAACTACGGCTCTGGAACTAGATGCCTAAGTTTCAGAACGAACCGATATCTTATTCAAAAGATACGCGATTTTCTGAAACTTTCAAGGGGAAAATGGGGTCCATTTTCTCCCGTTTTCCGTTTCCACGTACTCGAGACCTCCGTTGGCCACCATTATCCTATTTACATTTTCAGAAAATCGTTTATAACATTCGAATAAAATATCGGTTCGCGCTGAAACTTTGCCATCTGGTTCGGACCTCTAGCTCTATTAGCGGCGAGATGTTTTGGTGGCGCCCTCCTGTGGTTCCCCCTTGTGACGTCATTACTTTGCAAACAACAAGTTCGATGGTGTTTGTTATTAGCATGGTGGAAGCTTGAAATCATGGCGCTCTCAAAGGAACACTGCCAACACCGTCAACATCAAAGTTCTTTCATTCCTCTTATTTCCGTCGATGATAAATCCCCTTTCCGACGTCATAGTCAGCGTTCGGCCAATCGTGGAAGGCCGACCACAGCGACGCTTTCGGTCGCGCACGGGGCTAATACCTTCGGGCGGAGAATGGGCGTTCGGCGATGCGTAATTTAATTTTACGGTGGAAAAAAAAAAAAAAAAAAAAAGCCCGTACTTTTTTTTTAGGACACTCTGTATATAGTTGCTTGGAAGCAGTGTGCCTGGAACGGGTCTTCGTACCGTCGTATTCTGCCTACGCCTCACAAGTGCATCCCAAAGTGGCAACCGATTGCGTCGTAGGGGCCGCCGTGTCGCGCTGTCGGATGACGCGATCCCGGCGGTTGGTCGTAGAAATGCTGGCTAAAAAGGGCGAGAGGACGCGAGGGTCGTCGTCGTCGCGGCGTCCTATGTCGCGCCGGCTTCGCTTTCCGTCGGCTGTCTGGCCGCAGAGAGACCTATACACCTTTTTCGTTTAGCCTCGTACCCGGCCACGTTGTCCCCGTATCCGGTATGCGTTCCGAACAAAAAGCAAGAGATTACAACCCCGAACAAGTAAAAAAGTATAGAAGGGTCATAACAAGAACGACTGATGGTTGCAATTAAAATGTTAACACGTTCTACTGTCGAGGCGAGAAGAGAGCGATGTTTTCACGCATACCGGAAGTTCCAGAATTGAAGATGGCGGCACCCATGTAGAAAAGGTGTATAAGGCCTGCACCACCGCCAGGATCGCGGCAGGCGGCAGCTTTTATGACGTCACAACGCGGAAATCGAGGAACCCCTTTTGAGGACGGGGTAGTAAACACACCATATTGGGAAACGAACGTTATCGTGGCAAGGGGTCGGTGTCCGCTCGATGCTGTCTTTTGCACACACACGTACGAGTACTCACGGCATGGATGAGAACGCCGTGGAGGTTGCCCCGCCTCCAGCACGAGCTTTTCCTATTTTCGACAACGCTCGGGCGTCTCGTGAGCTTCGAATGACGTGCACGAGCAGCCGAAGCACGGCGACTGCTTTCATAGCCTCCTCTATACTGACAAAGCCTGGCTGATCGCCACGAGAAGCGGCCGCCGAAATGGAAAAGGTAGAGCGGCAGACAACGGATGAGAGCAGAGTCACCTGACGGGCGCCCCGCTGCGGCGAGACGCCGAAACACACTTCTCCCGAGCGATGGAATGTCCGCTCGTGCTCATCCGCGTTCCTCGCCGCTGCAAAAGCTGTGCGCTGACGTCCAGGTTCCCCGAGAAAGCTCTCGTGCTACCAGATCCTCGCGCTCCAAATCTGCGACCGGGCACTCTACTGCCAGGCTTTGTGAGTATAGACGTTTCCACTGTTTACAAAAATCACAGTCCACACGTGTTAAATCACAGTCCAGAACGCGCACGTTCGTCGCTTCGGAAAGCGAGCAAATCACGCGCCATACGCACGAACACTGAAAATGGAACCTGCCAAGTGTCCTTTTTTGGAAAGGTCTATAGAGGAGGTATATGCTGCTTTTCGGACCTCTTGCAGGTCGAGCGAGCGGTATCAAAACACAATAATTTGAGTTTTTTTTTTTTTTTTCCCCCGTTTTGCCGAGAGCGGGTTTTTTCAGCATTCATTTAACACCATCGAACTTCCTGTAACCCCATCGGGAACAAGCTGTACTGCCCCCACATTATAACATCTAACGTCACGTTTTTAGTGTCACCAGTACAGCCCTCGGACCAAATTTATTGCGACTTTTAATGTGGGTTTCCAGTTCAGATGTGGCTATTAATGCGTTGAATCAATCTTGGCAAATGCGGGGCTGTCAAAATTTTGCTAGAGATTAACCGACTTGACTGCTTCAACGAGACTTGTGCCGAACTCATCACAAGTAATCAAATTACTAGTAATCGATTACTTTTTGGAGTAATTTCGTAATTCTTCGAAGACATTGATTAGGAGGCACCGCGAGAGTTATCTCAGTGACTTTGGGAACTACTAAAGTTACTCGTAACCGATACTGTCTTCCGTCTCCCCTTTGTATACGGGCGTCCTTTTGTTTTCTACAAGTTCCCTACCCAGGAATCCGCGGACCAAGTCTCCCGACAGGAGGAAAGATTTACCAAAATTGGTGAATTAAGGAGAGGGATAGTTTGCAATTCGATCATTTTAACCCAACGACGGACAATACACAAAAGACCCGTTTTCAAACCGACAGAAAAATCTGTTTTCAAAATTTCAAGTATACTCGGAAAACGAACGGCTACTTTTTCAAGTAACAGCCAATTACATTACAACACACAGACGTAAAAAAAGAAAACAAGAGATTCACTAGACCGATCTCGCAGCGCAAGAGCAGATCATTAGGGCGGCGTCACGTATACGAGAAACACTAACTGAGATCGGTATATTGCATACGACAGCGAAGCTGTTGATGGCTAAGGTTCCGTGGATTTTTCGTGTGCGTCAACAAAAACTCAGAAAGGGCTCGCATCGCCCTCTCTTTGTCATCGATCCAAACCCCGCTTGCGTGCCTACTTTCCTTTCCTTCCGCCAGGTGGCGGTTCCGTCGCGCGTATCTAGTTTCCTCAGGCTCCTCGGGGCGGCGATAGCCCTCGGCATGTGTGTGCGTACCTTTTGTCACGATGACACCGATCAAAGCAATAAATGTGTTCGTACCTTTGTTCAAAATTCTGTGTGACGTCTGTGTCGTGTGCTAAACAGCCTCGCTGGTCATCCACCTTCACAGAGTGGAATGGCTCATCATGTTTAACCAAGAGTCATTGCCATCGATTAGACTTTTATAGAGTACGTGTAAAAGACTGCCCTTCGACGCACTATTGCGGGCAATATGAGCATGAAACAGTCCTTTCTGCTTCTTTGGTGTATCAGCCAGTTTTGGAGAGAGCTGTGGCCAGAATTGGGAATGAGACGCGAACTTTCATACTTCGGACTATTTGATGAATTAATAGATAACAAAACTTGAAAAAAAAAAAAAAAAAAAAAACTTTGGATTGGTTTTTGCAGTTTACATTGTCCGCTGGGTACGATCTTGCACGCTGAGGGCGTGTTTCGCACCGGCTTCGACGACCTCGCGAGCGACGCCTTCGCTGCGTTCGAAGCTCCAAGATATAAAAGCGGAGCAGTGTTCCCTCGGTCAGGTCCCTCGACAGCTAAAGAGCAGACGAACCCTCCCGCCGCCCGTTTTCTTGGGCGTCTAAACAGACTCCGCGTGTATCTTGGGGACGTGCCAGCAACGCAATCTCTGTCCAAAACAGATACCGCCGTTAATCTTCCAAACAACCCCGGCTCCAAGCAGGAGCGAAATCTCACGCCATCCAGAACCAGAAGGACGTGTTGCGGAGCATTTCCAGCGGCTAAATCTTCCTGCGTGAAAACTGCGTGAATTTTAACGCAGAAATTAACGGAACCACGCATAATAGCAGTTCGGGTATATTTATTGCGGAGCGTAAAGAAGACAAGTGCCTCGATATTTGTGCAAACGTATGTACAAAAGCGCACACAAAAACGCCATGTTTTGATCATATCTGATACACTCGGAGACGAACAAAATGGGTTGCGAATGAGCTGGGTACATGCTGCGTGCACGTCACATGACCTCACGTTCGTTCTCAAGTGTCATCCTGTATATTCCTCACATGACCTTAACCCGTATGTTGGGCGAGACTCGCGTGTCGCTTCTCTCGTGAAAGCAGCACATGGCATTCTGTGTTAAAAAGAGATGGAAACAAAATAAGTAGTAGCCTTAGTATTTGCTCCTGCTGGGCGCCCGGTGGAAGTTGCGTGCTCGTTGAACTAGTCACATGTATGTCTGTCGCCATGTGATCACACTCTTGCCCATATGTGCAGGGAGGGGCGTCAGGTGATGAAGGCGGTTGATCGGTCCGGCCAGCGTATAGCTCGCACCGCACTGCCAGCTTAGGGGTGACCCCAAGTATAGACCCGAACGAGCGGACTGTACAGCTTTCAAGAGAATTTACCTTTCCATCCCTGAAAGCTAAAACAACATCAACGTAATGCCTTAAAAAAAAAAAAAAAATCAGACGACTGGATTGAAAGGTTATTAAATTACGCAGCGTCCTGATGAATCGAAGATAGGCGCCGAAAAAACAAGGAAAAGAGACGTAAACACTGGTGTTTACGCCTCTTGTCTTTGTTTTTTCGGCGCCTATCTTCGATCAAGAACCAACTCGCCCAAATTGCCATCTTAATGCAGTCCTGATGAATGTCTGGGCCCAAATGTTTAGGCAACTCGTCGAAACCCATCTAAACGGTCAACTCCACGGTTATTGATTTCTCTTTAACAAACTTGCCCCCCCCCAAAAAAAAAAAAAACAAACAAAACACCCCGTTTAAACCACGAAACTTGAATCGGGCGGCAGCTTGCGCCATCTATAGCCAGTGTCGAGCATTACACGCAGCGCTCCCTCGTCAAAAATAGACTTCCGGGGTCGCGCGGTCAACTTTACGGGGCGTCCGCGCACCTTGAACGCGAATGAAAGCTACGCACGCGCACACTTCCCTGATGAATAGCCACGTTCACGTTCTAATGCACAAACCACACAATCTGACATTGGCCTCGGAATACGCCATTCAATAGTGCCAACACGTGCGTTTGTTTATCCATTGTTTCTCGTGGGTCACGTGACGCTCTCATCCCAGAGAGGAGAGTAGGACACGGATTACATTGGTACAGCAGGCGAAGAACGCGCCATTTACGAACAAGCCCGAGCTTACGCCACGCACCTAAGTGCCTTAAGCCCGGTTCACACAGTTGCGTTTGACTGCGTTTGACTGCGTTGCGGCAGCGAGAAACCAGGACATCCCTGCTGCTTATATCGCGTGCCAAGATGATTCCTTGAATTGGATTCCACGCTTCATACGAAGCACAGATGTGCCGGTGACTCGCTTTCGGTTCTCGCCGCAACGCAGTCAAACGCACTCAAACGCAAGTGTCTGAAGGCCGGTTCAGACACTTGCGTTTGAGTGCGTTTGACTGCGTTGCGGCGAGAACCGAAAGCGAGTCACCGGCACATCTGCGCTTCGTATGAAGCGTGGAATCCAATTCAAGGAATCATCTTGGCACGCGATATAAGCAGCAGGGATGTCCTGGTTTCTCGCTGCCGCAACGCAGTCAAACGCAGTCAAACGCAACTGTGTGAACCGGGCTTTAGGCTAGGTGACGCAAGCTACCGGCCGTAACAAAGGGTATAGCCATTGAAATCAGGTATACCACTGCTTGCAGGAGTCTTTGCCGAGCATCACGCCCGGATCTTGGGAAAGTAGCGCCATTGCCTTCCCTGCCTGCTATAGAGGGGCACAAACAAGACGAGCAAACCTCGCAAGGTGACTGGTTGCTTGGTCTCAGTTGCCATGGCAATCGCCATTTCGGCCCATTCAAATCTTCGGAGCTTCGAAAGGGTTCTTCTGAACCAGTCGCACCAAGATCGCTATGGAGCATCGTCGTACTGAAAACGTTCCTCGCCAATATAAGCGTCTTTGGCGCTGCGCATGCAATCTACTTATCAATCGCGCTTATTTTCACATATTTCTTACATTGGTATTGTGGTTCTTGCGTATTTAAAGACGAGAAGATTATTTTTTCGAGGCCGCCAAGCACCGGGCCGCACGTGGTGGCGGTGCGAAAATATGCGCTTGCTTCGCCGGGTCAGGATAACAAAATCTCGGTAATCGAGAAACCGTACAGCAGGCTTGACTTGAGCTGGTTGGTACATATTGAATAGGGTCAGCTGAACAGTTACCAATTAGAAAAACCGAGAGAGGTTTTTATCACTAGCTGTAGTAGGGAAAAAAAAAAAAAAGGGAAACGAAGTATTAAAGCAAGCAAGTTGATAGTCAGCGGTGTGCATGTCTTTTCCTCTCGGTTTTTCTGATTTGTAACTGTTCAGCTTACCCTATTCAATCGAGAAACGTCTGTATAAGGAGTATTCACTGGGCGCCATATTTGTGGGTGCTGCTTAGAGCGCATGCTCAGAACGAGCCCAAATTAATAGGCTGCTAAGACCGGCAATCTTGACGGTGCGGAATGCACGTTACAAAAGAACTGTGGAAGCTCGCCAGCAGCACGCGCTCACCAGTCGCGCACACAGCTATGGCCGCCAGTGAATACTTCCTATAAAGCTAACCGTCGCCAGCGAATTTAGATCGGCTCACGAGGAATGGAAACGTGAAGGAATGGCTCATTCTATGAACCAAAATGGTGACAGCACGGGGAGCCTGGCGCTACTTTCCCAGGATCCAGTTACTTTAGTTGTTTGTTTCCTCTGAGAACTGTCAATGCTCGCATTCAAGCTCACCCGCCCTCTTGTTTTTGCGCACGCATTTACTTATTGGACGCTTCTTCTATTCGAGTTTGACATTGTTCTGGAACGCGTGCACACCGTTTGAGAAATAATGAGCAATCCACCTTTTTCTCGGAAATCGGCGGTTCGAGGTGTTTGGGTGAAGAGCGCTCGGGGTCAACGTTAGCTTGCAGGAGTCTCTCGCCTGAAAGCCTGTCATAGTCGCTCGTAAATCCATGGGACGCGAACACGCGTTTTCATACCAGGATCACTAACCCATTATTTATATATACATAAAAAGGTGGTTTGTAATGAGTCATGAATTTGTTGAAGGCATTTTTCTCGCGAAGAAAATAAACAAGCAGTAAGCTGCAACTCGGGCAACGAAACTATGAAAGCGGCGACACAAATATGCAAAACAACTGCATATTTTTGCAGCTGCCTACGTGTTTGACAGGGTCAGCTTTATGCTGAGTCTGTCGGTAACACAATGTAGCTGTTAAGAGCCATTTTTCACGCTTAGGAATTAAGAGGAAAGGAATTATCGGGAACTTTAATCAACCGGAATGGAGTTGTAACTGCATGGGGGTGCCCATTCCGCAACCCTGGTTGATATACTAATGTTTAGCCCGAAGAAAAAAAAAATTGTTCCCATTTTAATTTCTTTTGCTTTCTTCCGTTCGCAATGTTTGTTCGACAAGTGCCCTACTATAGAGAAGCGCCAAGCTGTTTCTAAACAATGAAAATAGATGAATGATTTAAAGCTACCGGCGCCGATCAGATCTGCGCACCTTGGTTGCCGACCCAAGCTGTGCACACGCAAGCGACACTCCCCAATGCCACGGAAGGTAATTTGCGAGTAAAATACGACACACATTTGTTTTTAACTTTGTGTAGAATGGCAATTTTCGCCAGACAATTCTGGCCCGCGTTTCCCAGAGACAGCCACTGAAAAAATGTCATTACACTGCCCGTTGAACCGTGTACCTGCACACTCGCTGGCAGAATGGGTGCGCCTTTGAAACATACAAGGCCACACAGCGCTACACGCACAACGTAACAGCGCAAGACAAAGTGGGAAAAAAAAAAAAACAGGTAATATGATTAATAATACGATATTTTACCTAGCAAGGGCAACGACGGTCGATAAAGTACAATACGCAAACCGCGTATAGAAATCCGCGGTTTCGGGCAATTCACCTCGTTATTTTATGCTGTTTCATTTTTTTTTTTCAGCCAGATTCTCCGAAGGTCATCGGCAATAACCTACACAAACTGTCGATAATTAGAATTACCAAAGTTTAAAAAAAAATGGTTGATAAAATATTTGCAAAAGACACAGCCGTTAACCGTCCATCCATCTTCAATTTTCACGCATTATCCATCAGCCGCCGCCATGCTGCGCTGCATGCACCACCGTCTTTATCCGCATATGACTATAGCGTCCACAAATTCCTCAAAGTGACCCCTGGCTGTACTTGTTATTCCCGTTCGACTCGCAAGCTGGCATTCTAGGCTCGAGCGGCATATTTGTGCGCCACGGGCTTGCGCAACTTTTCAAAGTATAATACTAGAGGAAAACATTAATTCCAAGCGCAGGGACAGACACATTATGCTGCCCGGAGTTATCATGCGAGCCAAATTCCTCTATCTGATCGAAAGACACGGCGAAAAGACGGTCGCCTAGGGGCAATAAGGCCACTGGAAGGTCGCAGAAGATCGGAGATCACAAGCTGTGCCCGTTCCGACGGTGTCCAGGGCACAGAGTTCCGTGCTCTGGTGACGCCTACCGCACAGATGGACTGATCAAAGCTATAGAGACGTCACATATTTGTGTCAAACCTTCGAATCTTTGACGAAAATTGAAGATGGTTCGCGTTATATTTTACGCAATATAAAGGCAAATGAATCTTTTTTGCGGTTTAGTTAAGCAGAGGATGAGCCACGTCGGTTGCCATCAGACATCACTAAAAGGACAAAATGACACGTTGTGTCGTTTGTCTGTCCTTGTGTTAGTATTTGAATAACGACTAAGTTTGTTAATGCGCATCGATACACCCAATAAATATTGAACCCCCTTCGATACGTGGCGTCAGCTACAATGCGCTAAAAGTTGGGTCTTCCTCCCCCAAAATACCGCATTTAGGTCGAAGCGCGAAAATCGAACACCATGACGGCAGTACATCGCTCAATGCTTTTCATTCCCTTTGCTGCAAACTCGCATCTTAGGTGTAAAAAAAAAAAAAAAAAAAAAAAAAAACCCAAAAAGATTTCTTCTTTTTTTTTTAACAATAGTTGGGACGCGCGTGGCAAAAAAAGGAATTTTACGCAAAAAAAAAAAAAAAAAGTAGAGCAGTTTTGAAGGTGAGAGATTTATTTGAAATTCTGCGCGGAATGTCCATGACGTGACGGAATTACCATTTCGGTCCCATTCGCTCTTTCCACCTCTCCTCCACGCACCCGAAATGCCGAGAGAGAAAACAAATGGAGAGGAGGTGACTACCGACTAAATCGCGTCTCGCGCCGTCAACATTGTTCTAAAAAGATTTTTTTTTTTTTTTTCGCGTAAAATTAATATTGCGACACGCGTGTCCCAACCAAACTGTTAAAAAAGTTTTTTTTTTTTTTTTTTTTTTTTTTAGGGGCTTTTTAAGAACAGACGCAGTGAAACCGAAACCACGGGACTAGCTCGGACGAACGTGACTAAAAGACTCGGGAAATCACTGCATTTTCGATGTTTGGTGGTCATAAAAGTTATCTATTATTAACATGTGCATCGGACAATCTACTACTTCTTAAATACTCCGTGCACTGTTACGTCGTCGCACACGAAGTGGGAAAGAGATGGGGATAAAGGAAGTCAACACGCTGCTTTCCCTTGTCCCCGTACCTATACCTGCACGCTCTAATTTGTCAAGATATGGCAGCACTGATGGGCAATTTTCGTGCCGCAAATTTGTTGCGCGACAGTTGAGTCCTTTGGTAGTATTTCGGGAAGCATAAAGATCTTGCAATGGCGTACTAACTGGAAGACCTAGTCAATTACGACATAAAACATTTTCGTCTTGATCTTACGACAGTGGCGTAGCCAGGGAGAGGGGGTTAAACTTAATGGATAACATTTACGCTTACAAGTACCGCCAACCATTGTTGTGGAAACGCCCAACATACATGCCAAGAGCAGTTGCTCCGCTCATTTCGAGGGAGTCTGAAGGGGAAACTGGGAAGTTATAAAATATCCCCCTCCCCCCCCCCCCCCCCCCCCCCAAAAAAAAAAAAAAAAAAAAATTGTTTTTGATTTACGAATAGCTTCCCATAGACATCCAATCTGCACATATTTCATATCCAACCGGTGTCCGCGGCTCAACATATCGACATACGATCCGCACACGTAGGAAATTCCATTCCCATCCGTCGATTGCAGTGCTCGCGGGTACGCAAGGCTTTCTACCTGTACTGTACTCTCCGACCAAGTTACGTTGAAACCGGGTATGCTACAACCATTCCGAAGTCACCTGTACCTCGGCATCAGATAGCTCTGCTACTGCTGGGACGAACTCTCCTAAAGTCGCTTTGGCAGTTCACTTGTTGCACCTCACGCTCTTTTTTTTTTTTTTTTCTCTCTCTGAACAATGATACATATTTTCTGTGGCAACCTTCCTTTGTAACTGCACCGAATGGCACGAAACAACGTGTGTGCGAATGGCGATTCCAATCGAATAGTGCTGCGTGATTCATAGTTTTCCCATGCTAGGCAAACTCGCAACAAACAAGCACTGTTTGCAGCGTTGAAGCTAAGGATGACGCTGTGCTATTCGAATTAAAGCAACATTCGCACATCTCCAACTGATGCAGCCCAAGTTCGCCACGTTTCGCGCCCAGTTTCTGAAGACGAACTCTAGCGGCAAATAGATCCATTCGGGTCGAAAACTTTCCCCCTCCGAGCTGACCGTTTTATCCTCGATAATCCGCTACCACGCACGCAACAGAGATTGAACGAGGTCGTTCTCATCGCGCCAGAAAAAAAAAGCTCCGACGTCGCCGACGCCGTCAGCGGGGACCGCGGTGTTAAAAAGATCAAGACGCCATGCCCCCAGCAGAGCGAGCGACGACGGGCCGCACGGAAATCATCTCCCGAGATAATAAAAGAAGAAAAAAAGAAAAGGTTTCCGACTGGGAGAAAACAAAAACAAGAACGGCGTGCCCAAGGCGTCGTCGCCGTCAACAAAGTGGCTCGGTCGGCGACGACGAACGCCCAACCGAAGGTGCGAAAGCGAGATCACGGGCGGTTCCGGGTCGAGCAGGTAATCAACCATTTGTTGGGGAGTGTTCAAATCGTCTCGACCTTGAACCCTCCAACGACGGAATTCACTCCTCCCAGCGCCGCTGCTGCTGCCGTTTGGAAGAAAAAATAAGGGGCGCACCGAAGAACGCCGTAGAAAGCGGTCGCGAGATAGAGGTTTCCGCTTGACCGAGCCTCCCCTTCTGAACGCAGCAAAGCGGCCGCCGCACCGAACGTCACTGCTCGCTTCCCCCTAATGAGCCGCGTTCGAAAGGCGGAAAAAAGTGCCCGTGGCGAAGAATGCGGCAAAAGCAGTGGGACAACCGGCGGACGGCTATCCACGCCCCTCTTCGGCGAGGCGCCTCGAGCGGGCTCGGGCTCGCCGAACACCCCGACTGACCCGGAGGCCCGTCCAGGTCCCGGGGGACCCTCGGACACGGTCCGGACGATTCGGCGGCCGTGTCGGGCCGAGTTATGCCATGCAAACGAGTGACTTCCGCCGACGGCGCTCGGTGGCTCGGTTGCACTCGGCTCGGCCTAGCAGGAATGCCCTCCTTGAAGCTTCACCCCCTCCCTCCCAAACAAACGTCCGATTCGGAAGGCTAGCCTGGCGCGTCGCGCCCGTCGCTATCTCGATAAAGAGGCGGTACTCACCGTGCCGTGTCCCCGTCGACGGATCAAGACGAGATATCCTTTGCGGAGAAGTCGTGCACCTCACACAAAATCGACGACGACGGCGACACACAACAAGCAATATGGGAAGGCGAAAGCCATTAATGATGTGCCAGGGCAGCGCCGCGGCGAATGTCCAAGTATGCGCCCCTCAAAAATAATTTTACGCAAAGTGTCCGTTATTTTATAAACATACATATATTATTTTGCGTCTTCATAAAATATTTCAATAAGAATTTCTTGGGTCGTAAAATCGTGTTGCGGAAACGCGATCCCGCAGCCCGGGCGGCCACATCCGGTAAACATGGTGCTTTCGAACGGCCCAGCGTCGACGATTTCGGCACCTGTCGCGTCTCTCGTTTACGTGCGCGCTCGTACGGGTGCCGCGCGGACGGCGTAGAAGGGGGGACCCCGGGCCCGAGCCATGCGTCTAAGAGGACACTCCGCTCGCTGAGCGCCGCCGAGCGATGCTGTCTCGGCTGGCGACGGCGTTGTCCAGCGCCGTGGACGCCCTGGCGCCTCCGCTGCCGCTCAGCGAGGAGTTTGTGTGGCACTGGCAGTGCGTGATGCGCTTCTACACGGACCGTCACTCGTCCAGCCAGAAGCCCATCGAGCTAACGGGCCTGCCCGGCCGACTGGAGGAGATGTCCAAGCTGCTCGAGCAGGAGGAGGCCGAACTGGGATCGGACTCCCTGGGACCGTGCCTTGAGCAGTTGCTGCAGCGTCGGATGCTCGACCAGATGAGTGCGCTGGCCCGGGCCGACGCTCCGCCAGGCATCAAGCGCTGCGTGCTGCAGTTCGTGAGCCGCCTGCTCACGAGGAGCGGGCAAGCGCTGCTGCCGCAGATGGCTGTCTCGACGGCCGTGCACAAGCTGGTCGGGCTGTGCGGAGAAGTGCTGGCGGCTCCTACCGAGCGAGACGAGGTGCGTGCCGTCCACTATTTTAGCACCACGTGAGGTCGAGTGACCCTTGGTTGACCGTGCTGCCAACGTGCTGGACGTTCAGCTGTCGATTAGGCGCGTCTGCTTCAGTGAGCGCAGGACGTGTTCGATTTGGCCACACGTCGCCTCCTTCGCAGGTGCATGCTCGAGGTACACTGCCTCGTTGTATAGCCCGCACGGAACACATGACACAAATACTTTCCACGTCGTTGCACACGCGGATCAAACAAACCAATAGTTTGCTGCAGGTTAAGGAAAGTGGGAAAAGCCCCTCCCCTCTATTTTTGTTTTAGCAGAGCGAATGTTGGAGAGGAGGAAACTACCAATCATGGTGAGTAGAGAGCTTTGTGGGGGGTGCTTCCAAACCTGCAGCAGACTATGCGGAGAGCACGTCGTCTGCTTCTTGTGCAGGAGTTGCGGTGACGTCAGAACGACGCCGAGCTCCGATTGACTTTGATTGAAAGGATAGTGGGTAGACCTCAATGCTAGATGCCTTGAGGTCTTCCCACTATTTTTTTCAATCACCCAATACATGTCTTGCACCTGACGTCATCTTGTCAGCTCTCCGGCAACCACAAGAGAAGAGGGGAAGGAGGAATTCTCCTCTCACCGGAACTCTCCTTCGTGTGTTCCAGTCTCGCCTAGAAGTCGCTCTTCTCCCTCTAGAAGAATATAGAAGATTAACCCGTCACTCAAAATTTATACAAAAGCAGCTTTTCCCGCTCTCTCTCTTCAGTTGTGGTGCAAAATGGATGATGTGACATGTATAAGGGCTCAGCGTTCTGACATCATCGTAACCTCCATGCAACAAGCAGACAAACTTGCGCTTCGCATAGGTTCCAAAAAATATTCTAAAATTGTGTTGAAGTTATTGTGGGAGGTTTGCTGCTATTTATAAACAAGGATAGCAAAATACCAATAGATGTTTCACCGCCTGTATGGGTGGCATTTTCAGTATAGGGAGCATTCACTGGCGGCCATAGCTGTGTGCGCTACTGTTGAGCATCTGCCGACGGCAAGCTCCCACAGTTCTTCTGCGACATGCATTCTGCACCATCAAGGTTGCTGGTTTTAGCAGCCTATTAATGTAAGCTCATTCTGAGCATGCACTCTAAATATTGCCCTCAAATATGGCATCCAGTGAATACCCCCATACACTGGTCAGTGTACACAATGTATGCAGGAAACATCTTGGGCGTAAACCAGAGATGCCACCCGTAGAGGTGGCGGAATGTCTACGAGTGCTTTCTTATCCCTGTTACAACAAGTTGAAGTGCTTCGTGAGCCTCAGCTGGCTCCACTCTCTTTCCCGACAAATTCGACGGCCAGTAGAGCAGGGGCATTGCACCTGTCCTTGTATACTGCTTGGTGCGTGTTGCGGTGTAGCCTACTGCAGATGAATCATAGAGTCTACAAGGTGGTGGCATACAGAGGGCAACACGGTTAACATGGGCATGTCATTGCCAGTCTTTCTCTTATTCTTTTTTTTTTTGCAACCAGAAGGCTGTAATGGAACCTGCTATACTCTGTATTTCTTTTGCACCCCATCCATTGTGCTCGTGCAAACAGCAAACAGCACACTTAGGAGGGAAGATACACCAAATAATGAAATAGTGCATCATTTAATTATTATTATTATCATTATTATTACCAGTAACATGAATTGACACTGGTCATTTTCAGTCTAGGCGCTGCATACATTTTCACGCCTAAAGCAACATCAAGCTGGGAATTTATTGCAGCTGGAGAAATGTTATCTGAAAGCAAATGCAAATCGCCACTCCTGCGCACGGCCCAAGGAGTGGGTCGTTATTTACGGTGCAAGACATTCGTGCAAACCATGTTCTGGCGCTGCCCGTGTGAGGCACCCGATGGAGCACTAGCAGGTAGAAAGAGACAGGAATGAGATTGCACCTGCACGACCCGTCTCGCAGGCTGGAAAAGCGAAACATTCCGAAGGCCAGTAACCGGTACAGGTGCAGATCTCGGTCACAATCATCTACGTTCGCTTTCGGTTTGATTAGTGCCGTTCACTCGCGAGGTCTTATCAAAGCTCCCTGAAAGGCTTTCCACTTGCGCTCCCTTATCCTCTCCCGCACCCTCTCTTTCCTTTAGGCATCCTCCCCTCAAGGGTTCGAGTGATACCTCCAAGATAGCAAGGCTGTAGTGCTGGAATTTGTTACCTACGAGGGATGACAACGGATGGGATGCAAGTGCTGCGTCACCGTCCAACTGTGATTCGTACTTGGTCGACGAGGACACGACTCCCAGCGGAACGCTGACGTAGCACTCATGTCGAATGTATATCCCGCGCTGGCCTCACCTAGGTGATATAGGAAATTCAGTACTATAGTCTTTCTATCTAAGGGGTGTCGGCTCAATCCCTTCCTTCGTAACCCTCTCGGCCTGAGAGAGGGGGGAATTGAGCGGATTTTCTTCCTCGCAGAAATTCGGGCTCGGGCTTCCTGCGAGACATCTTTGGCTGTGCTTCAAATCGTTTCCTTTCCCTCCGTGCTGATCAATAAAAGAGCGAACGAGCCCCTCTCTCGATACACAACCCTCGGATTTGGTTTAACCTCCTGTTTGCCATTGGGAAATGGGAAAGCCGCCTTTCCCCTCTTTCCAAATGCGGGTTGGCCTTTGGTTGCTTCTTGGAAAGCGTCTGCATAAATCTTGCAGATGTTTGCCGACTAGGTTTTCCATGCGTGTATAGCGGAGAGCTGCATTCAGTGAGTCTGCCACATAAGCAGTTACCTTGCCAGGCGTGCAGGACAGACGAACCTATCCGCCGGTGCAAATCTTCAGAAGACCCATCGCGATTATTGATTAAAAAGGGTTTATGACTGCTCATACTTAGAAACATACATTAAAGCAGATTGACTAAAAGAAAAAGAAAATTTGTCTCATATCACCGTTTCTTTTTAACCCTGACTGTGGTTATGCTGAAGGAAATTGCATTTCAGAGAGGGGCATGAAGTTATCGTGCAATGTAATGGTGCAAAGTTGGATGCGAGTTCTCATCTCTATTGCCAAGGTACGCTGCTGCAGTGCGTGTTGTCATTCGATGCAAAGCTTAAATTGAATCGATGGAACCCCCCAGCTCGTTACAGGGCCCCATGTAACTACATGAACCGGATGGGGGTCCTCCTTGACGTTTAATACAGGATGGGTGCTGTTGCATCAAAAACAACTATTTTATGGATAATAGGGTGCTGGAGAAGGAGGACAGGACGCCATCTTGAATTGTGTTCGACGGCGCAAACTATCGGGCAATTCACACATTTTTTGCAGTTCATGTTCTACAATTTGGAATCGTGAGTTGAATGGTGCTCAGATCTTGCGTCTGATGCCCTGCAGGCAGGCTTTCTCAGGAAAGTGTATGCATGAGCTTGTACCTGAAAAGCAAATAGTGCAAAAATATGGAGTACAAAATACACACAATCGCTGAACGATTGTGTGTGGAGAGTCTTTTCATACTTTTCTTCTTGCATGCTTCCAAAGCTTGAATTCACATTAATAGTCAAAACTTTTTCCACTTTCGCTTATACAAGCTACTCGCCTGCAAGCCGTAAACGGCATAGTTCATAGCAATCTGTTTCACACAGAAAAAAACTGTTTGTAAGAAGTTGATGCTGAGAATGTATCGCCTTCGTGAGTCCCGGTGATCAGTTTACTACCAACTGTGAAATGTGATTCCGGTAAAATATTACCAACATCAATATTTGAACAAATATGCAGCATAATCAGCCTGTGCCTGTATTGTTATTTAAAACGCTACTTTTGGATTTGACAGAACGGCGAGATTTTGTGCAGCTTTTCTCTTTCTCATCAAGTGCAGTGATGAACGACCGAGAAGATCCAGAGGACAGGCAGGCCTTGGTGAAAAGTATACAAATTTTGCGATACTTCAGAAAGTATACTTCAAGCTCACTATTAATAACATAAAAAATGTACTTCGAGTGTGTACAACTTAAGGGCGAGACACATGCAGAATGGTACAGTCGGTGCCATGGACGTACCAACCAGGGGGGGGGGCAAGGGGGGCGCTTACCCCCCCAGTTCTCAGAGTGGGGGGGGAAAGGCATGTGTTTTGCCCCCCCTGACACAGCCACCGCTGGGCAGGCCAAACACTGGCCGACGGCGCCCAAGGGATACCAAGGGCACCGCCCCCCGGCCGTGAGGGGGGGGGGGGGGTCTGGTTTGCCCCCCCACTAAAAAACAAGTTGGTACGTCAGAAAGTCCGAGGTTGCTCGTGCACAAATTGCGAGCCGGGAAACTCTGGCCACATAATATAAAGTGTGGTCGGTCGAAACTCGACACCACACAATTTAAAGTGTGGTCGGATTTTTCATCAACATGTAACGTAAGCATGCCGCTTCAGTCAGATATTGCCGCTTCAGAGGCGGCACCAAGTTGGCTGTGGCACTAAAACGAAAGTGCACTGAAAGTATACCAAAAGTATAGTCGAAATATACTTCCAACATACGTTTTACACAGTGTACTTTTTTGTTTCATGAAAGTGTAGAATTCATATACTTTAAGTGTGTTGCTCGTTTCCAAGGGACTCGGAAAAGGCCTTTTGTTCGAAGGACAACAGAATGGTCCGACAAGGACGCCGAGAACCATAGCTCGGCAGAGCTCGGTCACAAGTGCACCCCCTTGTCTCACTCACTCTCAGATGTGACATGAGGGTGAGCGTGCGAGTTTGTGAGCCTCGAGTTTGAGGTTGAGTGAGGGGCGCGAGCTCGGTGAGTTAGCATATTTGTTGAGTTTTGCAAGTTTGAGTTTGTGAGAGGGATTAAAGGCGAACTATTTCTGAGGTTGTTTCTAGTCGTGAGTTTGAGGGGACGGTTATTGTTCTTTTTTTATTTCGAACTGGTGGTGGGCGAGCAAAACAAAGAAAAAATGCCAACCCCTGCCGAGAATTGGAGGCTGCCAAAAAGCCCCTGAAGTGCGATCGAACGCTCCCACCCCCAATCTCCCGCAGGTGCACTTCCTCAACGTGGTGTGCCAGAAGATCCGCACAGACCCCGGCCTGCTCAACTGCTTCCTTTCATCCCCTGGAGACCCCCAGGGAGGGGCTGAGGGCCCCTCCTCCCTGCTGAGGGCCCTGCTGACGCTCATGGAGAGTGCCGACTCAGACGTGTCCACCCTGGCCGCAGAGTGCCTCATCCTGTGCATGGCCAATGTGGCCGACGACGTGGCGCGCTACGTCGTCGGCCGCTCGGACGTGTGCGCGTGTGTCGTGCGCCACCTGGTGCGCCTTTACACGGCCGTCCCGCGCAGCCTCCGCGCCGCGGACATCGACGAAGCCGTGACCTTTTGGAGCTCGGACGCCGCGGGGGACGCGGAGGCGCAGCCAGTCTTGGCGCCGGGGAAGCGTCGTCTGCTCTGCTTCTTCAAGTGGCTCGGGTTCGTCGACACGCTGGTGGAGCTGTCCCACGCCATCATCGGGGCCCGGCTGGGGCAGACTTTTGCGGAGGACTTCCTCTGCGGGGTGCTCCGGAGAGACTTTGCGGACGCACAGACGGAGGAGGCCTTCCTCTTCGAAATCACTCTAGTCACGACGTGCCTGCGCAACGTCACCTCGGCACCCCTGGTGGCGGCCTTCGGCGCCTTCCTGCTGGGCGACGCGGAGAGGCCGTCCCTCAAAGACGCGCTCATTGAGCGCGGTCGCGACCCGGAGGCGTCGCCGCAGCTGTTGCTGGCAACTCTGCAGGTATCTGCCAAGGGCCAATCTTTTTGACTCGGTCAAATTTTAGAAACATTCCCGAGTAAACTCTGTGATGCGGTTGACCCGAGTCATTTTGGAGCACCTTTTGGACCAGCCAAGTCAATTATGGAGCAGCAAAAAGTACACAAGCACACACTTTATTTTTATTCGTGCCACTGTGAATGACTTTTATGTTGGCCTATCCAACTAACAAATGTGCAGCTTTGCCTTCACACTTCTGTGCAATGGCAAGTTTGATTTCCTTAAACAGAAAACTAGCTGTTTAGTTGAACATAGATGCACTAGGCATGCCAGAGCCGTGTATATAAAGAGTTTGGTCAATGGGAGGCGCAGGCAGAGCCAGGGCGTGCGCCAGACTCGGAAAGAGGGCTTGGTATGCTCTCTTGACCAACCAGAAGCCGAAAAGAATCCCCTAGCGGTGGTAGCGAGAAACAGTTCTGATCAAAACTTTATGTTCGTATATGGTTTTAATAAGCGCGTAAGAGTGAAGTGTAGTAACTCTTCGTGGTTGAAAATAGAGTGCCTGTGAAGTTTCAATCATGATCATGCAGAAAGATGTAAGAAACGAATGCGCCGCTCAACTCTGTTTTGCTCGGACAGAGTGTGACCGCTCGGACGGCAGATTCCCGGCCCTCGGCGCTTGGCGTAAGGATTATGTCGATCGTTCCGCTAGTCGCACTCTTCCACCACCATTTTGGATGAGCGTGATTGAAACATCACGTGTACCATATTTTCAGTCACCGAGAGTTACTCCGATGCATTTATCAGGTTTGTTTCTCGTGACCACCGCCAGGGTATTATTTCCGGCTTCTGGTTGGTCACATTTGAATTTGTGAAGACGCCCTGGAACACGCCCAGCCCGCTTTCGGCCAATGGTGCCTCCTTATTTGTCTCCTATACTTCCCAACGAATGGCCAAACTCTCTACATATACGGCTCTGGGCATGGCAACAAGATGCTGATCGACGAAGAGCATTATGGACTGCTCCGAGTGGTCACTTTTAGGTATGAAATAAAACGTAAATCAAATAGTATATTTTACTAAAATAATGTTAGAATAATCTTGAGCACACAAATTGATGTTTCATTTAAGTTCTAATTGTTCTAATAAAACAGAAGTTCTTAATTCAGATTTTAAAAAATTCCTTTGTCATTAAATTGCAAAAAATTAATGATATTTTGTATGTAGAACCTCATAATAACAGAGATTGGCATGTGAACGAAAACTATGAGTATGCCTTTCTTAAACAATCCAGCCAAAGTTGTTTAGGTTATTCCCAGGCTTCCTTGTACAGCCTCACCTAATTTAGTCTTAGTTTATTTTATTGACGGTACCTCGAACAAATAAAACGTATATAAAGATAACAACTAAAGAATGGAGTTTAAATAAAAATAAACCTGTAGAGCAGTTCATATAAATTTTCTTGCGAGTACCCTAGCTAAATCACGAATTTGAAAAGTATATTGTAGAATATATTGTAGAAAAGTGTATTATAAATAATAGCCACAGTGTAATTCAGAAATTTTATACTACAACTAAAAAGTGTTAATATTCACAAAGCTCTTTTTTTTAATATACCCGACGCTCGTGTGTATGAAGTCCTGCTCTGGGGGATTGCTTTCCCTTTAGCACTCGAATGAACTGTGGCGAGCAAAATTGTGATGCTTACTTCGCGATTACAACTTCATTACAGTACACAAGAGCGCGGCGAGAAGTGCACTCAACACAGCTAACTTACACACCAGAGCAGATTAGGAACTTAAAGGGGCGATGCAACAATTTTTGTACTTTACGCAAATACCACTTAGAACGGATCCCTGACGTTAATGACCTATAAAACACGCGTTCGTTTTTCACCCCATGCAATAGAAGTCCCAGAAAAAAATTAAAGAAAAACGAGCATCGTTCACCCCCTCAACTCGCAGCCAGAACAAGCGGCCACGCTATCTGGAGCGGATTATATGCCACCAATGTTGATCATAGCCACGCGCTGGGGCTGGCAAAGCACAGGACACGCACTGAGTTCCAGACATTGTTATGGCTCGGCTATTGTCGTCATTGCAGCGATTGGACACGGGCCTCGACCCGAATGCTTCTCGAGCTAGCAACTATCACGAGCCCAAATCGAGTGCCCACGCAACGCTCGGGTCGAATCTATGAACCGCATTCAAATATCGTCATTGGGGTGTACTGCAGTCCCCACGTTACGTCATCAAATTTTGCAAAAGAGATTGCATGAAAATGATTGCTTCTGTCCTTGAAATTACACCGCAACAAAGGAGTTTCTTGGCCAGTGGCGTTGCGTGCGAGTGTCCTTGAGTCCCATAATACCAGTAAGCTCGTGTGAAGTGAAAAACATTACAATTGAATATCGTGGCACCGCTCCTTTAAGAGATATTGTGAAAATGCCAAGTGCTGCGAGTGTTTGATACTGATAAAGAGAGCAAATAGGAAAGTATGCATGTTCTTTGCGGCCAGAGTTTATTTTGGGTGGGTGAACCGATCACGTTAGATAAGTGAGGTAAACGTCGGCATAATTCATGTGTTTAGGTTTGAGTGTAGCAGGGATAACGTCACAACATAGAATGTGCTTTATATTAGACATATGCATTTGAAAACTATTCAGTCAAGGTGTACTTTGATCTACTTTGTTGCATGTGTATGTGTACACCTACAACATATTTACGCAAGAAACATTGCTAGTTTTTGTCCCCGTGTGTTTTACGGTTTAATTTTCTGGATTCCCTTGGCAACACAAACACCAGTGTTTCCCGGATTTGACCGTACGGTTTGTTGCCGTTGATCCAGGAGTTTGAAGAGCTGCTCCAGCTTTATGAATGCGCTCGACTGTCCAGGAATGTCCCGGACGGTCGAGTGCTGGGACACCTTGTGGGGCACAGCTACCAGGCATCCCAGTACAATAATTGTTGCGTTGTATGTTTACGCAGTCACAAGTTAGCCGGCCTCAATGTGCCGGCTAGCTTCCTGTACAAGGAGTTCCCTGAGTTTGACCGCACAGTTCGTTGTCATTCACCCAGGTGTTCGAAGAGCTGCTCCAGCGACCGTCTAGGGACGTCCTGGACAGCCTTGTGTTGGGACACCTGGTGGGGCGCGGCTACCTCGGTGCCGCCGGCGAAGCGCCAGAGTCGAGCGACGACGACGGCGCCGGCGGCGACCCGAACGACTTTGACGTGTCCCCGGGCTCGTCCCCTGTGAGCCGCACCTTCGCACCGGCCCGCATCCACCGCATCCTCAACTGCTTCCTCCTGCTCCTCCCTGATGAGATCAAGTCCTGCGAGGACGCCGGCTACGACGCCTACATCGCGGATGCCCACCGCCAGTATCAGGAGGCGCTGGCAGTCAGCGAAGCCTGGGACTGGCCCAGTGAGCCACTGCACGAAGAGCACACGAGTGCGGAAGACGACCAGAGCTCGGACTCGCAGCCCGAGGCCGACCACAGGGGCTTCCAGGAGGGGCCCTTCCTGGCATTCGTCCTGGACACCATCGAGAAGATGCACCGACAGCCATACGACGTCAACCTCTTGGTCACCTCGCTGGTGTCGCGGCTGGCGCTGTTCGCGCACCCCAACCTCCATGAGTACTTGCTGAACCCACTGCTTCCACTGGCACCAGGAGCACGCTCGCTGTTCACCTCGCTGCTCAAGGTCGTGGAGGAGATTCAGGTGGCCGTGAGAGGCACGGACAGTCTGCGGAGGAAGCTGGTGCTCACGCGGAGCGCGCTGCTGGGCGATGGCGGCGACGACGCGGCACTCGGCGAAGAGTCATCGGTCCTGGAGGCCCTTATTGTCATCGAGGAGTTCTGCAAGGAACTGGCCGCCGTGGCCTTCGTCAAGTACCACGCCGCGTCCTGAGGGAAGCCGTCGTGCCTTTCTGGTCCCCCTCCCCGGAGGGAAACATTTGGTGTGTCCGTCTTTGAGAGACGCATATTTTATTACGGACTGAATAAAGAATCGGCCTCGTGTAGCAGACGCCGGCTTTGCACCGGGTGTGGGGGTCCAATTGTGGCCGCGACTTCGACAACACGGCCTCGACTCGGAAAGGCGACTTCTCTGATGTCTCCGGCCAGGGAACTTCTCTGCGATGCTTTGGGTGAGTTTCCCCGACGGAGGGAACCAATGAGGTTCAAAGAGGGGAAGGGCCGGTGTTATGTGACAAGAGGAGTTTACAGAAGCACTTTGGCTGCCATATCTTGGAGGGAGATATGCATGTTTTTACAGGAAGAAATGCTAAGAACGCAGACAAGGTGGTGCAAGTATTAGGGTGAGCCAGTGACTAGATGTACCATGAAAAAGGAGAAGTATTCTGTTGGTGTTTTTCTTTCCTGCGCCACGGTCTTTGTTCCCGCATGTTATGGTCACTGGCAGCATGAGAATGGCAGGGAGGAGTCTTGGTTGTCCCGCCCCCAGCACAAGCCTCCTACCTTCGATGACACTTTGGCATCTCGTGAACTTCGAGTGTGCATGCCAAGCCAACACGAGTGCACGCTGGAGGCCCGGGAGAGATGTCCTGTCCTCGTCCCTTCGGTGACCAGACGTTTACTGCTAGTCTTCTGATCGGAGGAAAAACTACACCATACTAGTGGCGCACATCACTGCAGCATTGATGTTTTTATGCACGGCATGCCAAAAATTGACCGCATATCCACGTGGTGAATGATGTTGATTGGGGCGAAGCTCTGGTGGTGCTTGTCCGCGTAGACGCTGAGCCGCAGCATGCCGAGCCTTTCGTTCGTTTTCATCCATGTCAGAAAGAGAATGTGTGGTATGGAACGTGGTTATATAAGCATTTGACCGCAGCGCCCTCTCATCTATAAACGTTGAGCCAATGCATGCAAAGTTTAACGCGATTATATACGCATTTGACCGCTGCGCCCTCTCCTGTATAGACGTTGAGCGGCTACATGCAACGTTTCATCCATGACATCCCCAGCTCTTGAGTTACTACCACATCTCAGAGCCCCCTACTCGTCCCGCAGTCGTGGCCTTAAGGCGATGGACAGGTTTGAATCCTGTTCACTGCGCAACCTTTTTTCCATAATTTTTTTTCTTTTTCATCTTTTCTTTTTTTTTTTTTCCCCTACACGAGAACGTGAGCACGTGCTCGAGAGCTCACGAGCCAGACAGATGGACATGGCTAGCCCCTAAGGAGCTTCGCCCCTAAAAAACATTCAGGCCCAGAGACAGGTAGACATGACTGCCAACATTCTCTATTCAAAGGATCAATGCTGGCACAGAACATCAACAATATTACGACAAAATCGAGCTCAGAAATTGTGAAATGTTTTAATTCCAAGATTGCCTCATTTCTTGCAATGTTAACCACTGTGGCATCCGTCGGAAAAGCGCATCGAAGATGCGGAAGAACCGTGCCAGGGTCGACGAAACGAGTTTGACTGTAATGTTCGGACAGGTAACCCATCTGCTTTTATTCTTGAAAATCACGTCTTTTATAGTAGGTGACAGGTTAAGAACCAAGTAGAAGTTGCCTTCAGCTGGACTTTGGCACGTGCAACGAAGTTTCGTCAAAGGGGCCCGAGCTCGTGCGGCCAAAGTCTGGCTGAGCTCGTTCCAGAGGGGGAGTACTATCTACCGCGTTCTTAAAGACTGATGACCAGTTCGCGCTTTCCACTTTTCCCTCTCTACTTCCTCTTCCCCTTTCTACCCTGTCCACCGTTGCCCGTTTCCTCCTCCCCCTAAATGAAGATATTCTGCCTTGCAGATTCTCGAGTCTGGTCGTCGACTGTATCGAATTTGTTGTATGGAAGTTTAGACAGCAGGAAATCAGTCTGACCCAACAGGCACCTGGTGTCTGTACTGTTGTAGCCTGGGGCCATTGACGCGCATCCCGCAGCAGCGTGAAACGACCACACATTGGTACGTTGCTCAACCAGATCGAAACGGGCAGGGGCGGGAATTGAACCTGGCGCGAGTTTTCGTTCCACGTGCTGTGGTGTGCCAATGCCACAGCAATTCGGGCGAGTTGCGTACGGAATCAGGTTATCACAGTTTTCGCGCGATAATGGTAGCTGCTGCTTGGACAACTTAGAAAACAAGCGAATAAAGAAAGCTCTCTCTTCGCATTTAAAATAACACGACAGTCATAGTCTGGTCTACGTACTCGGTGTCAACTATTTCATGCCACATTGTCGACGATAGCGTAGCTTCCACGGTGCTGCAGCCCCGTGCTGCAGCGAGAGAACACGTGGCTTCCTCTCGCCTCTCGTTCGCACATAGGGTACCCACGAGCGAAGGAGACGCCCAACGAAGCCAGGCATTCGTGCGAGTATCTTTGATGGCACTGGAGCACCGTGGAAGCTACGCTAGCCTCGACAGCGTATTGCAAAATATTTGATGTCGAGTATAGAACGGCCGATGCGGGCGTGAGTGGATGAGGAACCTAGTGGAGAACTTGTTCGGAGCTTTTCTCGCCGAACGATGAGACGGAGTCGGAGGCCAACCCCAGGCCATCCCCGACATCATTTTAGGAGCGAGCTGACGTAGAGCTGCAGCAGGAGCATGGTCTCGTCGAGCTGCACTTCGCTCAGCTCCATCTTGGAGCTCACATGCTTGACGTAGGCCAGCTGCTTCCGCTCGGGGGGTGTGATCATCTCCTTCACCTGCGCAGGGAGGGGCCACGGTCAGTGCACTGCCAGGGCCCGTCTTGGACATAGATTTGGGGAGACATGGCACCAGGGTTGTAAAGTACCCAAATACAAGTAACTGGAAATCGGTATCTAGGTAATTTTGCTGTACCTGAGGTACAAACCTAGGTACTTTTATTTCTTGGTATCTGTATCTTAGGTACATTTTCCAGTAACTTGTAACTAAGTGAAGTTACTTTTTACAGGTACTTTTCTATTCACTTCATGAAAATGGTAGAAACTATAAACCTTGAACACACTACCATGTGCCGTGATTAACGTTGAGTTGGGTATGACCCAGGAGGCACCGACTTGATCGAACAACGTCTTAGCGAACGAAGCCCGGCCCATGATGTTTCATTAAATGACACTTTAGAGAATGACGGTTGTTCATTCGAGAGAACAGTGGATTAGTGATGCCGTTCTAGCAACATCAATTTATTGAATTGCTTCAGAACTCCGTTTAGGGAAAATAGCGACCTGCTTCCTTCATCTCAAACCGAAATAGACTTCAGTGTGTGTTTGAAGCTCCTCTGACAGCTATACAACGGTGGAGATAACTTGAAAGATGTGCGCAGTTTCTGTTGCCTGTATCATCCTGGTGGTGGCTCTCTTCTGCCATAAATACAACATAAAATATAATTGAAAATAAATTATAATTACAATCGTAAAGCAATGTAACATCACATATATAATACTGTTTCCACTCAATAAATCTGACTCAAATTTTGCAGTTATGAAAAATGAAAAAGTTCCGAAAGAAAAAAAAGCTTGTTTTTCTTTCAACTAACGAAAGAAAAAAAACCAAAAAAACGAGTAAGCTTGAAGTTCTTTTGCTAGTCGTCGCGAAGGTTAGGTGCATATGCACTTGACTCATGTGTTCCTTCATGCGGCCAACATCTTCAGGGCCCATCGACGTCGGCACCGGCTCTAAGGGCAAGAACATCAACAAGCGAGTTTCGGTGGTTGCGGCGTGACATGGTAAACAATGGAAGCTGTGGCCTCAGTGAACCAATTGGAGCATGGGTGTCGGGCTCAACTGCGCCTGTACGGAACTCCTGACACGGAGGGAGCGCGTGGCTGGAGGTGGCAAGCCCATCACGTCGTGCTCAAGACGCAGCATCCGGCAGCGGAACACCTGGGATCGACGCAGCACCGAGCAACGGCGCCAACCTCGAGGGCTGACTGCGATGACGTTAACCACACACGCGCCAGGGAACGCTGGTGTAGTTTTCGGAAGTGCTACGTGTGCGGCATCACGTTCCGGCCTTGGCCTACCGTACTAGATGCGACCGACAACACACCCCGTCACTTCCTCGACCTTGGACTACGGTCAAGATGCCCAAGCTCTGGCCCGCGAGCGCCTCATCCGAACGGCGGTGTGGCATGTTCCGGCGACACATGATGCTGCTCGCTTCATGCGGGCCATGCGGCCTACGTGACGGACGTCTCGTACTCGCCCTTGGGTGAACGTTACATAAAGGCACGAGATTCTTTTGTTAGGGGAGAGACCCCGAATGCGACTCAATATTCTGGTTGCTGTACATATGCAATAAACCTATATCTGTCCTAAAGGAGTTGCTTCAAGGTGGTGGCAGATTTAAACCGCAGCCCATCCAGGGACAACTAACCCGATAGACGAATGTGGGGTGCCTTCACAGACCAAGGTGAAGAAAGCGGTTGCAGAAGTGAGGCACGTGAGGACGCTATCCGATGTGGACATCGCATTGACACCAATAAAGCACATTTATCCAACTCGTTTTTGTGTGTATCCTTAGTATAAAAAGCTTTACTTTTAACATATTCTGACAAATTTAGGGAAAATAAATAAAGAAAGTATCTTTGGAGTACCTGTACCTAGGTACATTTTTAAGTGAGTACCTAGGTACCTTTTTGTATGAATAACTATAACTGTATCTTAGGTACATTTTGAAGTAACTTTTACAACCCCGCACGGCACCCACCGCCTTCTGCCAAAAGAGGTTGAGTCGAGTGGCTTGTATACAGTCACTATTCGAGACTCCAGCAAAACGGATGCCACCTAGTGGGAAAACGCTGAACTGAACGAAACAGGTAAGTTTCACGATTTCTGCTCGTCCCTCGTGGCTCCTGCGATTACACATTGTCGGCAGGTGGCACGATGAAACAATCGTTCCGGCGACTCTATCGTTACTGTCGTACAAGCGTGCTGCCCTGGTCGCTCTGAACGCAACCTACGCTGCTGTGTGAACCAGAAATCGCGCGTTTATCAATGTTCGTCGTCACCGCGGTCCTTCCGTCGCTTCCCCGAAGAAGGTCAAGCCTCTGGCAACTGGCAGCAAGCAGGGTTCTTTGAAAGGCAAAAGCTTCCTTTATATATGACTGTATTTACAAATGATGATAATAATGTTACACGTATGTTTATACAGCCAGAAGTCAGTCTGCCTCAGTGGGCGTCTGGTGTCTCGGCTGTAGACGAGCAATTTAGCCAGTGCAGGTACAACCGCTAGCCCGGGGTCTTTAATGTGCACCACGCAGTAGTGATACACGATGCTCATCCAGATTGAAACAGGCAAGGGTGGGATTCCCGGGCTCTGCAGCGCAAGCTTTCGCTGAGTCTGCTCCGAGCTTGCGTGTGCTAGCCCACTTGGCCACCGATCCCTTCGTATTTACAAAGAGATTGACCGGGTTCATCCCAAGTCGCTCATTCCGGTTCAAAATCCAAAAACTCTCCTCAGTAGCCCGGACATGGGCTTTCAAAAACACCGACCTCTTCGCCCTCAGGCAGGGGTCGAACAACTATTTTAATCCTTTACGAAGGCACGTGATCCCGAAAGCCCGACGATGGATGAGGGGTCGACACTGACCTTCGTCCACCCCGCAACCGACTTCGGCTAGCGGGACCAGAACACTCGTAGAGTCCGCGGCATGGTCGGGTCCCACCGGCGCGGCGCCTTGACCTAAACTCGATGGACCCCGAGGGACACGCAGAAACGCAACCGTCCCCATAACAAAAAGCAAACACACACCCGCGGGGTGGAAGGCCCCGCAAGCTGCCAAGCCGGCAGAAAACACGGGTGGGGTGGACCCCTTGCCTGACAAAGCTGCGACACATTCCTCGAAATAGGATGGCTGAGACAAAAATAAACGTATTACATCCGAGCGTAATTAATTATGAGCCATTGGGCAATGTTGAAATTGCCCCGAACTTAACAACTGCCCTTGCAGAATTTTTGCTGCGAAACACTCGACGAGCTTACAGGTTCTGTTCTACCCTGTTTCACCTTAAAGGGGTCGTGAAAATAAAATCTATCTACCTGATCTTAATTGTCTTATATTCATTAAACCACACAAATGTAGATTCCCAAGTATTGCGATGAAATACTGCGTCCGTATTTCATAAACCGCGTTTGAAATTAGTCTATTTTGGCCCGTCTGAAACAACCACGCGACACTCTTCAGCCGCATAAGCAACGAAACGTCACTGTAGCTACGTAAAAAAAGTTGAATAGATATCGAACCATACTTAATCTTGAAACAATAAATTGAGAATGATAAAAATAATTACGTAGTATTGGCATTTTTGTATTAGTTGGTCGTTTAGACAGAAGGAGCTTAGTCTGGCGGAGTATGGCGACTTCGTTACCTACTGTAGATGCAGTATGACTGCCAGCCTGGGGTCATGTGCTTACACAGTAGTGGTGTGTACACGACCACACGCTGGTACGACGCTCATCCAGATCGAAACGGGCGGGGTGGGGATTGAATCTGCTACGTCACATGATTGCAATGCAGTTTTGGTATCAAACGCATCTGAAAAGGAAGAAGAGTCTCTAGCCATCGTAGCCTGGATTCTGCCGACGAACAAACACGGTGTACGGTGCTGTTAAAACTTAAAAGCCCCTCCATCTAAAGGTTTCATTTGGAGTTGGTGGTCCTTTTTGTTCTCCTTCAACAAGCACATTCAAATACTCAAAGATGTCTGGATCTTCCGTCGTTCGGTAACCATTCTAACCGTGCTGCCGGTCGTTCCGCCGCTCGCTTTCATTGCAGAACGTGATTGTGGAACGTGATTGTGCACCAGAATTACAATAAAACATAAAGAGAAGCAATAACAAAAAACATTACCCTGAGAGGGTATGAATCTGCATTTTTGCAAAGCCTGTAGTGAGAAGAGACGCGCCAAACCTTTCGGTCATCGACACATCCGGGTTGAGAGGTTTACGAACGTGCATATTTTTGCAGATGTGGTCCTACGATGTGGTTTTCCTTTCATTTCCTTTCACCGGAATCTTCTTTAGCAGTAACCTGACATGTGCTCCTCAAGTATGCGAAGAAGATTTATTTCGTTCGTATTTTTAACCTCTTCGCCCTCTTTTTGTGAGTGGAACGGCATTTTTGGGGTCGAGGCAAGGACGTGTTGGCCGTGTTCACGACTCGTCGTTTGAGGATCCATATCGGGACGCAAGTCCACCAAAGAATGTTGCAAACGGTTCCTTCGAACCCTCCTGTGATACGGGTGTGCAAGCAACATACGGTGTCAACGTATGGCACGAAACATAAAAGCCGACCTCGGTGCTATAGGCGACGCTGGATCTCAAACGGGTCAGCCATCTTACAATAATCTGAGGAAAATATTGGACGTCCGATGTCCCCCGTTGGTTTGAATGTGTGACGTCATCGTGGCGCCGCAGTTGAAGTGATGTCTGATGCCTTGACTTCGCTCATCAAGTCCAGCCTAGGTCGCCGTCTTGTACAGACAAGAAAAATTTCCTACCGCTGTAAAATACCGGAGAAGTGCCCACCCCACTTTCACTGAAAGCTGCGTTAGTCCAGACATGGGCGCTTGTCCGGTCAAATCGATAAAAACCGAGAAGGCGGCCGATGAAGAGCTTTGAAGGCAGGGTGAACAAAATTGTATATTTATTTTCGTACGATATCCCCGTCATCGCCGCTGGTGGTTTTGTGGCTGCCACAACGGGGTGAATATTTCCGGTTGATGCCAGCACTTTGGAGGGGGTGGGTGCCTAACGTATAATCTGCAGAATTCCCAAGTTTCGGAAATGTTAATAGTGGGCGCTTGTCCGAAGTGGACACTTCCGCGGTATTTTACGGTAGTTACTTATCGCGACGTATACGAGGAACTGGGGGGGAATGTCCCCGGGAAACCAAAATGATATGTTTTATGTTAGTAGATGAATCCGAACGATTTAATAAATGTATGTTGGTTATTTACTGAAGGACCAGGATTCAAAATAAGCATACAGATCAAAATTCTCAAAAAAATGTTTCACGACTCTTTTAGGAATATAAGTGCGAGTATGCTGCCTGCGTGCACGGCAGGCACATTCAGAGCTGGTTGCTTTCTCGATTAGGACAGAACAGGGTACCATAATAACACCAGGCAAAAAAGTGTGGGGTCACTTAGCCCACAGAGATGCACCATCTCTGTGAGCTCGGTGCATGAAAAAGTTCTATATGCATATGCATCTTACAACAAAACGGGACATCAAGGAGGTGAAGAAGAAAGAAAAGCTCGCTACTATTCAGTTCAACATGAAAGCGCACATTTTCCGGAGCTCTTTGTTAGAAATGTTGCCAACCAACGCGCGCCAAATTCGGTAGTGAAGAAAAAAAAGTATCCCGTACACACGTCTATGCAAACTAAATGTGTCGACAGACCCTTTTCAAAACCCAATCAAGCAACATTGGTGATCGGCATTTCTTGGGCATGAAGTGCGCAATCAGATCAGAGTGCTCGCCATACGCTGACGCAGTACTGCTTATTGATACGAGCCGGGCTCATGCCAAACGCTGACGCAGCCTTAGTGCCCAACATGCACTCCGAGCGCGTGCCCAACCAATGGCAGACTCCAATGATTTGTGCAGTAGTTACTAGTTCAGGGTGGAAAGAATAAAAATCAAGGTGATTTAAATCATATTTTAAATCGTGATTTAAATCACACTGGTTTTGCTACGATGATTTAAGTCCAACATTTCCCGTGACAAATAATTTTAAAAGAATGTTTGTATTTACCAATTGTGCATACAGTGCAATTCACTTATAACGATACCACACATAACAATGTGCTGCTCATAACAATCAGTTTCTAGTCCAGATAGAACGATAATCGGTTATAATGATTGAATCTTTGGGTTTTCTCACTATTGTTATACTAAGTGGATTGCACTGTAAATATGAAAAGTTCTATATGCATTTGTTTTTCATTTAAATAAAAAAAAAGAGATGATCAAGCAAGAAAGATTTATAACAAGCTGAACACAAGCAAAAAGCAGTGCACTTCTGAGCAAACCAGAGGGTTGAAGTTTCCTCCTAATGAAAACAAGAAAAGTAAAGTCGTATTGCGAGCAAATCAAAACGTGAAAAAAAAAAAATCAAATACACATTTTCTCATTTATATAGTATATATAGTATAGCAGGGTTTGCATGAATGAGAAGTTTGTAATTCAACAATTAGATTCACAGTCATTCTTCCACTCTCAAAATCCAACTCAGTGCCCCTTAAAGGACCGAGAAAGGAGCGGAAAAGCACCACCCCACCTCGTGGACTTGCTCGGGGGAGGCCTTGTTGTGCTCCATGGAGGCGAGGATGAGGTCCACACGCTGCTTCTTGTCCAGCAGGCGCCGGTGCTCCTGGCAGATGTGTTCCCTGCGCAGCACCAGGTTGTACACCGCCTGGCAGCACCACTCCAGCATCTGGCGGCTCAGCTGCAGGAATGTGCGAGGAACCTCGTCGGTGGCACGCGACCCAGTCACGTGACCACTGTACGCCAAATCTAGCATAATTCACCGACTAGGCACGTTTCGCACTTTGGCGGCCGTCGCAATAGCGTGACAGCCACGGCGAGGCTCCCCGACGGGTTGTGCCTTCCTCCCATTGGCCACCGTAAGCTGCCGCGTGACCACAGCTACAACCAAGGGCGTTTTCGCCAGAACGTGCGGCACGAGTCTTGCCACATAAATGATTTCATTGAGATTTACCGTTTGTCAAGATGTCCAAAGTACTGCCGCAATACTTTGATTTGCTTCTTAACAAAGTCTCTAGGCTTTTGCACTGGTTAAAGGGACACTCACAGGGTATTTATGCTTGCCAAGGTTTTTATTTGTACATGACCTATGAAAGCCTAACTACCCAGAACACAATTTGCAGCTCAAAATTTGTTTTCTTTCCGCCCGAAAACCACTGACCAAAAACTGCCCAGTTTGAGCTGCGCTCCCTCGCTTTTCTGTGGTCACATGCCGTTTATAGTTTAGACACACACACCAAATATAATCAAAGTCGTGAGTCATAGAAGGCACATACTCAATATTATAAATATAACAAAATATTGTACCCATTTTTTGTGGCTTCAGAAAAACTGCAAATACACTGATAAAAAAAAAAAGTTGCACAGAGAATTGGAAGCATCCTGTGCATTCTCCGCGTAATTCTCAACATTGCGTCGCAACGTGTGACTTGCAGGCTGGACAACTGGACAAAGTGGACTAAGCGATGGCGGTGGACGACAGGCGTGGGACCTCTACTTCAGAACTGTCGTTCGCGGTACCAGTGAATCTGTCTAGCTTCGAAAGAGAAGTCGTTTACCGATCAAAACGATTAGGATTTATTCCGTACGACACGCTCGACTACCAAGCTGATTCGCACGAAGACGTCGCTGAGTCGTTGTCCCTTCTCCTGGCTGAAGACATCGCTCATCTTACGGACACGAATTAGTAAGAGCTGGAAAAACGTGCAAACGTCAAGCACGATTTGCTAGACTTGCGTCTTTCGTGCAACGTGCGAGTTCTTCGTCTGCTTCGCACGGTCGGAAAAACGAAGCAAAAAAAGAAAAAAAAACGTGGTCGGACGTACCCACGTGATTTCCCGCAACTCTCTTCTTCTCTACACTTCCTCTTCCTCCCCAGTCCGGTTTCAATTTCAAGCAGTTGCGTTTTTTTTTTTTGTTAATAATATATGTGATGCTGTAGCAAAATATTGATTCAGTAGTCTTCTAACACCATAATAAATCGCCGATAATAAATCGGGGAGTGTCAGTGTCTCTTTAAATGTAACAATGGTAAGGAGGTCGTCATTCGAAGCAGACAGGCATTTCTCGAGGTTGAGAAGTTTGAGGATTCCTGGTGTAGGGTTTAAGCTATAACGAAAGAGACCACTCTTCGACAACTGCCTCATGCACAGGTGCACAACTAACGCTGAAAACCTACAGGCGCGTTAAGAGTCGAGACAACTTGAGTACCTATGTACATACATAAATGCACAGGCACACTGCACTGCACTCATAGCACAACACTGGTTGCTTTTGCCCATTTTGTTTCAATGGGACATTCATGGGCAGCAATTTTATTGCTAAAAGGTATATTTGGGCTAGTTGGTTGATGAGCATCTTATTTTAAGCCAGCGCAACGAGACGACCAATTTTTATCGCCTAAATTGGTTTCCGTGACCAGAACAGTGAAAGTGCCAATACTTTTGACAACATCCTTTCGGTTGTACGGGAAAAGCGGTAAAAATCAGACTTTTGTTTGTGCAGTACCATGACCGTCTCAGCTTTGCTTCCATTGAAGCAGTAGTTATCTCTATTTCATTCACCTTTCTAAACAGCTCTGTAAGCATCTTTATTTTTTTTAGGCTTAATATTTAGCAATTTGTGCAAACTGGCAATTTCAGGAACATTTCATTGGCACAAACCTTTGTGATTTAGGACAATATGCCATGTTTTTATTACCGTGGGTCGATATATTTGCGTGACAAATTTTAAGCGTTATTTTCCAACTCGTGAAACCCGCGTTACAGTAATAAGAGCGTGCCATTACAGAACTGTATGGAATGCCAGGTGTGGTGCTTTCTTGTGGCATGTTGCCAAACATATGAGAGCTAGGTAGTAGTTTTAGCCATTCATAATGCAGGTGTATTCTTTTTGTGGTCACCTGTACGTGCAAACAAGATGGTATGCTGTATAACAAAGAATGTGCACGCAGCACACAAAAAAGACGAAGGCAAACAAAAAGCGGGGAGGCGTTAGCACTTGTTTTGTCTACTTCTTTACGCTCGCCTTCATTTTGTTTTTTTGCAGCCCCCATACTTTTGTCTTGAGCATGAATCAACTTGCCTGCATCGCTACCTAAGATAACATATACTTGCGTCTCGACGCGAATGGGAATACTGGAACGCTGTGAATACTACGTTACTAATTTAAAAGAAAACTCCCGCTTAGTCGCAGGGGGCGAGACGACCCGTGCAACTTCTATAGATTAATTATAATTTTTCTACGCTGGCTGTTTCATTTTAATTTGACCTTTTTCGTTTTTCTCGACAAATACACGACTCTGCGGCAAAGAAAATAAAACCACTGATGCAGTGACATTGCACTCCAGAGCGTAGCACGAAAGAACAATTTGTTATTTTATGGTGCCCAAGGCCCTTCGAAACCCGTTTCTAGCAAGCACCTGCTCCAGTCAGCGTGACCTGGCAGTGCCCTGCGCGAGCCATTACCTGCGGAAGGTCGACGTGAAACAGGTAGATCATCCGCGAAGGGGCATAGTCGGGGGTCCGGGGAAGCTCCTGCGGGCAAAGAAAAGAGTGTCGCTCTACCGACGGTCACCTCAAAATAAGTCGGCTCCAGACGTTTCTGCAGCATGTGGTCCTACTTAGAGGGACACCAAACTTCCAAGTTTAGATTCCCCTTAAGCAGCGCCTGTAAAAATAGAAACTTAAAAAAGTGAAAATTTTTGAAGTAATTACCCAAGCAGCATGGATTTCGGCAAAGCATTGGCTGGCGATGGTCTTTTGGCCAATGGCCACAGAGTGGCCACTCATCGGCCAATACTAGCCGATAGCTATTGCCAATGCTGGGCCGGTGGCCGACGACCAGAGAAAGGCCAGTCAAATGTCCAATGGTTGGCCACTGGCCAAAGGACCATTGACAGCCACTGGCCAACGATTGACCAAATCTGTGCTGCTTGGGTAGATAACTAATTACGTAATGCATTTCGCCTCTTTTAAGGCCTGTTCACACATGCAGCGGAGCGCTACAAGCATAGAGCTAACCTCGCGCTAAGCGCGTGCTGACCAGAGCGTTCACCAGCTTTGTATCGCACCGCCAAAACTGTTGCTCATGGCAGGCGATAAGTAGCTGACGCACGTGAGGAGCGCTACATCAGTGCTTCGCTCCATGTGAGAACTGGCCTTTATAGTGGTCACCATGGCTATCAACTTGGCCCTAGGACTAACAGGACCCTAATGCAAGCTCCCTCGTTTTAAAAATTCCGGACAGATTAAATTCGCCACAGCGTGCAAAGAAGTGACAGCAAAAGCCGTTACTGCGTGTGGTGACAGCCACCTTTATGCACATCCACTCTCGATCCGCTTAATCACACACAACACAGCCTTGTGGTCACTGAAGTATGTAGGAAGGGTACACACTGCTAAGTGTGGGAACCTGGGTTCCTAACACTTGCCACGGCACTCACGTCTGTTTGCCAATGTGACCACGTGGCGGCCCCAGTGAGAGGACAATGCGGTACCCCGATGGGACGGCCCACCCTCTTTTCCCCAAGTGGACATCCTCTGACCCCCGAACGGTGAGAATGCACAACTTTGCTTCTATTGGCAGAGTATGAGCAGTGGGGGAACCTCACCTGTGCTGAGAGGAACTTCTCCTGGAACATCTTGTAGGTCATCTCCTTGGCATCTCGGGCAGGGATCATGGCCAGCTCCTCGATCTGCTTTTGCTCCAGGTACCGCTTCGACAGCAGCAGCCTGCGGGCAACCAAGGGGGTTTCTCGGACGCTCTGTTTCTCCAACTTTGCTGTTTGGACAGTGCATCCTTTTCGACATGTTTTTGCTCTTAACTGTCGCATCGCCGCACTATGAGGCGTGCGATCAAAAGGCATACGACTCGCCACTTGTAGTTTCGGAGAAGAAAACCTAGTTTTATTTCATCGCGTCTAGAGCCAGCAAACAGACTACACTTGGAGTATTAGCACTCCATTCCCCGGTTTTACTTGTGGGTGCTGCTATTCTGGTGCTCAGCGCAAAACAAACGCAACTGGCAATCGTAAAAAAAAAATTAAAAATAATTATAATTAGGATTTTTAGTGTTTTTTTAGTTCATCTCTCGTGAAATTCGGAGTGTCTCTTTTTAGTTTAATTTTCGCTGAAAATTTGGGGTTTATGGAAGTCCATTTTTGTTCAATTTTTTATTCTTTTTGTCAGTAGTTTGAGATTTCAAAAGGAACTGAACTGGGATGTCGTCAGGACCAGTGACCATGTGCTCCTATGAAGTTTATTTGCAAAACACAGTCTTTCTTTGCTTTCTATTTTGTCGTCGTGACCTTGAAATTGTGAGTTTTTCGGATCAATCCATAATTTACAAAAAATTTACCGACGAGTGTTTTTCGGATTTTTCGCATTTACCCCAAAACACGGAACCCTACTTGCATGTAAAATGGAGAGCTGAGCTAGTTGGTAAGATGACATCATATTAAAACCAGCACACAGGCAGTCAGGAAGAGAGAGAAAAGAGCACAGCGCTCTATGTTCTCTTTTCTTCCTCACTACCTGTACGCAGTTTTTAATACGATGCCACAAACAACATATATTGCAAGTACAACATTGAGGAAGTGGATATTTATATAGTTACATCAATTCAAAGTTCCATACCCAAACTGTTTGCAGGCACATTTTTAAATTTTGTTTCTGATTTCTCTCAATTTTTTTTTCGTCACACACAAGGTTTTGCTTACGTTATCTTAGGATCTAAAATTTAATCTGAATATTTTTCTTTCAGGGTCTAATACCTCATAAATCGGAGAGTGCATAATGAGACTAAAGGCCCGTTCACACTCTTGCGACCGAGTACGACTGAGAGAGACGAGATTTCTTAAAACTTATTAAATTTTTTTAGAACGAGGGAACAGACTGGCATTGTGGCGCCATCTATGTGGTGACCCTGGAACTGCATTGCACAAGAGCGAAGGTTTTTGCGAGATTTCCGAGGTCAAATGTGCGTAATACCCATAGAAAGGCTCGTTTATAACATCGACAAAAGTTTTTCGAGCCAAGAAAGAGAGGATAATGCGCGAGAGAAGTAAAAAAATATGCCGGACCGCCGAGTTTACACTGCTACCCAATAGATGGCGCCAGTGTGTCCTCTGATTTAAGAAGTTTTAAGGAGCCCAGGTTTAAGAGGTCGCAAGAGTGTGAACGGGCCTTAATATTTCTGAAAATTATTACCTACAATATTTTCTAATTTTCAAAGACTTTGATGACTCGTTTCAAATTATTATCAAAAATATTTCAATTTGTGATAACATTTTCTAAAATGTCGCCAAAAGTTATAAGAATAGTTTTTAATGCACTTTCTACTGTATGTAGAACACGTTGAAATACTTTGTGCCATATTTTTTATGAAGGTATCGTAACAAAGTTGGGCAGAAACATTTGTGATAAAGGAGAGATTTTCTTTAAAACTATTATAGATAGGAAAACAATGATGAGGCTCGGCCTCGCAGACCCCTAGAATGCCTTCGCGGACCCCAAAGGGTCCGCAGACCCCCATTTGAGAACCACTGTCATAGACCATCCTCCGATGTCGTACACCAAAAGCACTACACGTGTACCATTGTCATGCTGTTGCATACTGTCATCAGACTGATGTACCGCAATAACCACCTGCAGGTATTACAGTTCACGTTGTACCAAAAGGGAATTGTTGATTACCCTCATGCTGTAACATCTGGGGTTAGAGTTTTCTCCATGTTAGTATTGCATAGAGAGTACACAAGGATTATCCTCCGAGGGTAATTCTGCGATACTTAGTGGTACCCCTTTGCACAGTGCAGGCTCTGTCCGGTACCTTTCGTGCCGTTCAAAAAAAGGATTCGAAACAGACGCACCTAAGTCATACCCTGCCTCAAAGATGCACTAAATAGGTTTTTCACCTTGGGACACCAACTTCACCTACGTGCACCAAAGCTCCTTTACCCCACACGCTCCATTTCCCAACCGAGTGCACTCGGCAATCCTCGGCTCTGTTGGCCGTCTTGAAAACGGGTCCAGCTCAAATTGTCTCTGGAGTTAAATCGAGTGAGACAGTAATTCTTTAACTGTTTATTAATATGAAAAGCATTAACTGTCTCATAGTGCGAGCCGACGTCATCAGCTTTGAAACCGTGCCAAACGGCACCTTAAATCCTTTCTCCAAGTGAAGCCAGCTATGAAACCACGCAAAAAGCTAGCCAACGGCACCTAAATTCCCTGATCCCAAAGGAGCGGACTAAAGCTGATGGATTTTCGGCTTTCGGTCCCATTGGCTGGCCCACCACATCGACGAGGCTCCCATTGGCCACTGCGCATCAGTTTCCATGACGGCCACCCCATGGCACTGCGTGTCCGTCAGCGCGCCGCTAACATGAAACGTCCAAGGTCAGAGCGGCGAGGAGAGGTGCCCCCTCCTCGCTGGCAGAGCGCGCCGTTCTGCTGTCGACGCAACTACGCTGCAGACGAAATAAGGAAGCGGAAGAATGACGTACACATCACGACACTGTTAGCGCGAACACGACATCGGCGCATTTTCGCATTTTACTTCTAAATAGTATATTAGCAAGCATGAAATTTTATCGCTTACACTATAGAACTATATGAGCTCTTTCCGTAGCAATAATAACTTGGATGACATTCCTTGGTTTCAAAGAGAAAACCTGGAAAAACCGGCGATCGCTTGTTCGCGCAAACAGTGTCGCGCTCTGTACATGCTTTCGCACTCACAACTCATAAGAAGTGCTTAGGTGTACCTCGAGTCTTTTATATGGCACAGCAGGCCCGAAAGGCATGGCCTGCTTCTAGGTTACCAGCTCATAGAAAAACAGCCAATCTCAGGTCGGAGCTCACTGCCGCCGCTACGGTGCGTAGAATGCGTCTTGGACCGGTGCGTTTAGCTGTCCTATTCCAACCCATGCATCCGGAGTGGTCCCGAATTGGCAAAAAATAAAGTCGCGGGAGTTGGCGTGTCATGCTGTCAGATGTGGCTGGTCCTGGCAGTCGCTCGTAGAAGTTCCGGCAAAAAGTAAGAGCGAATGCTATAAGTGTCGCCGTCGTTGCAACGTCTCAGTTCGTGGCTGCTTAGGCTTCCGCAAACTGCAAAGCCGAAGAGGAACCTACGGCGGAAAAGGCGTCGGTCTCGTCTACTTGCGCCGCTGCACTAGTACCACCGGGATAGCAAAAAAACGACAGCACGACACTACTACGACGTCACCAGAAAAAAGGAAGGAACCACAAACGAGGATGCGGCAAACAGACTGGTCGGAGACGCCTTCTGGGCACCATTCTGTCGCCGACGAGCGTGTCTTGGAGTGGCTGCAGTCTCTATGGCAATTGTATCGTATCGTAAACTGACCAGTCGTGGCGAGAAGCGGCACTACGAGACCTGAAGCGCGTCTCTGATTGGTGCGTCGACTCGTGCCCACCGGAAGATGCGGCAGCTCTTGGCCCCGAAGCGGTCCTGCACAGTGGAGGCGAAGAAGGCCTCGGCGAGGACCCTGAGACCCCGGTGCAGGTCCACGCAGAACATGCCGCCTCGCTCGTCCGACCGCTGCACCAGGCGCAAGGGGTCCTCCACCAGCAGGCTCAGGAACGAGTCCAGCTCCTGGGAAAACGTACGTACGAGGGGGGTCGTGAAGCAGCCGCTTTCTTTCCGAAGTCACTCCCCGACCAACGCCGACGTTTCGTCCGGCGCCAAAAATAGGTGCCAGAAAACACCAAATCCGCAAAGAAAAAAAAAAAAAGAAAAATAACACAAAGATTGGTTTTGAAGTTTTAAGAAAAATAAATCTCCGGGAACACGAAACCCTGCGTGTTGCCACGTGCGTGGCAGGGTTGGCGGCACAGCACGTGGCTCCCACGTGGAGGTCCGGGGTTCAAACCCCGCTACCCTCGTTTTCGTCTCACCTTCCCTTACCCCTCCGGAAAGTGCCACCAGTCTAAGCTTGTCACTCATCGAGTCTCCCATCTATAACGTTCCCGACGATGGAGCGAGCGCATATAAAGGCGGCGGTAGTGCGCTGCGCCATTGAGTCTTACGCTAGCACTTAATCCTAAAGTCACGCCGACGTTGACACCTGCGACACCAGTGACAGCATTTTTTCGGGCAAGAAAATTATCATCTCTAACGCACAACGAAGTGCTCGTTGGGCGTGCTACAGCGTTCACAATGCCCCGCAAAAGGAAGCTGTGGACTGAAAAGGTCATAGCTGAACAGGAGCACCGACGTGCCGGGTAGATACGACCGTCCTCGATGTGCCCTCCGGAGGAGAGAAAAGAGAAGCGGGCTTGTTCTACCATGACGGAAAGTTACGCGAAGAAACGAGGAGCCAACTAAAGATCTTACTACTTATGGTAGGTGACGGCTTAAGGGTGCAGGATAAGCTCGTCCCACAAAGCCTTCGACTCTTTCCTCTTTCGCAGAACAAACTCTGAACAGGAGGCGAGGAGGGGCTTACCTCCTTTCCAGCATTCACTCTGGTAAAGAGAAAGCGAGGAGGGCTTTGGGACAAGCCTGTCCTGCACTTTTAACCTGTGATGACTACAGTTACCCACTACTATAGGGTTTGGCGCAATTTAAAGGGGAACCGTGACAATTTTTGGACTTCAGTCAAATAACTGCGGGGGTTGTTTCCTGTCACGTCTGAAGCAAAGAACTGATAACAAAATTTGCCTGCGTGCGTTAGTTAAAAAAACAAATAATAAAATTGAAGTTTTTGGCGGTTTCTAACTACTCTCAATTCGTACACTGTCTTCTGAGTCACGTGCGCAACGACGTGTACCAGGGTGCACCGGGGACATGGAGAATCCGGTTGGGTTCTCTTCCAGAGCTTCCAGCGTGCTGCCTCTGCTTGCGATTCACGTGGCGACCTTGAAGATTGGTTTGAGCGATGTGGAGAGTGGGAGAAAGACAGTTACCCACTACTACAGTGTTGCTTTCCGTAAGGAAGTTCGACTGACGTAGTAGCGACGGGGGGAAACTCGATAGAGCAATGATTTTGCTCACCTCGGGCAGACGGGCGCCGCTAAAACTGAATGTAATAGTACAATTTTCTCGACGTTATGAGGCTTTCGACACATTTCGCTCGTGTCGAAATGACAAAATTGACAAACGATAGCCTTAGATTGACCACATGAAGGCACATCTTGCCAACTTATTACAATGCATCCCGGTTGGCATCACGCCTTAGTTCCCACAGCTGCCAACACACGGTTGCAAGTCACGAAATACTCCCATTCTTTGCTTTCCTATTATGCAACGGAATTGCAACATTTAGAAAAAAAAATGAGGCATTTTCTCTATCCCCTTTTAGTAAGATAAACAACGTAAAAATTAAAAACTGTAAATTCTTTCGAAATTAATATTGTTGCATCTTCCCCTTTTATCGGAGGAATATTGCCTTTATAGGAAATAAGCAACACTACTGCATTTCGACTTAACCTGCGGCGAAGCACCGCAGAAACACAGGCCTGTTTTTCACTTTGGCAGGAGTTTGGCACATTGAACCTTTGGCTTTTTTTTTTTATAGTTATTTTTCATTCGGACCCTTGTCATTTGCAACAACATAATGAAGCACGCAGATCTCAAGAGCGCTGGTGTCACCTTTGGGAGAGAGAGATCTCCTTGTGCAGCTGCTGGTGAACCTCCTGCTTGCTCACGGGGCAGCTCTGGGCGGACTTGGGGTGGGTCCTCGTCTCGGCCAGGCGCAGCAGGGTGCGGACAACCTCGCCGGCCTTGAGGCCCAGCCTACGGGAGGCCGCCTGCACCAGGAGCTGGTCCCTGAGGGAGAAGGAGATCGGCCAACCGATTGGCTCTTCTTGCTGCAAAAGCAACTACACAGAGCACAAAGAACTGAAACTGTTGTTTATTTATTGATGGGTTGATTACGACTACCAAGAGTGACAAGAATTGTTGGTTGACCTGGTTGATTAGGCCCTCTTTGCTTCAAGAGCATCTATGGATGCCAAGAAGGAAACTATTACTGACTGATTAACTGATCGAATGGGTCTTGTTGGTGCAAAAGCGGCTGTAGAGTGCCAAGAACAAGACTATTATTGATCGATTGCTCGACTGGGTCTTCTCGGAGCGAAAGCAACTATACTCTGTTTCACTTCAAGTGTGAGCGTGGCAGAAGCTACAAGAGCGAGCTCCAGGCTTTCAGCGTCCCTGCGAAGCACGCGCACTCGTGCAGTGCAAGCACTGTTCAGGGCCACACGCTCGCGCTTGTAGCATCGGCTGCATCTGGACTTAAGATGAAACGAGTATAGTATAAAGCGCCAAGAACGAGACAACTGTTGAGACACAGTTGTCAGAAGCACCTCTAAGGGAGGGCCACTCATTTGCAGTGCTCTGCATTTCTTCCTTTGCTTTCCTGAGGGAAAAACCACTTTCCACCAGTAAAGAAGCCATGAAACAAGCTTCTCACACAGTGTGTTACTGGCCTCGTCTCAACGGCAGTTTGTGTGACGCTCCATGCCGTGACACTGCTGAGCGATGCACGGGGTACGCATCTTGCTAAACATCCAAGCGCCTAGGATCGAAATGGGGACCCTTCAGATAGCGGGGAGGTGCAATCACCACCGCGCAACGAGCAATTCTGCGCTCGTGAACAGTCACCTACGTCCTCGAGATTGCCAATGCGCTTACAAGCTCTCTCGATGCAACCGTTTATATTCCAGTGTAACGTCACTGAGCAACCACACTTCTTTCTCGCGTTTCGTTGCCTCGCCACGCACGTGTGAAACGAGGCGTGCACCGGTTAGCGTTGCCATGCTTCACTCAATGATGGTGCTCGAGCAAAGCGTGGGCTGCTCGAGAAAAAAGACAATACAGGACCTTAGGGACATCTAAAGCTACTCAAAAACTCGCGGACGACCGACCCAAGGTCTAGTGGAGTGGATATTTGTAAAAACAAAGCCCGGACCTTTATGCAACCCGCAGACTTTTGAAGCTCCAACCACACTGATGGTGCCACGAAACAGCCAGTCCTTGAAACACCACGCACAAGGTGCAGAAGCAAGACGGCGTCCGTCACTCCGAGCATCCGCAGCGTTTCGGGAAGCACCTTTTACACGGTGCCCGCACCACAGAACAATCACTCTGGGATTGTTCTACGGAGCGAGTCACCTTAGGACGCACGGACGCGGGCAAAGGCTCGCGTCTCGCATCCTAAAGGATCGTTCGCACACCCGCAACCGCCTATGATCGAGCGAGTGCTTTACAACCTCTCGAAGACACCGGCGCCATTCGTCGGGTAGCTGTGGAACGCTCGGAATTTCTGTACATTCCCCATTTTTTTTCGCGCATCGTTCTTTCTCGAGTGGTTCGAAAAAACTTTTGACGACGTTATGAACGACTGTTTCTCATAGACAATACCTACATTTGATCTCGCAAATACCGCAAAACCTTCGCTCTAGTGAAACGCAGCTCCAGGGTCACCTCATAGACGGCGTGTTTTTCTCGTTGCGAGAGATCGCGAGAAGTCGGTCGTAAGCAAACGCGGGTGTGCGAGCCAACCTTAAAGGGCCCCTGCAATCATACTTAAGCGTCTACCTTTTTTGCGGTTTCCACGTCCCTCGGGGTTCAGGCAAGCCAGCGGGCACGGAGAGAGTAACTAAATATCAGTGCTTCATATTTTAACCGGACGACACGGAAACCTCCTCCACCTACGGGGCGACCTGCGGTGTCGAAAGCGCACAATATGAAACGTCTTAGGTCCTGGGCTTACTACTGGTCAGAGCAGCTAAAAGCTTCTTTTTTGTTGAAATACAAAATATAAGTGGCGCGAACCTTTTCAATTATTTATAAAAGTAGTTTTTGTTCACTATTTTAGATCAGAAAAAAACAAATGCAGTTTAGAAAGTATGGAAACAAGAAATGACCCGTCGACATACCCGCCACCAAGCGGCGGAAAAGGCGGCGCATACTAGAAAGGTGTAGTGGGATCAGGCGCCAACGAGCTGCGAGCGTAGAAAGGTCCCGGATGTACGCGACGGTGCTGCGGTCGTACGGACTGGAGGATTCGACCGGTTCCGAGCGTTCCCAAGGCCTTCGGCGAGCAGCTCTGGCATGCGGTTTGGCCTTTTGGCGGTACGGCAGCGCCAAGTGGCTCCCGTTCTGAACTGATCTTTACCCCGTGTTCGCTGTCTTTTATGGCCAATAAAGTGTCATGCCGAATTAGTGTTTAATTGCGCAGCAAATGCAATGCGAGCCACCCTGGCTGCCCGCTTCATACAGCCGATCCAGAACATGCTTTAGTGACGCTCTCTCGAGCCGTCGACACGGAGTGCGGCAGCCGTGAGCGCTCGCTGAGCTCACTACCCCTCGTCTTGTTCATGGCCACTCAAGCAACCAAGGACGTCATGAAGGAGGTTATTTTTTGCTTGTTTTTGTAATTTTAATTTGCCTATAACTTTTAAAATAAAGCGAAATTCGAGAAAAGAAAAGTTTCATTACGTTACTACGTTGAGTGTGCTCAGGTTCGGGGCAAATTAAAAACCAGTAAAAAAGCCCTTGCAGGGCCTTTTTAAAATGCCGGACGCGGCACTTGCAGAGGCCGGCACTGTCGGCGGTGCTTCGTAGACCGGCCAAGGTGTCGCGAACAACCGTGCCGAGGCCCGCTCACCTGAAGAAGAGGTGGAAGCGCTCGAAGTTGACGCGCCAGTAGATGCCCTCGTCCGGCTGACTCTCCACCCGGGACTTCTTGCTGGGGGGCCCCTCCTGGTCCTCGTCTTCGGCGGCCACCGAGAGCAGCTGAAGGTGGACCTGTACGCACAGCACCAGTGCTCAGCACCCGCTGGGTACAGTCTCCAGAATGTGTCTTCGACCAGTTCAGATTTATAAAAGAAAAACTCCAAATTTCGAGGCCGCGACGACAAAATAAAAAGCAAATAAGACGGTGTTTTACAAATAAACTTTTTAGGAGTGCAAGGTCCTGAGGAGATGCAACTTCACTTTTCTTTGAAACCTCGAACTAACGACAAGAGGGGTTTGCCTTTTAGCTCGTCAATGTTCCTTCGCGACGACGGGTCATGGTACCTGGACTTTATTTGTTTTGGTTTTGAACTTCTATAAATTGGGAACACAATAAAACAAACACACAATTAAAAAAAAAAAAAGAAATTCGGGATAATAATAAAAAAAAACTCTAATAAACTTTGAATTTTTAGCAAAAAATAAATTCAGAAGGACACCCTCTGAATTTCCTGGGAAACAAACTCGGAAAACACAGAATCCTGAGTATAACCTTGTTACAACAAGTCTGGTTACAGCATATCTTAGGTTACAGCATACCTATTTGTTAAGTTTGGTTGGTTTTCCCATCTATGCCATTGAGCCAACTTTGCTCATTACAGATTTTGTTATAACATACATTCAGATATAATGGATTCTATTAGGGACTTTGTAAGTAGTTTACTGTTCCATTATACAGTCTAAGCTTGTTATAGTCGAGCCCGGTTATATCGCACCCGGGTATTTCGAATTATTGTTTATATCGAACAGTCCAAACATCCCCTTGAGCATTGTATTTTTGTATCGAACTCCCATGGAGGGGACACTTGATATAGCGAACACAGCACGGCTGCCGTCGCTTCTCCCACGGTCGGATCGCGCGAATTGCGCCTCGGATTGCGCAGGCGGCGAGCACATAGTAGCTCGCATTGCGAGCTGGCAGAAGACCGCCAAGCCAGCATACGTGCACGGGGATGCGCAGTGAAAGAGCAGTTGTAAAAAAGACACAAAAAACACAAAAAATCATTTAAAAAAAAAGAAGGAAGTGGAGGATGGTAAAAGGAAGGAGAAGGGCACGCGCGCGCGCGTAGGGAGGGCAGGGAGTGCCGGTAGCGTGCGCTCTTTCTCCCAACACCGCTGTCGCTGCGCGACTCCTTAGCCCCAAAATGAAATAAGCAAAACAAAACAAAAGAAGTCTTCGCCAAGTCGAGTGTGTCAACAACAACGGTTGAGCAATCGCGCTTTGAAAGCCTTTTCTTTGTCTACTTTTTTTTCGCCGTTTTTGCGATGCCCTTTTTTTTTTCTTTTTTGCTACCTGAATTAAGTGAGGTTTCTTTTTTGTTGCTTGCTTAACTTTATTCTGTGAATCCAGAGAAATTTTTTTGTGCAATTTGTTTTTTCCGTTCTTTCATTTTTTTTAAATTATTTTCGTGTTTTGTTGCCAGGCGCTGTGTGGACATCGTGGCCCCGGGTAAACGATCGCAAACACTGTCGCATAAACGCGGCTGTGTTTGTGATCTTCACCAACTAAGCTCTACTGTACTTAGCGGCTCTTAGAGGCTCTATGTATTTGGTAAGGTCCCGTTTGTCGCGGCCTTCGGTATTAGCAGAGACGCGCGGATATTTCAACTGAAGCTTAAGTTAACATATTTTTTTATATCAAATTATCGATATATCAAACTATTTTACGATCCCTTTTGAATTCGATATATCCGGGTTCGACTGTATAACAGACCTTCATTTTGACCAAGATTTCGGTCTGTTGTAAAAGGAGTATGTTGTATGCAGATATGAAGTTGAGTCAATGGTATGCAGAGGAAAACCAACCGAACTTCACAAATCGGTATGTTATATCCAAATGTCTGTTGTAACCAGGTCTGTTGTAATGAGCTTAGACTGTAGCAGACTTTTTGACAGCAGTCATTATTTGACATGCGGCTTTGGTTCGGTAGTGGCTGCGTCCATTTTGCAAAATGTCATTGCGATCGGCGCCTTCTGGGCCTCATACGACTGAAGACACAGAGTGATGGCAATCACCAGTACAGTTGAATTAAGAAATCACTACCTTTTAAAGTTGAAAAGTTTGCATAAACCAGTACTTTTCTGATATCTATTCACATTTTGTCAGTCTCACTGCTTAGAACAGACTCCAATCATAATCCTCCTCAAAGCCTGTAGTAACATAATCATTGTTCTGCATACTCTTTTTACTACAAACCGAAATCTTCATCACTCTCAAGGTCTGTTATAATGAGTTTAAACCGCATCATATTTTCCGGTCTGTAGTCCGTGGACTATACGTCGTATACAAGTTGAAATTTTATGCGATGCGGACTATCTATGGGTGCAGATTATAGGAGGATTTGTTTTTCCTAGATCATTTATAGTGACTAGATGTGATGGATTTTGTGAATAACAGAGTATGTTGATGATGCTTTATGTATGATACAAGCTTGTGTGTCATCTACTAAAGCATTTGTCAAGGTGTGCTGCGCATGAAAATTTTGATGTGCAGGCTAAGCACCAGCAAAAATTTAAATTTTTCAACTGAAATTTGCCCCTGCAGACTAGACACCGGTTGCGGGCCATGCCAAGCGCAAGTTCGTCCGCTTCTTGCACAGGGGTTGTGCTGACGTCAGCACGCCGAGTTTCGATTGGCTCTGATTGAAAGGATAGTGGGTGGACCTTAATGCTAGCTGCCCTCGAGAGGTCTACCCACTATCCTTCCCAACGAGCCAATCGGAGCTCGGCGTTCTAACATCACCGCAGCCCCTGCGCTAGAAGCAGACGACCTTGCGCTCCACATAGTCCGGGAAACACAATATGTTTTTAGTGTCCCATGCTACCCACATCAAAAGCAATCCCAAAGTGGCTACGAGCTACATGTCATGGCGTCGGATGTCCTGACCTTGGCGGTCGATTGTAAAAGTTCTGTTAAAAAAGACGAGCGATTGTGAGCGTTGCTGACGTCACAGCGTCCCAACTTGTGGTTGCTGAAGCTTCCGCGAACTGTCGAGTTGGAGGGCGACCTATAGAGCAGGCGTCCGCCATGTCCACCACTGCTGATGTGCCGCCCCAAGAGCACGACACTTCTACAACGTCCTCGGACAGAAATTCAAGCACCACAAATGAGAATGCAGTAAACACTAGTGATGGACCGAATCTGCCGAACTTCTAAAATTTGTTTCGAAAATGGCGCGACAGTTTCGTCGATAAATTGATTTATACGCGAAACCCTCGGACCCGCCTCGTCAGAAAAGGACGCCACGGTTGTTGGGTCCGCGACGTCATTCGCCCAAAACGCGGCGTCGTCCTGCATGCACCCGCAGACTCGGCTCTCTCGGCGTCTCGTGCTTCAGCTTCTCGTCTACCTTCCAGGTTTTGAGCACGCGGTTTCGGGACGACGACGTCTACGGCATCGCTCGCCTCGTCGGAATCTTTTTCGACTTTGATTGCAGCAATGATGACTGTTATTGAAAGATGTTGGAAGCGTATAGTCGTTTTGACTTGGACCCGCTGGCAACAAGCTCCGGCGATGACGACGAGATTGTCACGGACCAACTCGCCGTCGTCCGGGACTATCTCGAACGTGCATGCAGGGTGGAAGGTCAAAGTGCAAGGGGGTGTGAGCGACAGTAGCGCTGGAGTAACTGAGTAGCGCGAGCGTGCGATCGTACCGTGGCGAGGTGAGCTTGAGTGAAGATGGGCACGCCTAGAATGAGAGAGCATTCAACTACCGTAACATTCCGAGAGATATTGCACTTAAAATCAATAGCATATCCGAAGACAATAAAGGGTGCGCTAACTTTCAATGTATCAAAAAAAAAAAAAAAGTTGAAAAAATGCTAGTTTTAGATTTTGTGAACCTCGAAACTTGCGATTGCAGAAAGAGGTGACGGACCCAAGAAGACTGTCCTTCCCTATGAGCAATGTTCGCTAATCTCCTAAAAAATGGTTAGGTAACACCGTTTTTGCAACAGGTCACCATTGGCAAGGGCCCTGCAATTAATAGAAGTGGGCTATCTATCTGTGTTTCAGAAAAAATAGCATATCATGCCAAAAATAGGGGGCAGGCTATCTTTCGGGAATAAGGCATCTTTTGGGATATTACGGTAAATATCATGATCACATGGTTTATGGACACCACGGTGTGACTAACTTGGGCAGTGTTGCCTGGTCGCCAGACGAAAATGATTAGCATTCGTAAATTGAATATTTAAACTACTGGAGCTCTAAAAATCGTGAAACTTGGTGCATATACAAAGTAGCCTACGAGCATTCCATTTCAAGAATAATCTACCAGTTTGATTTTTGTGTCTTAACCCCTTTAAAGACATACCTACAGAATTGTCTTCTGCCAAGCAGAAAACCGGTTTGCAGTTTCCTTCTCTCTTCTCCCCTCCTCTCCCCATGGGAGTGGGTCCCTGAGCTACTCCTCACGAAAAGGGGGAGGGTCTCCCTTCTTCTCAAATGGAAATGAGGAATGGAGGAAGAGTTTTCCCCTTCTCGCTGCTCGTCGGCCTTTAAACTGTCCGTAGCTACAGGAGGTGTTGGCTGGGAGCCTGCAATGCTGGGGAGGGGCTTGCCTTTGGCACGCTGTACATGTCCTCCTCGAGCAGGATGAGCGTGGGCACCTTGGCATCCGGGCCGCCGGGCTCGGGGGCAGGCACACGGCAGAGGAAGTGCGTCTGCACCAGGTCCACAAACTTGCTGCGCACCGCCTCGGCCGTGTGGGACCCTGAAACCGGTTGGGGGATGGTCGAAGGTCAAAAAGGCCATGAAACAATATCAACATTTTTTTTTTTTTCCGCTTTCGCCAGCTAGTGCTAGTCAAAGCGAAATTAACCGATTCCGAACTAACTGACTCGGACGTATGGGACCCCGCAACCAGTCAGGTGACAATCAAAAGGACCACGAAACATTTCTTAAAGCATGAAATGCTTTTAATGGTATCCCCGAATCCCAAATCTTTGTGCGTCCGTCTGTTTGTCCATCCGTGCATTTCTCGTGAAATTTAGCGGGGAAACTGAAGTGGTGTTTAGGTCACGTGACGTCAATTGGTGCCACGTGACCTATACATTAATTTATAGTTTTTCTGCTCAATGCATCGGGCGAATTCGATAAAATATAAAGGTTCTTCACTCCCCGAAACGACTGTTTGATGTCTTTCAAATAATTTTAAGCGACTGCACCTTAAATACTACATTTCATGCATTGTAGAACTTTAGAGAAAAAGGTTGCTGACAATTTTTACACTTTGACTAACTAGTGCTTCGAAGTAACTGACTCGGCCGTATGGGACCCTGCAACCGATTGGGTGACGATCAAAGCGGACCATGAAACAACTTTTGTTTACACTTTGACTAGTTAGCACTTGGAATTAATTCTGTCAGTCCTATGGGATCCTGCAGCCGGTTGGGTGACAATCAAAGGGACCATTAGACACAATTTTTTACATTTTGGCTAACTAGTGCTCGCAATTAACTGCCTCGGTCCTATGCGACCCCCCTTGTAGAGTGGCGGTCAAAGGGGGACCATGAAACAATCTTTTCTCCGCTTTGCCTAACTAGTGCTCGGGACTTTCGTATTCAGGGATAGCGTGAAGCTTGGGATTTTCGTTTTCGGGACAGCTTGAATTTGGGTTATTTAGTTTTCGTGACTTCGATAAATATTTGGTTTAAGGCTATTTTTCAGGGTTTATCGGAGTATACAGGGTGTCCCCCAAAAAATGTACAGGTTTTTTGGTTTTTTTTTTACCGCAAAACTAAATCACGCTCCGCCGAAAGGTAGTGCTAGAGGTGCGAACCAGATGCCAAAGTTTCAGCACAAACTAATATTTTATACAAAAATTACGAGGGATTTTTTAAAAATTTCTATCGGAAAATGGGACCCATTTTTGCCAGTTTTGGGTTTCTGGTGCTATAGAGCTCCATGTATTCGAAAGTTCCGTCGGTCACCATTTTCTCATTGACATTTTTAGAAAATCACTGATAACCTTCGAACAAAATATTGGTTTGTGCTGAAACTTTGGCATCTGGTTCGGACCTGTAGAGCTACCTTCGGGCGGAGAATGAGCGTTCATCGATGCATAGTGTATTTTTGCAGTGAAAAAGACCCTGACGGGGCTCCCCCCCCTACTCTCCGACCCAGCTGCCACACATTGTAGGAGGAACACTTGCCACAGCGACCCGTCACTACAGTCACAAACGACGCAAACGTGGAAACTAGCTTCGATCAGTCCGGATTAATGGGGCAACGCAACAATTTTCGGACTTTGGCCGATTAGCCGCGGGAACTCTTTCCGAATCACCTATGGAATAACAATTGACCGCATCTCCACGTGGTGAATGATGTTGCTTGGGGCGAAGCTCTGGTGGTGCTTGTCTGCGTAGACGCCGAGCCGCAGCATGCCGAGCCTTTTCATTCATGTCAGTAGGAGAATGTGTGGTTTTCTTCTTTTTCTAAGCAGACAGATGGGATGGCATCTCAGAACCCCCTACTCTTTTTTTTTCTTCTTTTTCTTTGAGCCTTTGCATTCATGCCAGTAGGATAATGTGTGGTTTTCTTCTTTTTCTTTTTTTAAGCAGACAGATGGGATGGCATCTCAGAACCCCCTACTCTTTTTTTTCTTCTTTTTCTTTTTTCATAATTTTTTTCATCTTTTTTTTTCCAATTATTTTTTTGCCCTACACGAGCACGTGAGCATGTGCTCACGTGCTCGTGAGCACGTGATCTCACGAGCAGAAGCACGAGCACCCGACGCCGGGCCTACGGCGGACGGCGGACGGACATGGCTAGCCCCTAAGGAGCTTCGCCCCTAAAAACGGAAGACTATTTCTTCTTGCGTGCGCTAGTTTTTTTTAAGAAAAGTTAGGCAAATCAAATGTCGAGGTATCCCTCAACTCACACAGTCTTTCAAGCGAGCTGCGGGCCGACGTCACTTAAAGGGACACTGACAGGGCATTTATGCTCGCCGAGGTTTTTAGCTGTACGTGACATATGAGAGCCCAACTACCCAGAACAGAATTTGCGGCTCGAAATTCGGTTTCTTTCCGCCCGAAACCTCCGATCGAGAACTAGCCGGTTTGAGTAGCGCTCACTCTCTTTTCTGTGGTCACGGGCCGTTTTCTAAGGTTTAGACACGACCACCAAATTTAGTCGAACTCGTGGGTCATTGAAGGCACACAGTAAATATTAAAAGTAGAAAAAAATATGAGACCCATTTTTTGCGGCTTCCAGAAAGCTGCAAATATGTTGATTGAAAAAAAAAAAGGTTGCACAGACAACCGGAAGCATTCTGTGCGTTCACTGCATATAACCCTCAACATGGCATTGTTTCGCGTATCGTGAGAGGGGGCGCTGCGTGGGAGTAGCGGATGGCAGCGGACGACGGTCGTGGGACCTCTACTTCAGAACTGTCGGTCACGGAACCGGCGAATTCTGTCTTCCTTCGAAAAAGAAATTTTGGACCGATCAAAAGAATTGATATTCATCCCGTACGACACGCCCGACCAGCAAGCCGATTGCACGAAGACGTCGCCGAGCCGTCGTCCCTTCTCGTGGCTGAAGACATCGCTGGCTCATACGTCAAGCACGAAGTGCGTACTTCGAGTTGAATACGCACACGTACGGTTTCTTTACTAGGTGCGAATGTGGCCAATGCGTGGTGCTGCCAGACTTCAAGCCGGGAGTGCAAGTAATAGAGGGAAATCGGCAGCAAACATTCCGATATACAGTCGACCGGATGCACGAACGAAAGAGTTCCTTCAGTAGCTTAGTGGAAAGACGTCCGCTACAAACGCAGCGGGCACGGGTTCGATCCCCTATCGTACCATTTTTTTGTTTTTGTCAAACATTTTGCGATGTTTACATTTCTTTTTTTACAGTTATCACTGAGAAAAACAATTTCTGCGGACGATACGTCGCTGAACTAAATGGTATGCGATTCCAGTTTTGACACCTGCGAACTCAATGTATCACTTTCCACAAAATGCAAGGAGCATATGAATCAAGTAGCGTCCGCTTTCCGAGGTTCCCGTAACTGTCCTACAGGAATTGCAGCCAGCCATTGATTCCGGGCCCGTTGATCTTTCGAAACTTGCGCACTCTGCCGCACAATGCCACTTTCAGATGCAGGACATGTGAGGCAGCTCTTCACGCAACATCTTGGGAGTATTCTTTTCGGAGCCGATCACGGGAATTCACCACGGGCACTCACTACTAATTGCCAACACTTAAATGTACAAAACAACTCATCTTGAAGTACAGAACAGCGAGCAGAACAAACATAACTGCAAAGGAATAGCACGACAAACAAATCCCGCAACGCATTTCGTCTGCTGCGTTCCAAAAAAAAAGCACGACTGGGTGTAGCCACGTGACTTCCGCCACTCACTCTTTCCTCTCCACTTCCTCGTGCAGTGCGGGGGTTTCGGTTTTGAGCAGTTGCGTTTTTTGGCTTTATTAAAAAAATATGCGACTCCGTAGAAAAATATTAACTGGGTACTATTCCGACACCATAATAAATCGTCTGGCAAAAAATGAAAAAAAAAAATTTGGGGGGCTGACAGTGTCCCTTTAAAGTACAGTCATGTCTCGTTAATATGGACCCCGTTAATATGGATACCCCGCTATATGGACACCACTTTCGGGGACAAACTGGGAAAATACATGCATTTTTGTCTCATTATTATGGACAACTCACATTATGGACGATTTTTTACGGGAACGGAGGTGTCCATATTAACGAGACATCACTGTACCACTTTCAAATGCATCTTCAAAGCCCCCCCCTTTGCAGCCGTAGACTTTTCGAGGTTCGATTCAGCTACGACAGAGTGCCACACCCGCTTGGCATCGTCAAAGGCCGTGGCAAGCGATCGAGACAAGATACCGTTCGCCGCAGAAAAGACGGGGAAGGCGGCGGCCAAGAGGAAATGGTTTTGTTGACTTGTGACAGACGGTGCCATGAAAACTCACGCACTCCAAACGAAGTCGCACCGTAGCTCCAACGACTGCCACGCGCGGCTGCAGATCGGGAAAGAATTTGTTTCTGTCCTTCGCGATTATGCGGCGAAATCTCAGTATTTTGGGGGAAGGCGGCATGCTTTCCCTCGCTTGAGCCCTGATAAACAATATAAAATATACGAGCTGCAAATTGTTTCGACGTTGAAATCATTGCACCGACCCTTTAAAGCTCGGGCAATATTGTTTAGCATACCCCCGCCGCACACCCCCGAGATTACACCTTAAAAGCCGAGCAAGTGTGGGGTCCCGGGCGGCTCACCTTGCAGCCTCCCGAGCACCTTGCGCAGCACGGCAGACATGCACATGCGGCCATTTTGCAGCAGCTCCTCCACAATCAGCTCGCCAGTGTCACCGTACCTGCACCCAAGCGTGTGAAAGCCCCAGTCAGCTGGCTGGGACCGAAGAGGCCATGCTCTTCTTGCCACGTGAGAACTAATGCCTCTGTGGAGATGTTAACCCATTGCATACTCATTCATTTATTTATTTAGTAATACTACCAGTTCCATTTGGAACTTTAGTAGGGTGGTTACAAAGTTTTGAAACTCACATTGTATGTATGGGCATTTTATTTATTTCTGCACCTTTTACATTATATTACGTTGAGCCTTATTACTGACAATTGTTGTTTATGAGCACAGAAGCGAGGGATGACGATAAGTTAGTTCGTGGTGCAGTGTAAAAACCATCAGTAATGCAAAGCAAGTTATACAGATTGGAGGGTGAACACGGCTACACAGATGAATATACACATATGAATCATAATACAACATAATATGCAATATACAACGTACTAATTTATTCAAATATAAAAAAACACAAAAAAAACTTCACAAAGTTTTATTTAAGATTGGCAATTTGCACAAAAATTAAAGGGAACATTCATTTAGTTTACACATGGCATTTGTTGCTCTATTCATTCTTTGCCATCTGATGTGTCCATTCAGTAGTTCTTCACTCTGCAGTACTGCTGGAAACACTTGGGAAGGTGGAGAGCTGCAGACATAATCTGGAGACAGAGTGAATGTCTCCTCTAATTTTTGTGCCAAATGACGATTTTAAGCAAAGGTTCCGAGCCATCAGAGAGGTGGTATGACTCGTCACCAGAAACAGTAGAGCACTCATCTCCTCCAAGTAAAGAGTTACTGTATTTCTTCATCAGCTAAAGCAAACCCTCACGTTGAGGTCATGTCACCTTCCCCTGCGCTTGCAGAAGTCAAATAATTCTTAAATAAAGTCCTTCTTAGTGAAAATTAAAAACAGACAACAAATTAACTTGAAGGGAACGGAGCAGCGGTGGTAGCACTGCCATCTACCGGAGAGCGCACTAACACGCTCCGAAACCAAAACATGTGCCAGACTTGTGGTCAGGCTTTCTGGTCCGTAATTGACAGCATGAGTGACACTCAAGATTAGTAGCCAAGGGTTTAATCCCCAGGATGGAATCAAGTTTCCCATAATTAGAGATAAACATGGGAAAGAAATGAAGATGCCATGCATACCGTAAAATACTGGGCAAGCGCCCAGTCAAAATTTAGAGGTGATCGCGAAAAAATGGGGGATGGGCGCTTGTCCGATCATCAATTTTACATATCAATGTACTGTGCATATTTTCCCAGAACTTACAAATTTGGGAATGGGAGCTTAATGTGGAATGGGCGGATGCTCGGTATTCTACGGTAATTCAATGCAATTTTCTAGGGGTACTGAGGTTGTTTTACAAACATGTGACTGAAACAATCGTGAATAAAAGTCAATTTCTCCTATTTCTTTTCAGGAAAGAAATTTTTATGCCCCTCACATAACAAAAAATACAAAACCTGCAGACTTTCCACGGCCCCTACACCCCGCCAGTTCGTCTGTTAAAGAAATGCCAGATTCATAGGCCCAAGACGGGTGCAGCCTTTCAAAAATGCTGCACAAGATTTGCCGAATCGAGAAACCCTTGCAGGAAGATCTGCCGCCAAATTCCAGGAACTTCCTCGAGCACAGTGCTTGTGACTTTCCGAACGATGCACACAACTTACGAAATGCCCGTCTGCGCAAGGGAAAGCCTACTGCAAAGTGTGGAAGCCTGCTCCATACAACAGTGGTGTAACCACGGGGAGGGGTGTTCAGCCCTTCCCGAAATCCAGCCGACCCTATAATATACACATACATTTTGACCCCCCCCCCCCCCCCCTCCCCTCCCCTGCACCCCAGGTCATAGACATCCCAGGCACATCAGCCGCCTCCCCCCCGCAAGCAAAAAAAAAAAAAAAAAAAAAAACAGTTTTTGGCTACGGCACTGCCATACAAGGTACCTCCCTGTGTAATTTGTCCTGCAGTACACGATACCACTCGAGCTGAATTAATGAAAAAATGTTTCTTGGTCCATGGGCAAACTGTACCTTCGTGCCAAGTTCCATCTGAAACCAAATAGTTATTTTCTTTCCACGTTTGCTCGTGCAATCCCTACAGCCACCGACAATTAAGAAACCACGGGTGTGGCAAGCCCTGAACATCTTAGTATCGCTCTCGAGCCAATAAGATTGGGCCGATATCAGATAAGAATGCCAAAGAACGAATTACGAAGCATGAAGTCTGGACATAATGAGCCGTGCCCTGTTATCCTCAAACTGTCAGTCACTATGATACTCACGTTCTAGAGCAATTAATACCCATCTCAGTTTGTGCCACACACAAACATGACCCCAAAAATGATAGCAATAACACTGCCCTGCTTTTAGGGCAAGGGCAGTTTCATGAAACGCCGTTTCACTCTCGGTGATCTGGTGCAACCATGCCGGTGAATGTTTTTTCATCGTTTTTTCCTATTCGTCTGCAAGTAAGTGATTCTTCATTAGCGTCACTTTTGGTGTCCATAAATCTTGCGAGCACACAGGCGGAGGCTCCACCGCTGACGGAAGAAGCGTCCTCGGGAAAGCATTTGGTCAGCACGAAAACCTTGTTTTACCTAGCTTAATTGTTTTACCTAGCTCAATCTCTGGTCAGTATATGCGAACACCAAGTACCAGCCAATGTCCCTTCGTGTCGCCGATCGCTGAGGTTGGCACGATTGATCTCCCCAAGAAAAGAACCGAGCACACCGGAAAACACTCTCTCCATACACAGGAAAACGAAGGGCATAGGTTCACGATCGTACAATCTCGCGAGAGTTTGAGCCAGATGCATGTCATTTTAAAAGCAACCTATATCATCCAAGGCACAATCGAATTAAATAAACTGATTCATGCTTTTCCTCGCCACCTGGCCCCGGATATTGAAGCACCCCCTCTCTCTAGTTCTTAGAAGCCCACTCCAAGAAATATGGAGGAACGCCACACTTACAGTGTCTTGGCGCAGTGCGTGTAGCGGGGGTACCGAAGCATGTACAGCACACGGTCCGCATCGATGAGGTACTCCACGTAGCCCTTGGGATGCAATCGGAAGTCCACTATGTTGTGGTGGATCAACACCATCAGCGCCTTCTTCACCTGCAACAAGGTGGCAGTGTTCGGCACAAGTGGACCACGAGCCACACGCAGGCTCGTCTGGCAATGCCCTCACTTTGAAACATAGAGCTATACTTTAGGTTCCCTTGGAAGAAGTCTTTGACTGGCGCATTTATCGCCCCATCTCGTCCGCACAGTGATGAAAGTGATCCCAATGTGGCAACAAACTGTTGTGTCACGCTGTCGAATGTTGCGGTCCTGGCTGTTGGTCGTAGAGACGCCGGCGAAAAAGGCTAGCAAACGGCTGCAGAGCCACCTGCGGCAGAAAAGTCGCCCGCCGCACCCACCTCTGTCGCTGCGACACCGCTGCGACAAGCAACAGCGTGACACGTTCGTGGCGTTGTCAAACAAAAATCGAGGGACCACTTTTGAGGACATTGTAAACAAACCGGTTGGAGGTGCTGAACGCCCAGACACTTCGGCACCATAGCTAAAATGCGAGAGAGCGGACGAATGGCAGATAGAGCGGAGTAACTTCAGCCGCGAGCCTAGGGTGTAAGAGTAATAACGAACCAAACAGACGGGAAGAAAGGAGGGCACAGGAGAACAAGGTATATAAACAATGACATCTTTACCTTTTTCTTTTTTTTGCCTTTTTAAACTTCAGTTGGGCGTCTTTTTCGGTTTCCCGGCCTCGAACAGGCGCTCGCTGCCTTTCGTCGTGCTTCGGCTGCGCGTGCACGCTCGGGGCTGACGAGACGCTGAAGCGTTATCGAAGGTAGGAATCTCGAGCAGGAGGCGGAGACAACTGTAACTCCTCCCTGCTGTTCTAATCCTTTCAGTGACCATAACCGCGTACGGTTCACGTTCGTATTCACCGTGTTTGCCTGTATTGTTACAGTCGAGCTTGGAGCATGGAGATAAAAAAGGAACCGAGCCAACAAAAGCAAGGTGCAGACAAACGAGTGTTGGTGTTATTTTTCGTGTTGTTTGCTTCACTCGTTTAAACGAGTGTTTTTCATGTCAACGTCAGCATGCTGCGTACAGCCACCCATGGTGATGGCGGCGTTTTCCACCGTAAACAACAACTCAGAGACGCTGCATTCGGCACGATAGTCGCTTCGTGCCTTGGACCCAAAAGCGGAGGAGCGCTGATTGCTGGGATTAATTAATGTCACGTCCATACCTTGGAAGCGGGCAGATCTGTGCTCTTCAAAAGCTGCGGGAGGCTTCGAGACGACACTTTCAACAGGGAGTCCCCGACAGCCGCAACGACCGTGCCGAAGTGCTCCTTCAGAATTAGGTTACAAGCCTTGATCTTTAACTGGGACATGTTGTGAGAGTTACAGAACCACTGATCGTGAACGTGCAGCCAGAGAGCACGCTTCTCGGCAGATCAAAACGATCCGGCAAGGATCGGATTTGGATTGTTCCGGCTCTTGTTGTCTTGTTTTGACTACCATAAGGCTCGTCTACAGCTTTTTTTTTTTTTTTTTTTTGCAGTTTGACCTAGTTTCAGTTTTGATTTTATTCATAAAGTGTATGTCTCAAAAAAGAAAAAAAAAAGGAGCTATGCGGGTAGAAGTTGAGAGAGCAGAGGAGATCAGAGCATCAGGGCGCGCGGGGACGCCAGAGAGCCGATCTCTGACTGGAATGAATAGTGGACGCAAAGCTAGCTTCCTTTGTCTCTACTCACTTGTCAGCGCCAGCGGTGGCTGGGCGCTGACGTATCGTTAACACTTTCAGGACCAGTGATTCCATTTTGAATCACTACTTTCAAACTCTGCAGACAGTTTTAGGACCAATGATTTCAAGTGGAATCATGTGAAATACCAAATTCAGCCTTTTAACTATTAGCGAGTTATACCAAATTCAGCCTTTTAACTATTAGCGAGTTCGTTTCACGGCACTCGTGCCCACGCGTGCCCACTCGCAGCGTGGAGCGGGTTCGTTTCGGCCGGCACTCCACGAGTGGTTGCACTGGTTGCACCAGTGGGTTGCACTCTCCGAGTTCGTTCCATCGCTGACACCCCACGCGTGCATGCACTCGCTGCACCGAGAAAATCAAGAGTGCGCCAAAATGCAATCCCGTCATGCCTCGCTCCGGCGAGGCCGGCGAGGAGCGGGAGCAGACGACGAAAGTTCGTCTGCTACGATGTGTCGCGGAACCGAAAGGGAAAAAAAACTATATTTTCTGATAGAAATCGCATCCCGCGGGCAACGGATTCAAACACGAGCTTGAATTGTGAGCGTCTGCTATTTAATGAAGGAAGCAATTGACAAACCGTGCTTTATTTGGAGGTTTTAAGTCGCTCTGTTGCCGTACAAACGCTTAAATATACCAGTGTGTAAAGAAATGCTCAGAATAAGCGCATCAGCGGCCCCCGAGATGTTTATCACCATTCGTGTGCGGGTGAAAAATTTAACATTTGTCGACAAAACTCCCCCAGCAGAAACCTCTGACTGCCCGATAAGCATCAGAGAAAGCTTAGCATAGTGACTTTACCGGAGGCTTGGGCGACATCATCATGTTTAACATTTACCTACGTCAGCTAACTTGCTCCGTCGTATTTTGTTCGAGAAAGCTCTTGTTCTCGACGCCCTCAACAAGGCTAATATCTGATCCTATTGTAATGACGATCGAAATCGAAAGTCCCATGAAAAGATTTGCTGGATATTCCAACAGACTAGTTTTAAGCCGTACCCTTTCAGTGGTTCACGCATAATAGCATGCCCAAACGGATCAAGCTTCTGCTCAGACAGCATAATTAGTTTTCTTCAGTGTAAACGGTTATAAAAATTGAAAGATCGCAACCAGCTGCTTTGTAGACAGCTGGTTGCGGAAATTTACGCCGTCTGTAATTATCTCTACGACAGCCGAGTTGCTTGAAGTCATCGGAACTTTAATCTACAGGTTGCAGCAATCAATGTTTGTACAGGGTGTCACAAAAGAAATTTACACGGTCTTTTTTATCGCAAAAATAAACTAGGCATCGCCGAACGCTCATTCTCCGCCCAAAAGTAGCGCTAGAGGTCACAACCAGATCAACCAGATGCCAAAGTTTCAGCCCGATCCGATAACTTAATCAAAAGTTATAACTGATTTTCTGAAAATTTCACTGGGAAAATGGCGGCCGACAGAGTTTTCGAACACGTGGGGCTCTATGGCACCAGAAACCGAAAACGGGCAAAAATGGGCTCCATTTTCCCATTGAAATTTTCAGAAAATTACATATAACTTTTTAAGTTATCGAATCGAGCTGAAAATTTGGCATCTGGTTGTGACCTCTAGATCTACCTTTAGGCAAAGAATGAGCATTCGGCGATGCCTAGTATATTTTTGCAATAAAAAAAACCGTGTAATTTTTTTTTTTTTTTTTTTTTTTGTGTGACACCCTGTATTTTGCCTCTCAGACCCCTCAGACCCGCCATCCGCGCTGTACCCCTCAGACGCGCCATCCGCGCATTCAAGTTATATTATGAAATCGAGCGTGAATGAAGAAAATAAGCGTCTGGACGGTACGTTATAAACCATTTGTTTATTTTTGTACCAAGAACTCTTCGAGTCAGAATGCGGTGAATGTAATTTTATCGTATTCTGTTTTATCGTGTCTATATTATACGCGATAATTCTTCCGAAAACACTTCGCGTCGCAGGAAAGATATCGCAGTTATGAGATTGTCCTGGGAGACTGCGACACTCAAAGATGAGCTCATGAGGAAAGAAATTGTAATATACGAGGTGTGACAGAGACGTAATGAGACTGACAGCGTGTACGAACTGACAATGCTGCTACTTCCCCCTTCACGTGGCAGTTAGGTTAACCCCGCGCGTCCAAATAGAAGAAGAAAAAAAAAAAGGGGGTGTCAGGCGGACGACATCTTTACATTGAGATTTTTAAGAGCCAGATTTTGCTCAAGCTCAAGGTCACCGGGGAGGAAGTAGCTGAGTGGGAGCTAACGCGTCTCAGCTCGGAGCGTGGAGCGAAAGCTTGCATGGGAACCTTCGAATAAACGGAGTATATTACAGTAAGGTTGAAAGGACCGCCGCGAAAGTCACGGATTACTTTTTTAGATAACGGCCCCTTACTTTTCTGCAAGTGTAATTGCAACTGTATTTAGTTATAATTTAGCCATGTCTGATTGTAAATGTAATTCCTTAGCGTTTTTAGTGACGTATACAAGCCTGGTCCACCGCCACACTCTAAGAAATGCCTGCGCATCTAGTTACCCGCAAAACACTCGAAGAGCTAATCTCTGCGATCCACGAAATCAGCTCAGCGAATGATGAAGCGGAACATGTGTTTAGACCTTAAAAGTCTGCGCTGTGGCATTGCGCGATGCAAAGCGTCATGCTTGCATTGCGTAATGCCACAGCGCAGACTTAATTTTGAGGTCTAAACGAATACTCCGCATCATCATTCGCTGAGCTGATAGATAGCAGAAATTGGCTCCTTGAGTGTTTTGCGGGTAAGTAGAAGCGCAGGCATTTCTTAGAGTGCATTGCCAAAAGGCTGAAAAATAGATATCAGGCGGCCGGGTCCGTAGCGTGAAGTCATGGGAAGAGCGGATGTCTTTGAGCCGACCAAGGACAAAGTCAAGGCCCATTCCTTGTCGGACAACGACTGCCCGAGTAGTTCTGATGCTTTTGCCGAGCATTGGCCATTCATCGGCATCCTTGGCCAGCGATGATTTGACGAGCTTGGTCCAATGTCGTACCTGCTGCTTGGATAATGCAATCATTTGGCAGATTTCAGCAGAGAACGTGTGTCTTTGTATGCTCTCTGCAATACGGTGATGACATCTAACTATTTTGTTCTGAACGCTTCTTTTGAATAACAGGCTGAAGTTGAGCTAGTTGGTACACAATGCTAAAGTAAACGGTCAGCTAGAACGATAGGGACGCTGCATTAAAGGGTCTCTGACACGCCAAAAAAAATAATTTTTCTTTTTTTGGCTAGGCGTTGAAATGGCATATCAGGACATTACAAAAAAAAATTGTTTCACTTTAGAGTTGCGTAGTTTTTTTTATAAAAAATAGAAATAAGAGGCCCAATTCAAAGTTCCCGCCAGTGCACTGTGACGTAACAGCCGCAAAGTGTCGGGGCGGTCAGAAGGGAGGCATCGCCGGAAGTCACGTGAGTTGTATCCCTCCACGGGCTTAGCGCGAGCGCGTGTAATATTTTTTTTACATATTTTTGATATTCTCCGCACCTCCACGAGCGATCCAAGCAGACAATTCTTTTATTTGCTTTTCATCGCTTAATGTTGCTGTAAAGGTAGAAGAAAAGGAGTCAGTGAATTGACGTGATCAACTACAATGCCTAGAAGGTGCTGTGTGAGGGACTGTCCCGATATTTCAGCAACTGAAGAAGAGATCACACTGCGTGCATTTCCGAGAGACATACAAGAGATGGGCCGGTGGCTGACTGCGGTTCCCGCAGGACAGCTATTAGAATCCGTGGGTAGGCGATGGATATGCTCGATGCACTTTAGTGATGAAGATTACAACCTTAGGCGAAGTTTACTAACAGGCCTCGATGTGAGACCTCAACTGCAGCCTGGAGCCACTCCGAAGATTTTTCTCAGGACGCGCAGCCACCCCAAATGAAACTACGAAGGACAGAGGTGAGTGGTTTTAAGGTTACCTGAGAAAATATTGCAATTATTTTTGTAGAAACTAACACTCTTCAGGATAGTAGTCGCAGAATTCTACTGCTTCTCCTACACTTTGCATGCGCACAGATTAAAGAAGAAATAAGCCTATGTTACACATTTTTTCTTAAATCTTGCATGATTGTTTTTTTTATTAACCTTGCATTGCACGATGCACGGGCTGCTTGTGAGCCATAAAGAGTTACTACAATTTTTGTTTTGTTTTTATCTTGATATTTTGTTTCTTTTCGGGAGTATGTTTTTATCTTGATAATTTGTTTCTTTTCAGGGGTATGTGGACGGCTGTTTAACATCTACGCTTGCCACTGGTCTAGCCCCAGGACCTTGGGACCGTTATGTGGTAAGTTTAGACATAAGAAATGATGGAAATATTAAGACGAGAGTTGAGCATGGATTATATTATTTTACTCGCATTCAACAAAACTACTACTGTGTTACATTTTTAGGCCATGGAAGCTTTGCAGCAGGCGGTGTGCGAAAATTCCATGAGAGAAATTGGACCATCTTCTGTGCAGACCAAATCCGCAGAAACACAAACCGAATGCCATGAGCATCGTATTGTTTGTATGTATGGGACGCATATGCGTATGGTCATTGTTGGAAGGTGAAAATGATATAACTAAAAACGTTTGCTCTTTACAGCCACGGAGGCGAAGATACTAGTCAGTTGTGGCACACAGACTGAACTGAAGGAAGTGACCTTGATGAAAGAACTGTTCCCGCCCGAGAAGGTGCCTGAGGAGGGCCTTGTATTGGAAACTGCACCAGCTTCCAAAACCGATCCACTTTCGGAAATGGAACATTTGAATCAAGTGGCGTGCTTCTCGGAACCTGAGCCGACCAACATAGAAGAACATTTCCTGGAGGTGGAGCTTCCCTCCCAAACTGAACTGGCCTCCGAGGCAGAACTCTACTCAGAAACAGACCCATTTTGTCAGGATGATGATGATGATGATGATGATGATGGTGGTGATGATGACCTCACTTATAACGAATCGGAGGATGAAGGCGATGAAAGGTGCTTTAATTTTTATTTATATTTACACCGCATGAATCAGATCACGACTTTTTCACAACTATAATCCCTCTGGTATCAATTATGTGCACTACTGTCCTGTTTTATAGGAATGACCTGACCACTGCACCAGAAGGCCAGAAGGAGAGGAAGTTTATTGTTGTTTATGAGAGTTCTCTTCTGCTTCTTTTTTAAGTCTTGCAGTGTGTGCCACCTTACTTGCAAAGCTGATCTCAGCTTGAACGGCACCTTTAAAGGGATACTACAACGAAATTTCGGCGCTCATTTTTTGGTCTATATCTGTTCAAAAGAGCAGTATCACATGGAGCATACCAATATCTTGTTAAAAAAGTCTCGAAAAGGAATTTTAAAACGAATTAAACGATTAGCAAAGAGCACCTGGTGGATGTCGCTAACGCCTCGTTTGTAATGCTCGTCTAGGAACCTTGACAGCTAGTGACGGAGGTTGTCTCGCCTCCGGCCACGACGAGAGAAGGGGGGAAGGGGGAACTCCCCTCTTCCCGAGAATCCCTTTTGTGTGTCGCAGAAGTCGCTATTGTCCCCCTACAAGATTATAGAAGATTAACCCGTCACTCAAAATTCGTACAAAAGCAGCCGCTTCGGTGGCTGAAACGACTAGGCCATCCTAGGGTGCCTACATGTTTCCGAGCGGCGGAAACATGTAGGCACCCTAGGCCATCCTCTCGGCGTCAGCCTCGCCGTAGCTTTGCTCGTCTCGAGACGACCTACGTCACGATTGCGTTGGATGTCACGTGCTCTAAGCTGGGCCTTCTCCGAGCGCGTGCCAGAGTGGGCCGTTTATAACGAAAAATACAGCCACCAGGATCAAAATACAAACGTGCGATTGTCATTTACGGATATTGTGGATCATATTGAACCTATTTTTGAACACGACGGGAATATTTCAAATTTCGTTGAAGTATCCCTTTAAGGGTAACTATACAGTGTGTGCACGTGGCCTTGTCAGTCACTGGACGAATGAACCGGAGATAGGGGGCAGAAATGTGGGCAGTATGATCCTCTCCGCTGGTATCCTTTTCTGCGGGGCAAGCCCTACTGTGATCTTGAGAACGCTCCGCCTTATCAACGTTCAAGTGATGTGCGATCGGACGTTCTACAGGTACCAGAGGGGTATCGTCTCCCAGCTATAACTAACGTAAGTTTTTTTTTTTTTTTTCAGTTATTTGCAGCTTGTTTTGTGTACTCTATACAGACTTCTGCGTAACACGTTACAACTTACAAGTAACGTGGAAAGGCTTGTTCACACTCTTGAGACCGAGTAAGACCGAGAGAGACAAGACCGGTTTTAAAGCCTCTTGCGATCTCTTAGGACCAGCTCCGCTGCAGCGCATTCGATCCTAAGAAGTCGCAAAAGGCTTAAAAGCCGGACTGGTCTCTCTCGGTCTTACTCGATCGCAAGAGTGTGAACGGCGCTTTACGTACAAGTCTGTATAGACTACAATCCAATACAGTCAATTGTAATTTTGTTACGCTTTGATTTCTTTCTTTAGAGAGTAATGATCCTTGCAATCAATTACTCTTTCTGTAGTCAGTTACTCACAATGGGATATTTTTCGACGGCTGAGGTTGTTGGACGGAACGAGACTGTGTTCATGCCTCTATAAGTTGACATATAGTGTCTATGAGGACCACGACTGACCGCACATTAAAATAAATTGGTATTGATTTATTTATATTACAAAGCTTCTTACGAGTGGCGGACGGGGGAGGAACTTCGTTTTTTTTTTTTTTTATATACAAGGCTAAGCTTTCGGAGATATGGTTCCACGATAGACGCAGTATTTGAAGATAACCTAAATTTTCCTAAGCTATCGTATAGACCTTTTCTTCAAGGGCGCCGCCATCTTGAATTGTCGTCACTTCCACTATGGGCAAAAACATTGCCGTCGCCACGCCAATAGAATGCATTTAGGAGAAAAGCGTAACCGTCCCCCATTCTCGTTTTCTCTCCCCTCTATTTTTTTACTATTTGCAGGTTGAAACGTTTTAATATTTTTGCGTCGCCCATACCGGATATGCCTACTTGGTGGTCGGGGGCGAGAGTAAGCGGAAAAGGTCTATTAGCGTCGAGAAGTTTTGGTGACGCACTCCTGTGGTTCCCCCTTGTGACGTCATTACCTACCAAACAACAAGTTCGATGGTGTTTGTTATTAGCATGGTGGAAGCTTGAAATCATTGCGCTCTCAAAGGAACACTGCCAACACCGTCAAAATTAAAGTTCTTTCATTCCTCTTATTTCCGTCGACGATAATTCCCTTTCCGACGTCATAGTCAGCGTTCAGCCAATCGTGGAAGGCCGACCACAGCGACGCTTTCGGTCGCGCACGGGGCTAATACGGCATGCGAATGAACCAAAAGGCGTATTTCGCACATGAGAACGTTAGCGCGAGCTCCTGACAATATATAAATATAAAGAATGGTGCTCGAATAAACGGGCAACATAGAACACACCAAAAGCATTCGTTGAGCGCGCGCTGGGAATGCACCGCGAGTGGTGGTTACATGGGTAAACAAACCGATGTACGCAACTATTGGCGACGCGCGCGATTGAAAGTGTCGCTGTAATCGGCCTTCCACGATTGGCCGAATGCTGACTATGACGTCAACAAGGGATTTCCCATCGACAGATACAAGAGTAATGTAGGAACTTCAATATTGACGGTGTTGGCAGTGTTGCTTTGAGAGCGCAATGATTTCAAGCTTCGACCATGCTCATTACAGACACCATCGAACTTGTTGTTCGCGAAGTAATGACGTCACGAGAGGGAACCATAAAAGGGAGCCACCAAAACATCTCGCCAGACTAACTTGCACGCCGTATTCGCCTCGAGATCTAGAATAAATTGTGTGTGGTAATTATGTCGTGTCCACAAATCACAAATTAGCATAAAAATATTTAATTGCAATCGGGTAATTATTTTCTTCTAGGATGCTGAAGTCGATTACTTTGATCTATATTTTCAGTGGGGGAATTGTCATAGGAATTGGTTACTTTTCAGTAACGTGTGCATGACTGAGTTTAGATATGCTGCTGCCAAAGGCGCTTTTCAAGACGATGTTTCAGCATTGATTGAGTCCTTTCACATAGATCTGGAGTGCCCAACAGGAGCGTCTCTTGGAAAGCATGAAGAATATACAGGAGGAGTGCAACCGGTGGGCGCTGTGATTCGCCAGGTTTCAGTGCCAAATATGGCACCTACAGTTTCTACTGTAATGAACTCAAGAAGATTGTGCACAGTGAGCAAGTACAAGTTTTTGTCTGGGCACAGTGTAAAGGCGTTAAAGTAAAAAATAGAAGTCAGCTTTTGAAAGGTAATTACGGTAAATGATAATAAAACGTGTATTAGGCTTGTTCTGAAACACAGTGTAGGTGTTGCTACGAGGCGATGGGAGCGACAGAGTGTTTGATTTCAGTTATTGATTCGTCATTGTCCTTTGCAGTCTGATGAGGTGAGATCCAGCTCACATATGAAGAAGATGGGCTTTGTGAGAGGAGTCGCCTACCTGCAAGAAAAGGATATTAACATTATGTCCGTTACGACGGACCGGCATAGCGCCATCAAAAAAGAAATCGCCACAAAGCACCAGAGCATCAATCACTATTTCGACAGCTGGCACATGTCGAAAGGTAGGTTGATGAGTTGAACCTCTAAAAAATATTTCAATTTTGATGAAGAAAAACATACAGACAACAAATACAAATCAGACGTGCGAATGTTCTTTTATACCGTTAGGTCGGTCTGGGTGGTATGACGACACTGGTTCATGCTTTAGGTGGGAAAGTTCGCGTCGTCAGTACAGCTGCTCATCTGGGGTATTTATCGTATACACAATCGACATCTGCTACGTCGGTTTTTCATAACAAAACAGGCAGGGATTGTGACTGAGCCAAGGATCCCTAGTATCTGCAGCAGGAGCTTCTCAACGTGCTCCGAGATGCGCTGCTCTAACACGCTCGGTCACTGGTCCCATAAATACATCCTTTACATGTTACCTTTTAAATATATATATATATATATATACCTGTATTTCGCGTATATATATATATATATATATATATATATACGCGAAATACAGGTACGTCACTTCAACTATTACTTCCAGTATTTAGAGGCTTGTTCGGTGTACGAGCATTGGAACAAGACACGATAACACTATGCTAATTTTATTACAAACGCCAGTTACAGCTCTTTGAGCATATATGCCTTACCAAATCACATTCATGTCGCTTGTTCGGTTCGTTTATTTATTACAGGAATAAAAAAACAAAAAACAAAAAAAACTTACACTAGCAAGTAGACAGCCAAGCAATGAAAAACTAAAAAGTTGAGTTCAGCCAACTAGAAACTATCTTTACTGGTGTGCTGCCATTGGTCAGGGTGATGAGGATACAGTGTTGGATTCTTGGAAGGCCATTACGCGACACATTCTGAACCTTCACAATGGCCATGAAGGTCAGCTCACCCAGTGCTTGCACGGTCCTTTCATAAATAAACTATGGCTTAGCCAGGGTGAGTTTTCTTTCTTTTGATTTTAAAATCAATAAAAAAAGCGCTGTCAACGCCTGGTACCTATTTTGTTGTTTTAGAATTCTCAGCCTATGAGGCGTTTAAGAAGGTGGTGATGGCACCTGCACTGCTTCGTGACCTCAAGCACACTTCTCCATCATGCCGGACGTATGGTCTTGAATCATTTCACAGACTCCTCATTCGTTTCGCACCAAAGACGGTTGCCTTTAGCTACGAAGGAATGCGTGCACGGTATGTTAATCTCTTGTGTTTAATTTGTGCAAAGCCTGAGTCTGAACAACTATCTTACAGTACTTTGCTCGCCATTCTTCACTTCAACGAAAATGCAAATCGTCCCCAAGCGCAGACGAGTGATGGGGAAGATATGTGGCACGTACATGCCCCAAAAGCAAGAAAAAGCCATCTGACTGTGAGCCCTACACCAACGATGCCGACGTACGGTATAGCTGGTTCAAAGCACTGTGTTCATATGAATCTACAGTAAGCTTCGAAAGTTTTTGTGCGTTGTAGTCTGAGGCATTGATTATAAGTGTGCCGTTAAAATGTGCTTTATATGTTTAAAAATACAATCAAACGTAGAACACTTTAACGAGACTTTTTATCTATTCCCTTGATACAACTCTGTACAAAAGATGCGGGATAGTTTATTTATGTATGCTACATTGTATCCTCTTGTTGCAGAATATGTGGGCACACTGTTTGAGAAGGCGTTGGAGAGGCTGCGCTGTATGCCAACTTTCAAGGAAGCGTTAGCCGACGTTAATACATCAGCGATTCCCCCCCCCCCCCCCCTCGCCCCCATGATAGCAATGGTGGAACCGAGACCTATGAAAGCCGACCAAATATCAGCCCGAAAATCACGGTTTGCGAAGAGCAAAGTGTAGATAGATAGACAGGTAGTTATATATTTATTTGCAGTTTTAAGTACAGGCCATACAGAAGACTTTGCCGCCTATACACAAGTGCTTATGTCGCGAGCTTTAGGATGTTAATGATTGTGAAACGGTGTTGTTTTTCCAGGATGAAGCTAGACTACGAAGAAAGGAGAGGGCCCTTGGGTTCCCGTGTTGGTGAGTTTCGTCAGCGGGAGCCTGTGGAGTCATTATAGAAGGATGTCGTGAAATCGGGCTGTTTCAATTGACATATGGTTTCACATACAAACTTCGAATATATATATAAAAAAAGAAACAACTAGGGACACTTGCGTATTGTTTCTTATTGGTGTTTCCTTCCCTGAGGGTACACAATATGCCGAATGTTTTGGGTAACTTTAGGCGCATCGTTCTGTGTTTCACTCTTAAAAAAAAAAAGGGTACTGTAGTACCCTCCTTAAAGGGATACTACAACGAAATTTCGGCGCTCATTTTTTGGTCTATATCTGTTCAAAAGAGCAGTATCACATGGAACATACCAATATCTTGTTAAAAAAGTCTCGAAAAGGAATTTTAAAACGAATTAAACGATTATCAAAGAGCACCTGGTGGATGTCGCTAACGCCTCGTTTGTAATGCTCGTCTAGGAACCTTGACAGCTAGTGACGGAGGTTGTCTCGCCTCCGGCCACGACGAGAGAAGGGGGGAAGGAGGAACTCCCCTCTTCCCTAGAATCCCTTTTGTGTGTCGCAGAAGTCGCTATTGTCCCCCTACAAGATTATAGAAGATTAACCCGTCACTCAAAATTCGTATAAAAGCAGCCGCTTCGGACGCTCTCGGCGTCAGCCTCGCCGTAGCTTTGCTCGTCTCGAGACGACCTACGTCACGATTGCGTTGGATGTCACGTGCTTTAAGCTGGGCCTTCTCCGAGCGCTTGCCAGAGTGGGCCATTTATAACGAAAAATACAGCCACCAGGATCAAAATACAAACGTGCGATTGTCATTTACGGATATTGTGTATCATATTCAACCTATTTTTGAACACGACGGGAATATTTCAAATTTCGTTGAAGTATCCCTTTAAGGGGGTAACCGACTTGCACACAGGGCAACCCCCTTTGGAGGTATCGTTACCCCCTGCATCGAGGGTGCAAACTTACCCCCTGGGTTAGGGTGCAACATTGCCTCCTTTTGGAGGTAACCTTAGTTCCTTTTGGTTAACGTGGATGTTAAAAGTGCATCCTTTATGGGTCAGCCTTTACCTCCTTTAGGAGGAAATTTCAACCCTTTTGAGAGGTAAGACGACGTAATTGAGGGCGCTGCTTTTACCTCCTATTGGAGGGAACTATGATCCACTTTGGGGTTGAATGCACACGATGAGGAAAACAGCTCAGAAATCGCGAACTACGAAGAACAAACACGACAGAAAAGTGCTGTCCTGTCATGTTTGTTCTTCGTAGTCCGGGCTTTCCGAGCTGTTTTCCCCATCATGTATAACAGCAACCAACTGGCCCAGTTCACCACCTTATTACAGGTTAAATGCACACTCGATGGAATCACTTTGGAACAAACAAAATGGCATAAAAATCAATGGCATGACTAGACATCTTATAAAAGTTCTAAGATGAAACCACTAAGCGCAATAAAGGCATCTGGAACAACACTTTCGGGGCTCTAGTCGTAGCTAAAGATGAACTAGAGGCAGAATGCAAACAGGACTGCCTCAGCAGGCGACGCGGCTTCGAGATCTCCCTCCACTGCCACATAGCTAGGCGCCTCAGGATTAAATAGGCTTGAGCTGACAGCCACCGGGTAGATTGCACTGCCTGCCTGGAACCAAAACAATGTGGAAATCATGTGATATGAAGTTGAAACATATCATCCCCAATTTGAAGAAACTGTGAAGAAATATTAGATTTTTCTAAGACGCATTTGGAGCATTTGATGGGCCACTGATTCCAGCATTATAAAGCATCGACCATACTTACCAGACGTGACCAGTTTAACTGTTGACTAACTACCACTGACTAAAATTATCACATGGCGGGCGGTAATCATAGATTAGTAAGCACTTTGTATTCACCGGTCATGTTTAAATTTGTCACCCCGATTTACTTAGGTGACTATCAAATCTTAGTCAAAGGTGTACAACTACTGTAGCAGGTTAGTATATACAAGTGCTGATTGTTGGGCGAGTTGGTATTGTACGTGGAAAAAACATTATTGCGCTTTAAGACAAGGACAGAGGAAGAACATACACCACAGAGCGCTACACCACATAAGCTACTCAGCTCCACAGCAGATCCCTATGACCGCCAACCCTAACTGCCGAACTTCGGAAAATATGCAAATATTTTTGCCGAAGTGCTCTGCCAGATGAAAATTGAATTTGTTTTATTTAGACATGAGAAGAACAGCACACAAAGACGAGAACACATAAAAAGAACACACCGAAAAAGATACACTCAAGCGCCCTGTGTGTCTTACTCTAATGTATTTACTCGAAGTATCCCCTCAATTTTCTCTGGAAAATGAGCGAACACCACACACACAAAGAAAATTTAAAAATCAAGAACCTCATTTCAATTGCCCAAATGCAAACAAGAACATCAAAATAATATATCTAACTACGCTTACCTGCAGTTGCGTCCAAGGTAGCAGGCATCCAGTGCCCTCGACGAAATCACCCTACAACGTTGACGCAGTAGGAAAGAAATATATTCAATCAACTTCAAATAATGCATGCTTAGCCATCTGACTCGCCTATTGCATGATCAGCTTTTAAAAATGCCTGCTCACACGCAGAAAAAAAAAATGCCAAGACTATATACAGTATACTTGCTAGTCTCTCTGCCGGCAATAACTTAATGACCTTATTCAGTAATATACTACTATTAATGTTTGCGAAGCGCACGAATAATTTCAAACTGCCGAAGCCGAAGCAATTTGCCAGATTAAAATTTAAAATTTAATCTATGTTTTATTTAGACATGAGAAGAACAGCACACAAGCACGAAAACACAAAAAAATAACACCGAAAAAGACACACTCGAGCGCGTTGTGGGTCTTACTCTAATTTATTTACTCGAAGTATACACTCAATTTTCTCTCGGAAATGAACAAACAGCACACACACAAAATAAACATAAAGATCAAGAGCCCCATTTCAAGTGCACAAATGGGAACAAGAAAATCAAAATAAAATATTGCACTACGCTTACCTGCAGTAAACAGTGTTAAGAACTGTCACGAGATGCGTCCAAAGTAGCAGGCATCCAGTACCCTCGACGAAATCACCCTGCAACGTTGCCGCAGGACGAAAGAAATATATTCAATCAACTTCAAATAATGCAAACTTGAGCCATATCTAACTCGCCTACTGAATGATTACTTTTAAAAAAACCTGATCACACGAAAAAAAAAAAAAAGCCAAGACAACACTATAATTGCTAGTCTCTCTGCCGGCAACGACTTAATGACCTTATTCCGTAATATACTATTTTTAATGTTTGCGAAGCGCACGAATAATTTCTAACTGCCGAATGTCGAACTTCGGCAAATATGTAAATATTCTTGCCGAAGTAATTTGCCAGATTAAAATTGAATGTATGTCTTATTTAGACATGAGAAGAACAGCACACAAGAACGAAAACACACACAAAAAAACATACCAAAAAAGACACACTCAAGCGCCTTGTGTGTCTTGCTCTAATTCATTTACTCGAAGTATACCCTCAATTTTCTCTCGGAAATGAACGAACAGCACACACACAAAATTAACATAAAAATCAAGAGCCCCATTTCAAGTGCACAAACTGGAACAAGAAAATCAAAATAAAATATCGGACTCCGCTTACCTGCAGTAAGCAGTGTTAAGAACTGCCACGAGATGAGTCCAAGGTAGCAGGCATCCAGTACCCTTGACGAAATCACCCTACAACGTTGCCGCAGGACGAAAGAAATATATTCAATCAACTTCAAATAATGAAAACTTGAGTTATATCTAACTCGCCTACTGAATGATCAGAGTTTTAGAAATCCCTGATTACACGCAAAGAAAATGCCAAGACAGACAATATAATTGCTAGCCGGCTGCCTGTAACAACTTCATGACCTTATTCCGTAATATAATACTATCAATGTTTGCGAAGCGCACGAATAATTAGCTCAGACATTTATATTCGGTATTTCAAGGTAACGTGACATTTTACCAAACTATTTATTAAACCTCGTTAAATTAAAAATTAAAAAAAAAAACGTTGATATTAAAAATCAGTGTTTAACACTGATTTTTACATATATCACCGACGTTGAGAATAAATCGCGCCGGTTGGCCGGTGCCGCCAATGAATACCTGATTGACTACTGCTCTGCGGGGAAAAAACAAAATAAAACAAAAAACAACCACCTTATGAGATTTTCAAATATTTGATCAGATCCTCAATTTAACGTGCGACGCGACACACCAACGGCCCCAAAAAGAGAAAACCTCCTACCACCTCACGCCTTAAACGTAGGCGACACCCGATTCAAAAGGCGTCTTGCCGCCCGGCTCGCCGAACCGCCGCTCTCCCGCTTCGTCCACCCGCACACACATACACCGGGAAAAGCTGCTGGCTAAGCCACTGGTTAGCGTATGTCAACCTTCTAAATGTGCGCTTGTGCAAGCGACAGTCATTCCTGTTCTTGCTCTTTATGAACTTCGATGGTCTAAACCGTGTCTGCGTTCGCGCCACACACTGATTTTATCGAACGCTTGACGCCTTCAAACGTGCCAACATGTCCGCCAACCCTTTGTCTAAGGAAGACGGGGTCGCCTTCCCGGGCGGTCATAACCGACGCCAACTGCCGACCGCGCAGAACATTTCCTTACCTGCATACGGTGCACACGACTTGGATCTTCGACTGAAGTCAATGCAGCGCTCTCGGTGACCGGAATACGGCACCCGGGCCAGCCCGGGTGCCGGAACCCGTAGTGACGTCAGCGCTCCCTCCGTACGGGCGGTGACGTAATTACGGCTTCCGGCGTCCGGGTCAAGAGTTGAAAAATTTTCAACTTTCTCCTTCCCGGGTCGTGACGTAGGTTTCCGTATTTTCTCCGCGGCCAATCAGCGCGGCGCGCTTCCCTCCTCCACCCTCCTTGCCACCGGCGTTCACGTGGTTCCGCGTACAATTGCCTCACCCCACTCACACGCTCCGTGCTTGCTTGAAAGAATGGCTGCGACGATGAACTTCCCGCCCGTCTCCGACGCGAGGAAAGCTGCTATAGCTGCAAAGAAGAGTGCCGCTGCCCCGAAGAGGGCTGAAGTTGCCGCTGCGTTTGACGTACCCGAGAAAACCTATAAATTAATTCAGCTAGTTCAGCGGTACCCCTGGATCTACGACAGGTATCGTAGCGACCAGAAGGACCAGGACAAGCGAAAGAACTCGATACTGTTTTTAATAATTTATTCACATGATTTCAGAGACACGGGAGGTGGTTGCAACCCGATGAAACGGCATCTTCAATGCAAATATGAGTGGCCTTTAGAAAGGCCGTTTGTAGAGGCAGGCAGTAGTTGGCTTGCTGGCTGCAAAGAGACCAGAAAGGCAGTGGGATGCACTTAAAAGGTTAAAATGGTCAACGACACCGGTACGCGCTGTAGATGAGTTTTTAGGCAGTACTGTATGACCGCTAGCCTAGGGTCTTTAACACCCGTCACGCAGTAGTGAGACACGAACGCACGCCGATACGATGCTCATCCAGATCGAAACGGGCAGGGGTGGGGATTGAACCCAAGATCCCTGGGTTCTGCAGCGGGAGCTTTCGTGCAGAATTCACTCACAAGCAGCTTGTAAGCACACATCCTAGCTAGCACAAAGGACAAGGAAGCAGAACGGGCTTCCGTCATACATGCACTCATGTATACATACATGCATACATACATACATGCACATGTACACTGCACATGTGCATGCCATTGCTATTTTTTTATAGCACAGACGCAGTAAAATCTGACAAGCGTGTGACTGTTACGAAAGCTGCTCTCGTGATCCTGCCGCGTCAAAAATGATATGAACGTGGTTTCACTGCGGGAGCGCACGCTTCACGTCAAAAAGCAGCACACCCTACCTGGCTCGTGGCATTCGGAAGCACTCGAAGAAGTCCCGGCCGTCGGGGTCTTCGTACATCTGTCTCACGATGGTGGCATACTAGCCGAGCGTTTTGCGAGACTTCAGGAGCTCGCGGACGGCCTTCCGCTTCTTCTTTTTCTCCACGCTCCGCAGGTACTGCTCACACGCAGCTTCGAAAGTAGTCAGCCGACGCCAGTTGATAGTTCTTGCATTTGTGACGTACCTCTTCGTAGCCGGGATCCTGCCGAGACGACGCCATCGCGAAACAAAGCGACGAAAACGAGGCGCCAGTGCCGCTCTACACGGAGCGCGAAGCGTGGCCGGCGTGGCTGTGTCGCCTGCCTCGTCCAGAGCGTCTCGCCTCGCCCACGCTAGCGGCGACGACCCCGCTTGACGACAGCCGTTGATTGGTTGCCTGGGGAGCCGCCGTGACGTCAGCTCCCGTAACGGGGGCCCATGGCCGCGCGCCGTTCAACCGAGCCGTGAAGACTTGGATCCGTAACGGGCGCCGGAAGTGATTACATCACTACGGGTTCCGTCGCCCGGGCTGGCCCGGGTCCCGTATTCCGGGCCTGTTTGAACCGGCCTTGAGCCGAACAGAACAATAAAGAACGTTCCTGCACCGGGACGCCTCCGTCGAACGTTCGAGAAGAAACACCGTTATGCCGTCATGACCGGGCGGTTCGGCGGGGAAGGCGCGGACGCTCCCGGTCGGCCGGGCAGGCGCTCTCCCACGCATGCGCGAAAAAATCACGTGTCATACGAGGAAACCAATTAGCGAACTCATTTGCGCCTTCCCACAGCTAATCGCAGCGCCCAGGCTTTGGCAGTGCAAAACAGGTGCACCCTCTGGGAGGTAATACATGCCTCCTTGGTGCCCCTTCGCGGCGAACTTCACCTGGTAGCACCGCATTCTTCGTGTTTGCTGCGCCTGAGGAGGTAACAAGCGGAGCGCTTCACCCCTGGCCGGGAGGAGGGTGGTAAAGGCTGTCTGTTACCTCCTTTTGGTCCCCTTTTTTCTAAGAGTGTTGGCACTCAGAAAGGTAGGCATAAATGAATGTTGACTGTATGAATAAAGTGGTATTTCAGTTCACTATTATTTTCTACAGCCTACGATGGAGATCCGCGATGAAGGAAATGTGATAAGTCTTGAGGACCACGGTCGAGGATGGCTGCATTTTCTCATCTGTGGTTTTAAAGGGACAATGAAGGCAATTTCGAATATTTTTTTGGCGATTGAACTGGGTTCCCGGCACTTCTCAGGCCACGTTGCCCAAATTTCAGCCGAAACTGGCGCTTGTGTGCCGCGCAAATCAATTAAACAGTCGCGGTAATAATCGTACCGGGATCGATCGAGGCGACGCCCCGAGCGTTGCGGGAGAAACCAGCAGAAGCGGAGGTCACGTGACCCTGCGGGGCCTGGAAGCGTGATGTCACAAGAGACGCGTCAGCGATTGGTCGAAACGAGAAACGTGCCCTCGGTCACGCTTTGGTTCGTGGTTTTTATGAACACTGTTCTAATTCCACTTGAATAACCATGAAGACTATAAATCGAACCGAAAATGATAACTAAACCGTAAATAAAACAACATAATTATTTTTCTCTTTGCTACACTGCACGCGAAACGGGCAACGAGCAACTATGGGCAAACAAAATATATCAAATAAAGAACACAGCGTGGAACACGCTCGAGACTTTTGGTTTTCGTTTCAGATGTCGGTGCCGTGTTTACTTTTGGAATACGGCACTCGAGGGATTCTGCAAAGCGGTAGTCATGCCAAATTTGTGCGCTGTTGAAGGATGTTCAAACGGTCGACTGAAGACCCGTGATCGTTCGGTCGACGCTAGTTTTCACCTACTCCCAAGCGATGAAGCATTGCGAAGTCTCCGGTTGAACAGCGTTGTCCTCGTAAAGAGGCATTCCAGAGTTCCGCGTCCTCAGGAGCATCTCCCGTTCTGTTGGTGTCAGGTCACTAAACGGGAGCCCGAATTCGCTCGCGAGAGCGGCATTGCCGTCCATGTTGGTCCGACGAAACGACCGCGCCACCGCGCTGCTATAACCCACCGCGGTAACCGGAGTCTCGATGCCCTAAATGCTACCGGTACCGACTATTCACGTGTGACGTCACTCCTACGTCACCTCCGTTTTTGGAGGCCCAAAAATGAGAATGCAGATAGTTCAGTTTTGGTTTGTTCAATTCGTTCGTAGGTACAGAAATACGCGTCACAAATGTCTACAAAAAATTGGGCAATATGCCAGGTTCCCGAGAAGCCTAAAAACACCATTTAAAAAAATTAAATAAAATCGTCTTCATTGTCCCTTTAATAGGATGAACCAGAACTGACTCACCTTGGGTACCTCTCATACTGGAATCCGGCTGTCTGCTCGCTGGGGAAGGCGTCACGAATTTTACTGACGACACAGGAAGGCAGGACAAATCTCGTCCTTCTGCCCAGCCTGCCCCACACCCAGCGTACGAACCGCCGGTACGCCGTGTACCGGTATTTCCTAAAATTACAACAAATTGAAAATGTCAAAATAATTCCTGCGCGGTGATTTTCTTTCAACTCCAGCCTGAACTTGTAGACTGTAGGCAACAAAACTAGACTAGCTTGTGAATATCCCTGGGCATTGGAAAATTCCTGTCGTGAAGTTTGAAGTATACAATCTTGAGCATTGTCATATTCAAGCAAACGAGTGGGAATTCTTCGTGTGATGTTATGCAACCTATCGGCTGCAGGTCTGTAAGTTTCCTGCCCATCTCCCTGCAGCAGCGGCACTCAAGAGGCTTGAATTCAAGCATCACGACGCATCGGCTGCATGTGCACCTAGTAAACAAGTTCTACACATGTTCTAGACAAAACACGTACTTTATACTCGACGTTTACTTGTACTTGGTACACTCACCGGTTCGTACGCGTATTCTTCAGACGGCAGGCATCTTCAGACTGGACAGTATCCGATGACTCAACGACCTCGGTGGCTGAACCTTCAGCAATGCCGATCGGCCTGTCGTATGCTATACTTCGTTTCACCTTATGTGCGAGCGAAGGCAAAGCTGGAAGCGCGAGCGCGAAAGCTCCGTGCGTTCAGGCTTTGCTCGAGCGCGCGAGCTGGGGAGAAACGCAAAAAGCGCTGGTCTCGCTCTTCTAGCTTTGGCTTCGCTCGCAGATAATGTGAAACGAAGTATAGCAATCCTAATTTCTGCGAGCGTTCTAAATTTTTTTTTTTTTTTCAAAACTTGATAGCTTGTTTTGTGCCCAGTATAGCTCTGTATCATCGGACTGACGGCATGCACTCGTACACTGGCTTGTACTCGCAACGCTTTCATAATTGACCTCCATCACGCCGATCCACTGACTCTTCGTCCTCAACTTTTACAGCGTAGACGAGTGATGGGGAAGATATGTGGCACGTACATGCCCCAAAAGCATGAAAAAGCTATCTGACTGTGAGCCCTACACCAACGATGTCGACAGGGACCCCGGAAACGGGGTGGCAACGGGGGCTTGAGCATCCGCTGACATTTTCCAGGGGGTGCTGGGCAGTATGCTGAGCCCCCGTGCGTTTGACTTGAGGCGTACTGAACAATGCCTGCACCCCCTCCCCTCCGTGTTCCCCTTGTTGCTCTTCCGCCAAGTCACGTACTTGGCTAAGGGCAAGCATGTGGCTCTGTTTTGTTACGGCTGGTTGCCCACCCACAACACAACCCTCGCCCACGCAATTTCAGAAAAAAAGTTACGAAGTAAAGCAAAGTGTCAGTAAACTGCGGACGACGCCGCAGCTTCAAAAAAAGAAACAAAAAGGGCCGGTGCCTGCGGCCTGCTTAGCACAGTCTCGGACTGGGGCCTTCCCATACTCCACACGCGGATTGGCCATGAGGGGGAACGCGCAGCGCACTGTTTTTTTCCACACAGCCAGTCGGCTTCTTCGTTTTGCTTCTATTTTGAGCAATGACGTTTCCCAAAAAATACAAAAATTTCTTCTATTTTTGGTAATTGCATTTTTGTTGTTGCTGTTGTTTTTTGGGGGGTCTGAGTAACCATGGAGGTCGGGTAATTGCTTCCGTGTGGAGAGCCGATCGCGAGGCGGGGAGACGGTCTGCGCGAAAAAAAAAAAAAAAAAGCCGTTCCTGAATATGGGGACTGAGATGTAGCGAGTTGAGGGAAAACAAATTCCCAACTCTCAAGGCAAGAGGAGGCGCGACACACGTTGTAAAGAAAGACATCGCACTGCAGTTTGTGTTGAAGCACTGCTACCACGGTGGCCGTCGGAGACATCAAAGAATCGCGGCATTTTTGCCGGTATTTCTGCGTCTTTGTTTCCGAAACACCATTTTGTTCTTGGCGAGCCAGCGTGCTATGTTCAGGCGGGCGCCCTATTATACACCCAGACGGTTTCAGCCTCTTTTCAAAGACGACCATAAAAACAGGACACATGCTGAAATAAAAAAAGGACATCGCCACTGAAGGTGCTGGAACGAGAGGGATGTTTTCTTCCTCGTCTCCCACGGTCCATCTGCTTCCTCCTTCCCAGCCGTCCTTCTCCTCGCCCTATGACTCCACTGAAACTGCAGTTGTAGATTTGTCGCTGTGAAATCCGCGGACGGTTTCTTTGGACATCTCAACATCAGAGGATGTACGGTTTTTTATTGTTTTTTTTTTTTTTCAACGGACGCAACGCTAAAAAAACACAGTATTTAAAGTTTTACACTTTTAATCATTATGACTACCAAAAGGACGCTCCTTGATGCGTGGTTGCGGGGACCCAAGAAATTGGCAGCTTGTCAGAAAAATATCCAAAACGTCGGCAAGGCAGCAGTGGACCGTATGATACCAAGAGTCACCCAGAATTTACAAAAATCTGGTGGGTTTTGTTTCAATTTTGTGTGTGTGCATGCGTCGCAAAGCAAGAGGGGATTGTCGAATCTTAGGTCGCATAAACTGCAACGCAGGGAGACGAGGTTTCGTTGGCCCTATGAAATAACCGCATAAAACAGTTTTGTAATAGATTGCGAAGGTATTTAGCACACAGACGTAGTTAGATAGTGGAGGTAATCAGTAAACTTTTCATTAGTTCAGGTAAGCAAAAAAAAAACACAAAAAAACTTTCATTTGTTTTATTTTGCGTATAAACACCAAATAATATTTTGGGCCACTGTGGCGTTAACACTGACGAAATGAAGGCTATGTTATGTAATATTGTATTTTATTTTTATTCCACCCATTTTTTCAGTCATAATTAACGCCTCAGTTGCCCAGAAAAATATTTGATAGTTTCGCGAAAAAGAGATTCCGCGGAACTTTACCCATAGAAAAATGTATCTTTTTTTTTTTAATTATTTTTTATTAAAAAGATTTATGTCTTCATTCTTCAAAAAAAAAAAAAAATTCATCACCTTCGGGCACTTCTGTAGTAAATCGTAACACGCACGTTAACAAGCCAATTTGCGCGGTAACTTTAAAGGGCTAACGAAACATCGTACGTGAACTCCCCGTAAAGTATGTCAGATCCCCTGACCGCTTTTGGTGGGCATTTGGCTTTAAAAGTCATATTTGGAGGTTTTACGTGCCAAACCAACGAAGGGCATCTGGCACGCCCCAGCGGAGAACTGAGGATTCATTTGGACCACCTGGGGACCTTCTGACGTGCAACCGAAAGCTCGGTTACACGACGCCTTCTCCGCAATAAGCCTCCGTCAGATTGCGGGAATTCGAACCCACCACCCGGAGAGCGTATATACATGTCGCCGATAGCACAGAGCCACGAGGAGGAAAAAGAGAGAGAGAGAGAGAGGAGGAAAGGGGGAGAGAGGCCGCCGTGATTGGCCCTTGTAGTCACGTGGTACGCGCCCGGCTGTTCTGGCCGTCACCCCCCGCAGCTTCGCCCGCGAGCAGACGCCGCCGGCGCCTTTGGGCTGCTGTGGCTGCCACGCCGGCCCCGCCGAAGTCAAAGGTACGCTGCGAGTGTGTAATCCACAATTGGGTCCATATCACATGAGCGAATGACATTTTAGCGAACAGCGACATTTGAGCGAATTGACGTTTTAGCGAATAACGGGGGCGCGCGTTAACCCATCCGCCGCGCTGCGCTTACGCCGCTTCGCGGCGACAGTCTTTGTCGGCTCATTACAAATATGTGAGCCCATTTGGCCCACCCGAAAACGCCGCTTCGCGGCGTCCGACTATTTGCTAAAGTGTCATTCGGTGAAACGTGGGCGTTCGCTAAAATGTCATTCGATCAAGTGAGTGCCTCCCGTGCTCTGCCTAGGTTCGCTGGTTGTACATTGGGAGTCAGGGGCGTGTTGTCTACTGTGAGAGCGTCGATCTCACTTCTAAATTTTCAGTTTTCTGGATTACACACTCGCAGCGTACCTTTGACTTCGGCGGGGCCGGCGTGGCAGCCACAGCAGCCCAAAGGCGCCGGCGGCGTCTGCTCGCGGGCGAAGCTTGCGGGGGGTGACGGCCAGAACAGCCGGGCGCGTACCACGTGACTACAAGGGCCAATCACGGCGGCCTCTCTCCCCCTTTCCTCCTCTCTCTCTCTCTCTTTCCTCCTCGCGGCTCTGTGCTATCGGCGACATGTATATACGCACCCGGGGATCCGTAGGCCGGCGCTTTGCCTCCCGACCGAGACGGCTAGCTTTTCGATTTAATTTCCAAAAGCATTGGATTGTGGTGACGTGTTCTAAAGAAAGCCGCATTTCTCTTAACGTAGAAAAATAGTTGTGCGTTTGCCTCGGTGTGTCGTATTTTTATCCCGCTCAAATGACAAAAAAAAAAAAAATAATAAAGCTCATTCATTTCTTTAAGAGGAAAGATTGTTGTAGAGGGTTGCAGCCTCCCATCAGCCCGCGCTAAATTTGTATTCGACTAATGTAGATTCTTCAATGTGATAACAATAATCAGAGACGCTATCGCCCAATAATGAGACCAATGGCGGCCTTTGTCGACTGTTTTTTTGTTACCGATATGGCCCAAATCGATTGAGAGAGTATATTTAAAGTTCAATGTTGTTTATACTCTGCAATTTATTGAGCACAGTCTGTGAAATTGATAATAATTATAACAGGTAAAGTGTGTCTTCCGTTGAACCTCGTTCGTGGGGTACACATTTCTATGTCTTGTCAAAACGCTTCTAGATGCTAGCCAATGACCTAAAGCGCAAAGATGTTATCGAGTTCGTTAAAAGGGTTAAAGGGGCGATGCAACGATTTTTGTATTTTGCGCAAATACCGCTTAGAACGGATCCCTGACGTTAATAACCTGTGAAATACCCGTTCGTTTTTCACCACACGCAATCGAAGTCGCAGAAAAGAAATAAGAAAAAACGAGCAGAGTTCACCCCCTCAACTCGCAGCCAGAACAAGCGGCCACGTGATCTGGAGCCGATTATATGCCGCCAATGTTGATCATAGCCATGCGCTGGGGTTGGCAAGGTACAGGACACGCGCTGATCGAGCTCCATACATTGTTATGGCTCGGCTATTGTCGTCGTTGCAGCGATTGGACATGGGCCACTACCCGAATGCTTCTCGAGCTATCGATTATCACGAGCCCAAATCGAGTGTCCACGCCATGCTCGGGTCCAATCTATGAGCCGCATTCAAATATCGTCACTGGGCGGTACTGCTACCGCCCAGCTACGTCATCAGGTTTTGCGAAGGAGAGATTGAATGAAAACACTCGGTTTTGTCCTCGAAATTACAGCGCAACAAAGGAGTTTCTTGGCCAGTGGCGTTGCGTGCGAGTATCCTTGAGTCCCACTAGTGCCAGTCAGCTCGTGTAAAGTGAAAAACATTCCAATTGAATATCGTTGCACCACCCCTTTAAAAGTGCAAAAAACAAATGGACGAAAAGCATCACGTAAAACACAGACGGCCGCTAACTTTCTACTTCTTTGGCCGTGTTTTTTTTTTTCGCTTTTAATCCTTTTAATGAACGTGACCAACTAGCCCAATCAAAAAAAAAAAAAAATTAATTCATGTTGTCGAGCTTTTTTTTTCGGTTCCATTGGCTCGGTTCCATTGTAATTTAATGCTGACGACCGCGTCCACCGGTGGTAAGCTCGGTCTATATATGGCGGACGAATTTTAGAAATTTTCAAGATTGTTTGACATAATGTTTTACAAGAACGGAGCTACGCCTAGAAATTTCACAGGAATGCGTACAGGATTAAAATACACCTTCGTTGAAAATGTGAGCTCTCTATGTGCAGGCGCCCGATTTTACAGTGCATTTTACATCGACACCGTAGATCGATGCCACCGTGTAGCGGCTACTACTGGATCAGATTGTGTCAACATTTCATTGCTTCGTGACAAGAATTTTGGATAATGTAGGGACACATGGTATAGGAAATGATAATCAACCTTCTATAAACAATGAAACCTTGGTAATAACTGTTTTTCCAATTTTAATTTTTTTCACTCCCCCACCCCTTCCACTTCACCCTTTATTTCGACCGCTAGCCCTCCCCCCCCTCCCCCCCCCCCCCCCCCCCACGTAAAATACACTTCCGGGGTCGCTGGATGCCGACGTCAGTGGCCGATCCAAGGGAGGGGGGGGGGGGGGGAGGGGAGAGGCCTCCCCCGTCGCCCCCCCCCCCCCCCCCTCTCCCTACTCCTTCCCCCTTGGAACTGAAATTTCGTGTTCTACGATCACTCGTACGAAGAGCAGAATAAAAAAAAAAGTCTTAGGCACGGTCGCGGAGAGCACGAGGAGTGAAACTCACGTGACTTCCGGCGAACCCACTTTTAGTGACGTAGGTCGATGCCTCCCTTCTGACTGCCCCGACACCTTGCGGTACACTGTTACGTCACAGTGCACTGGCGGGAACTTTGAATTGGGCCTCGTATTTCTATCTTTTATAAAAATACTACGCAACTCTATAGTGACAGAATTTTTTTTAATGTCCTGATATGGCATTTAAAGGGATACTGAACCAAGGAATTTAGTGTCCATAATAAGTGGCGCACGTTCTTTCAACGAGCCAGCAGCCGCCGGTGTGCGCGAGCACACGCAACAAAAATGACGTCAAAGACCCCCATTCGCGGTTAAGATGACAGTGAAATGTATGGGCTTCGGGCCAAAGGAGAATAAAGACAAGTTTTTCATGTACACAGTGGTGTCTGGAGTAAAAGGTAAGCGATTAATTAGTCTAGCAAGCACGTAGCTTTCACTTGTAGAGATAAAAAGTCTGTCTTTATTCTCCTTTGGCCCGAAGCTCATGGAGGCCTTTGACGTCATTTTTGTTGCGTGTGCTCGCGCACACCGGCGGCTGCTGGCTCGTTGAAAGAACGTGCGCCACTTATTGTGGACACTAAATTCTTTGGTTCAGTATCCCTTTAAACCCCTAGCATAAGAAAACCATTTTTTTTTTTTTTTTTGGCGTGTCAGAGGCTTTTTAATGACAGAGTCAAGAAGCACGCGGCGTCGGTGCAGGGTACGGGGGCTGGGCACCTTGCAGCCCATTGCCGCACGTGCGGGTGCAGGCAAAGTTTTAGCAGCGTCTCCATTATTAACAGACACAGAAATGCCTTTGCGCGCGAGATCCTCGAGGCCCTGGCCGTTGAGGAAAGCGCCGATGACTGCGTGACCATGCCCTCCATCACAGTCAGCAAGAGAGAAAGGCAGTATTTGCAGTGTGTCACGGCCCCGTGAAAGGGAACAAGAGGGATATGTGTCGGCGGCGGTTTGTGGGTTGGGTCAGGGAGGTGTTAGTGACCAATTTAATAAAATTAATATATTTTATTTTAATTTAGTACTGTAATGTAAGGATTTAGGGTGATTTATTGGCATTACTTTAGATGTGAATCTTTGGGCAAAAGTGATGAAGGAGTATAAAGTCTCAGTTGATAGTCAGCAGTGCGTATGTCTCTGTTTCTCCCAGTCTGTGTTTTGTCCCTATCGGTCTAGCTCACCGTTTACTTCTGCTTCTTTTGCTTTGTCACTCCGGGGCGCGTGAAAGAGCATCTCCCGGATCGAGCTCTTGGCGTCTACGGGCTAGCCGTAAAACAATCGAAAGTGCGCGATTCATACCACAGTCGCTATCGGGCGTCGCGACGCTTTTTTCTTTATTTCAAACCTGTACTACGGTGGCGTTCGAATTTTTGCTGTTTCTTTGCACTTTCCTTGGGATCGCGTTCCGCACTAACGGAGAAACGTCTCTACACGTCCGACAGTTTGAGACGCGCAAGACCGCAGCCACAGATATACAAGCGCGTGCTAGCCCGCACTCCCGGCTTTCAGACGGACCTCAGTCTCGGGTTTTTCACTAAAATGTTTACTATACACCAGGGCCGGCTTGCTATACTTCGTTTCACCTTATGTGCGAGCGAAGGCAAAACTGGAAGCGCGAGCACGGAAGCTCCGTGCGTTCAGGCTTTGCTCGAGCGCGCGAGCTGGGGAGAAATGCAAAAAGCGCTGGTCTCGCGCTTCTAGCTTTGGCTTCGCTCGCAGATAAAGTGAAACGAAGTATAGACCTTTCCAAAAACGAGCTTGTGGCCGGTGCCATTTTGAGCGTTCGTGCGTATGGCGCGTGCTTTGCTCGCTTTCTGAAGCGACGAACACGCACGTGCTGGGCTGTGAAGATCGCACGCTGGACTGTGATTTTGTAAACATTGGAAAGGTCTATAGAACCAGCGTGTCAGCTGAGACTGGGTGAAAGAAAGCACTGCCAAAGCCAGCGCACGAGCTGAGCGGGACTCAAGCTGCGTCTCAAGACGCTCGCGCGCCCCAGCCTTTGCAGTGCTTTCTTTCACCCAGTCTCAGCTGAGACTGGGTGAAAGCAAGCCGGCCCAGCTCACTTGCGCCCTTACGTTCTGCTTTTTCAGACGTGCTTTTTTAGCACGAGCGCGTGTTCGGCGAAATTACGTTGAATTTCGCATGCTGTCTCGAGGGCCGGACGCCGGGGTCATACGAACGATCTACTAAAATTTCCATGCGTGCTGGTCAGGACAGGACGACGGGCCAAATCTTTCCAATCCTTTGGGTAAGTAGGTCTGTCCCGTTTTTTTTTTTTTTTTTTTTTTTTTTTTTGGTTTTTAACCACTGTCAGCAGCTTTTCCTTCTCCTGGTCCAGTCTCGGGTTAGTCATCAGGGGAAAAAATATAATCCATCGGAATAACCACAAACAAAAACGTAAGCGGCGAACCAGGACAGTTGGTCGAGTCCTGCTGCCGGGGAAGCGAAAAAAAAAAAGGAAAAAAAAAAACACACAAAAACACACACACAAAGAAAAAAAAAAAAAGCTCGGGGACAAAATATTTAAAGGTAAAGTGTTTGCGTCGCTGGAGTGTGATCAGGCTTTCCTTTTTCGTTACCTGATATGCGCCCGCGGTCACATTCCCACTGTAGCGCCGTAATGTCATTAAAAAAAAAAAAAAAAGAACAATACAAACAAAGAAACAAACTTCGGTTGGGCGTTACAGGAAAAGAAAAACCATCGGCAAAAACACGAGACCTCGAGGCGAACGAGGCCAACGCGCGCAGTGACAGAGTACACGCACATACACGTACACGCACATGGGCACACACAACACGCGCGCACGGACGCATGCACTCGCAAAAGGCAGCAGTCCGTCCCGAAGGTCCCGAACGCCCGTTCCGCGCTCCCAAGGTCGAACGAAAAGATAAGCCAAAACCCCTCCACAGCGAAACAAAACCCTCCGCACCTCGCTTCCAACAGACGTGTGCGAAGCAAAATGGTCTCGCAGACATCCACCTGCAAAGCACGCCTACGCCTGTCAAAAAAAAAAAAAAGAAAAAAAAGAGAAAAAGATAACGCCGAAAACGCTGTCAGAGAGCAATTAGACCCCCCACGAAGCGCACCACAACGCCCACAATCCAGTCTCCCCACCTTCCCCACCTGTGTTCCCCACAGCCCCTTTGATCAGTGGCAGAAGGCGACAGACAAAGCACCCCGGAACTGCACGACTGCACCCTGCTTTGACTTCCCTTACCCTTTAACCTCCCTTGCCCAGGCGCCTAAGTGGCCTAAGTCTCCGCATGCTGGTGCTTTTCTTTTTTTCTTTTTCGTTAGTTCCGGCCGCCTCCTTGCGGTTATTTAATCGCCATACCCGTGATTTGTCTTTCTTCGTCGGGTTTGCTGCGTTGCGGAAGATCGTGCGAGTACCCATATTTCGTTACGGCTGGAATGCGTGTGATATGGTTTAGATGTCCCGAACCCAGTGCTGTGTAGATGTTTGCGGCTGTCAAGTGGTTCCTGTTGACAAATACGGCTGGGCTCTTTAAGGACCTTATCGTCTCTGTGCGTGATGGGGGTGCTGATGGCAGGTAGGCCTAATGACAGTCGTTTTGTTCTTGTCGCCGTGCCGGTTCGTCAGCCTTCGTTCTTTCAAGCATCCGGTAACGTCCGAACGCCAGCGTTTTTCTTTCCTCGCGCACGATTCTACGAGATGTTGGGAGTTTTTTTTGCGTGGTTTTAGTTTTGGTGCCGTGCCGAACTGGTGTTCTTTGTGTGCGCGCTCGTGTTCGGGAACCGTCGCTTCATTCGTTTGGAAGTCCTTCGTCGCCTAGACTGCGTGTCCGTTTAGTTTCATTGACGTTTGGGCTGAAGCGTAGATGCGTTTTTCTACGCGTGTCATTTCATTTTGTGCGATTTAAAGCGTTTTAAAATGCAGGGTAGCCTTTTAAAACGACACGGAACGGGGAACTAGGGCCATCTAATGAATGAACTGCGAACTAAAGCGCCGCAACGACGCTGGCGCCATCTCGCGTAAGCCAGTCACAACTGTCTTGAATAGGCGTGGTCCGCGTCATTCCCTGCGCCGTCTTCACGAACATCCCCAAGAATTTTTGTCGATCAAGTTTCGAACTTTTCATTAATTTCTCAGTTGCTGTACCGACGCTTTGATGTTCTCAAACGAAGTGCACTAGCTCTGCACATGTGTATTGCACGAAGGTCTTCGAACGGTGCTTATCTGCACAAGTTCTACTAATGAAATGTTATGAGACGGTACTTGAACGTTGACTGTCTGCCTTTTTTTGGGCAGAAGCTTTCCATGAACACCGACATTCCTCACTTCGCCAAATATTTGAGTGTTTTGCTCTTAATATATATTTCTAAATCTTTTCTTGAGTATGAGTATTCGGCAGTCCTGCTCTCGGGTTCTGAACGTACGTGACCGTCCGCTCTTTGTGATAGCAGACGCTGTTTCGCCGGAAGCTCTTTGAAACATCCGGATTTTGAACCTGTTCAAATGCACGTTGCGTTTGATTTTTATCGCGCTTTATATGTAATTTTGATTTGTTTTGCTCGCAGTTTTATGTGGATTTCCTGTAATTTGCGGTACCCCTTTTGAGTTTGTTGGCAAGTCGAGGGATGGCGACGAGGTCTCTCGTACGTCGTTGACGGCGTTTCTAGAGGGCATATTTGAATTAATTTGGCTTTACTCAGGTCATTTCAAGATGATATACCATCGGAGAGTTGTATTTGATTCGACGTACCAGCGTAAAAGCGTACCACTGACCACTTTGACGATGGGAAGCCGTGCGCGTTTGTTTACCTCTCGGCGGGTGGTATGTGCTCTTGGGGTTCACGTCTTGAAGGGCTTGAAATTAAAAGACAATTGAGGTTATCGCTTCTCGGCCTTTTGGCTAAGATCAAAGTGTAGTATCTGTTCTTATCAGCTTAATATCTGATACGGGTCCTATTTGGACCCAAGATATTAATCTTATTTTTGGAATGCGGCGTAGTGCTTGAGGTTTACCTCACCTATGCCACGGGTTGGCCCGGTATTGCACTGCTTCCGGGATCGGCCCACCCCCCTCACGGGGGGAAATCAGTGAATACAAAGAAAGAATTACGATGCCAGTACTTTACTGATGCTGCTGAAGGTACCCTTGCGTGCTAGGCAATTTTTGTGGGACTGAGATCTGTGCGTCGCCAATGATGTGTTGTTATAAAGTGTGGCGTGATTGAAATGTTCGAAGTCTCATTCTGTGCTATTTGCTCATTCTGAACAGGACGCTGGTGAACGGTGATAAGGACTTGCTGTTTCCAAGGGTGCATTCTAACTGAAGAGATGTCGTCGAAGCTGTTCTGGGGGTTTTAATCTCTGTGACCTGTGGCAAGCCACAACTCCATCAGCAGAGTTGTGCGGGTGATGTGCTGTGCCATGAACACTGTGTCATCGCCCCTGTTGCAGTGTTGGAGTAGGTGCTCCTGTCAACTGGCTGTGAGGTGCCAGCACTGGCAACAACGGTAGAAGCTGTGTGCTTTCCAATGCCTTCTTAGAGTGTTGAAAGCTGTATGACCCTGTGAAGTGCCAGCATTGACAACACTAACAGTATCAGTGTGCCTTTGAACTCTTCGTCACAATTTTGAAAGTGGTGCTCCTGTGAGGTGTCAGTGTTGGTGACAAGAGCAGCAGCAGTGTGCCTTTCAATGCGTGTTGCAAATTAGCTCACCTGCAGCCAGCTAGACCACCTGACTTGCCAAAACTGGCCGACGGTGATGCCTCCTTTCTCAAAGCTGTTTTCAACATCCATGTCAGCCACCATCACATGCTAGCTGTTTGGAGGAAGTCACGGACCATCCTCCTCTGCAAGAACGACCAACCAGCAAGATTTGCGATCTAGTGGTCTGTGGCTTTTAGCTGCATAATCGCAAAGCTGTACATAGAGTAATTCCCATCTTTGCTTCAGTAGCGCCTGTGTAAGCACTCTATACTATCACAGTGTCAGAAGGGCTTCCTGCCTTGATGCATTCAAGCACAACTTCGTGTTGCAGGAGAGTGGTGGTATGGACCTGTGGGAAATAAGCATGCTTTGCTAAAACACTCCCGTTAGCTCCGACCAAGCTCGGATGCCTTGTTTTTTTAATCAATAAAAAGGACCACAGCATTGACGAGTGGTGAATGCCATCTGGCCTTGACACGGTCAAGGTTGCTCAAAATATTTTCGAAATATTCAATTTGACATGTTCTTTTCTCAGTAAGCATGCATTGTCTGCAGCCAAATTTTCTCTGCAAATTTTTTCTGAAGTGTAATTGAATCAACCTTCAGTTGAGATAGTTGCAAAAAGTGATGGCCCACTTTTCATTTCCACTTGACAAATATTTAGACATGCTATCAATCTCTGTACAGTTACCATCGATATAAAGCAGAATATGCGATCAATCTGTGCTGCAGTGGTGCTACTGTAATTTGGTGCATATCCAAGGCGGAAGAAATGCGCTCCTGCGAAAGTTTGGCACCTACTTACAAGGGCACTGCAGGGCTGATCATTTGTTGCTCACATAGAAGCCCTCGTGTCGGGTGGCCACATTATACATTGGCCCACCACAATGCGCCCGGATTCCAGAACCTTATTGCAATGGGAGCAACAATTTGTTGAAAGGTGACCACTCCAAAACAATAATGTTCCCTCTGTTTTCACGGTTTGCACATCCATAAATGGTGCAAATCTGCTTTCTTGGGAGTAATGTACAGTAGAATTAACAAGTATGCTGATGGCCTCGCCTCACTGTGACTCGAATCAACATTGTGGTGGCTCTGCTGTCTCTGCCAGTTGGCAGCTTTGCAGATTGAACCATTGTTTATTTAGAGAGGAAATGCCCACTACGACCCACTCTTCCCAGCTGTGTGAAAATATCAAGACTTCACCAATCCGCTTGCCTGCCCCTTTGCCAATAAAGTTTCACAAGTCATTGGGAATAGCGAAATATGCTTCAAACTTATTTGCATACCATTAAAACCATGGATTTCCTTTTAATTCACTTCAGATGTGTGTCGAAGCAGCTAATATTTGCCTGGTAATAAGTATATAAACATGCTTTTAAGCTGCGATATAAGTTGGGTTCCGCGTTTTCGGTTTCAATTTTTTCAAAATTCGGCATACTTTTTTCGGTGTTTATTTTAAAAATCAATTTTCGTTTTTTTTTTTCGGCATATATTTATGCCCACAAAAGTTTATTGGCTTTTTTCGGTGAATATAAAATAAACATCAACGGACACCGGATCAGATGATCCTTCTAGCTCTGATATTTGTAATGACTCGAAGAATAACGGTCAGATACATTGAAAAATTAATAATCACTTTATTTGGCAAATGTGTGCAACTGTAAAAGAAACAAGAAAAAAAAACACTGAAGTAGAAACAAGTCGGATACGAAGCTTGTGCCGAAACAACATGGAACTTCACCTTCTGTACATCAGGATTACGTGCTCTACACACATGTACTTTTCCAGGTTCTCGTTGATCCACACTCTTTCTTTCCTGTTACTATGACCCTGAGCTTCGAGAATGCCCTCTCAACGCTGACACTGGCAGGCTGAGGAGATGAAGCGCTGCTTGAGCCAAAATCGGCCGTGTGTTAATAAATTAATAATTTATTAACACACACACCACGAACCGAGGCTTTGTTAATACATTTAATATGTGCTGTTTATACACTTGCTAATTGTATTGCAGCAATTAAGCTCAATTAATTTTCACTACAACTAATATATATCTTATGCCGAATGTGTTATTAAATGTGTCGAAGTTCAAAACATAAAAATCGACTGTAGTGGAACTCAATGCATCAGATAAAAATAAACATTAAATCTCTTTTAACATTGTTCTTTGTCGACCGTTGCGAGTTGCACGCTTTTTGACCTTGTGTGGCTGTGTTCCCAGAAACAAAGATTCACAGCAACCCTTTCGCATTGACAGAGCGATTTGAAAATAATTACAATATTTTATATTGAAACTTTTGGCGAGCAATCTTTCTTAGAATATTTTGCCACCAAGGGGAGAGGCACAACGAAGCATGCGCGTCGGTTCTCCTTCAAGAACGACGGTCGCTTCCCGCAATGCTTGGATAGAAAATGGTGTATGTACTTAGTACTTACCATTGCGACTCACACGATTACCAGCGACCTCCGCGCTTCCCCGTGCCCCATTGTTCGGCAGCGCCATAAGTTGCAGAGTGAATTTCACTACAGTATAAAATGCGGGGCATTTTGAAGATTTGGGAATTCCTTGCGGGACGCGGGACACGAGCCCTCAATGCGGGACAGTCCCGCGAGTCGCGGGACGGGTGGTCACCTTAGTGCGCTAGCCCACGCGGTCACCTATCTCTCCCGGTTTGTCCGCAAAATGAGTCCCATGGATGCAAAATCGCAGTTTGCCCGGCCTGTGTTTCGAGAAAATACGCATACAAAGAAAAGAATACGTCTTAAAGGGGGACCAGCAGTCGGGTGCTCGTGCTCCTGCTCGTGAGCTCACGAGCAGGAGCACGAGCACCCGACGGCGGACGGACATACGGACATGGCTAGCCCCTAAAAAAGAGGGCGAGGAGGACTTTCCGCCAGGCTGGAGAATATTTCTGTTGGTCCCCCTTTAAACGCAGTATGGTTTCTGTACATAAAAGAGAGATGGCGCAGATTACCGCCCGATTAATTAAACGGTGGAGTATATCCATTTATTCACATTTACAAACAAATAGAGATATGCTAATTCCGGGAGGTGCTGCCATCTATCGAGGAAGCTTTAAGTTATAATCTTGGGGGGATAAGATGGCCAAATAAATTGTTTCGAGCTCCGCTTTTTGAATCTGACGTTGACTTGCGCTACCTAGTCAAATTTATAAAATTGAAGACATATCTTTTGCCTTTCCTCTGCTATTTACGTACGAGCAAAGAACAACCCGTGGTCACAATATCGCATCGAGGTCACGAATCCGTCAGTAGTGAAGTCCTTACGAATAAATTGCCCGAACATAGATTTCTCATTGGTCTATAGCGCTTGTGTACAAAGGGCTGAGACGCTACGTCGAATCATTTGCCAAGAAGGCTCCCGCTTCAAACAAGGGTCCCCTTTTAGCAACATCAGTCCCCGAAGAAAGCAGAACATTTGTTTGAAAATTCGCGCCATAAAGGAAATACAAGCACCGGGAGGTGCTGCCATCTAGTGGGTACATTTGAAGTTAGTCTCTCTTGGCATGATTTCCGAGATCCCGAAGCGCGCGAACGCTTCTCCGGCCATCCCATTCGTGCGGAGGGGGCGTAATCGGAAAAAGAGAAGGAGGCGGCGTCTATCCGCGAAAGGCGCTCCCAACTATGCTTCGTTTCAGCTTAAGTCCAGACGAAGCCGACGCTACGAGTTAATGGAACCAGCCAAGAAGCGTGAAGAACGCAAGTCATTTCGCCTTTTTTGTGTATGATTGGTCAAGCGACGATAAACACATAAAGAAACAATGACAAACACCATGACGGTGCGCTTTTGATGCATCTGATTCGTCCCAACAACTCGTAGCATCGGCTGCGTCTGGACCTAAAGGGACACTGACAGGGTATTTATGCTCGCCGAGGTTTTTAGTTGTACGTGACATATGAGAGCCCAACTACCCAGAACAGAATTTGCGGCTCGAAATTCGGTTTCTTTCCGCCCGAAAACCACCAATCGAGAACTGGCCGGTTTGAGTAGCGCTCACTCTCTTTTCCGTGGTCACGGGCCGTTTTCTAAGGTTTCGAAGCGACCACCAAATTTAATCAAAGTCGTGGGTCATTGAAGGCACACAGTCAATATTAAAAATAGAAAAAAATATGAAACCCATTTTTTGTGGCTTCCAAAAAGCTGCAAATACGCTGATTGAAAAAAAAAAAAAAAGGTAGCACACACAACCGGAAGCATTCTGTGCGTTCACTGAAAATTCTCAACATGGCGTCGTTTCGCGTATCGTGGGACTAGCGGATGGCAGCGGACGACGGGCGTTGGACCTCCACTTCAGAACTGTCGTTCACGATACCGGCGAATTCTGTCTTCCGTCGTAAGAGAAATTTTGGACCGATCAAAAGAACTGGTATTCATCCCGTACGACACGCCCGAAGAGCAAGCCGATTGCACGAAGACGTCGTCGAGCCGTCGTTCCTTCTCGTTGCTGAAGACATCGCTCGCTCAAACGTCAAGCACGAAGTGCGTACTTCGAGTTGAATACGCACGCGTACGGTTTATTTACGAGGTGCGAATGTGGCGTCTGCGTGGTGCTGCCCGACTTCAAGCCGGGAGTGCATGTAATCAGTGATGTAATGAAGGGAAATCGGCAGCAAACTTCCGACATACAGTCTACCGGCTCCATTAGTACGCATGAATGAGTTCCTTCAGTAGCTGGAGGAAGCGCGTGCCACCGTTCGGAACGGTCGCAAGTTTGATGAGCTCCCGAGGAGCGTCTGCAACGGCTTTCACCGGCCGTGGTTCATCTACTGAAATGTCTCGGGATTCCTACCGAGTGGTTCTGCCGTCTCTGCCCACAGGTACCGAAGTTTTGAACTATGTATTTGCGCATTGTGACACCTCCGGACGCCCATACAAGATAGACGATTTTCGAACACAAATGGAACGGCATGGCGTTCTACAAGATTTGATTGGAGCTGGCCAGTACCAAATGAACCATGTTTGGCTCTTCACGTTTAACTCTCTGACTGCGAAGAGGAAGCTTCTTGCGGCAAAGGAACTGGTCGTGAAAGAAAAACGCTGTTTGCTCATCGACCCTGACGAATGCGAGGTCCGACTACGACTGCACTGGACACCGATTCATATAAGCGACGACGCAGTACGGAGGGCCCTGGAGCCTTACGGGAAGGTGAACGAAGTGTCCCGGGACACGTGGAGGGTGGAAGGTTTCCAGAATGTTCAGACGACAACGAGATTTGTTAAAATGAACCTCAAGGAGGGCACTACAAAAGATCACCTCCCGCACCAGCTGGTTATGTTCGGCAGCAAGGTCCTGGTCGTCGTTCCAGGGAGGGCACCACTCTGTCTCCGATGCAAGAGGACAGGCCACATTCGCAGAGTGCCGAGTTCCCCACTGCGACAAGTGCAATCGTTATGGCCACGAGCAAGAGGACTGCATTCGAACATATGCCACCGTGATGCTGCCTGCTCCCGGGGAAGACAACTCGGAGTTCTTCATCGATGAAGAAGAAGCTGAAAAAGGCGAAGACGACATTCGACATCCAGTCACTACCGGTGACCCAAAGGTTACAGACGGACGGCAAAAACACCCAGAACGAAAGAATGACGCCACCTTGTCAAGTTGTCCAACTGGTCGAGAGAGAGACCCTGCACGAGAGGATGATACTTTGGCGTCTGATCATCAAGCTGGTCGTGGAGGAGACCTATCCCGGAAGAACGACACCATCTCATCTAGTCCTCTGGCCGGTCGAGAAGGAGACCTAGCACGGGAGAGCGACACCATATTGCCAAGTTGCCCGGGAGCTGACAACCCTGCGGCTGGGAGCATCAGTCCGGACGTCGACGGTGCTGCCTCGGACCCCTCAAAGGGCCAGTTAACGAAGCCAGCTTGCATGAGCGATCACAATTCGGACATCGCGTCCGAAGACGACCTGGAAATGGATGACGGCGCTGACCCCTCAAAGAGGCCTTTGGACCTCGTAGAGGAAGGGCCTGACTGGACTCCAGTTCACGGGAGGAAGAAACGGTGCAAGCCCCGCCCTCCCCCAGGCAATGGACGAGAGCGAACCTCGTAGAAGGTGGTTACTTTCTGGTTACATTCAAACTGCGAACGCTTTAAGTCATGTCTTGCTTAGTTCCACTTTCTCTTTACTAGTGCCAGTTGCAAAGTTATGCTCGGTGTAACTTCCATGTGAGGTTGTTTGTATGTCGCTTTCCAATGCACGCTTCCTCCTCCAATCCCAACAATGCTTCCGACAAAAAAAAAACCGGCCCTTCCACTAAAGGTTTAACATTTGGAACTCTCAACATTAGAGGACTAAACTCTACCCGAAAACAGTACCAGCTGCAACGTTTGCTCCACGAGGAGAAATTAGACTTTTTGGCCTTACAAGAAACAAACATGGCGGAGGAAGAGCAGGTGACGAGGGCGTTACAGCCTTTTCTTACCTCGTACGAGGTATGCGTAACGCATGCAGTTGGCACTGCAGGTGGCTGTTTTTTATTCCTGAAAAAGTCTGTTCCCCTTTCAGACGTGAGTGTCATTACCGATGATTATGGGCGTTTTATTTTGTGTGACTTTAATTTGATGGAAGAGCAGTGGAGAGTAATTTGCATCTATGCCCCTTGTAAGGTTAGTGAACGGGAGGCATTCTTCCGAGGGATTTCACATTGCATTAAATCTGATCGGACCACTATACTTCTAGGCGACTTTAATTGCATTTGTGAAGCAAGAGACAGAACTCCATTCACGCGCGTAAGTGATTCTAGTGCAAATGTCCTGAGTGAAATAATCGCTGAGAATAATTTGGAAGATGTTTTTTACATTTCAAAAAGTACGAAGAAAATTCAGTTCACACATTTTCAGAAATCCTCTCATGCACGCCTTGACCGCATTTATTTTTCTAGCGACATTGTAAATGACATTGGATCTTATCACGTAAAACCTGTGTTCTTTAGTGACCACTGTCTCGTAAACGTTACAATTGGAGAAAACCAAACCCCTAGGTCAAAGTTTAACTGGCGATTGTGGAAGTTGAACGCAGGCCTACTTAAAGACAAGACCGAAACTCCCTGCGGTGCGGGAGTTTCGGTTTCGGTTTCGAGCAGCCGTCCAAGAGTGCATTGAGGCAAAGGGAACCACGTCCTTTCAAAACGAATATGGAATTTCGGAAGAATCATTTCTAGAACTTTTGCAATTCTACCTTTCTGCCACGGTCGTTGCGTTTGAGGGCAAGACTTACTTGCAAAAGAAAGGAATTTGTATAGGGTCGTGCGTGGCTCCGGTCCTCTGCGATATTTTTCTATCACAGTGTGATCGGGCAATAGCTAATGCCCTTCCCATCGGCCAAGTTTCCCGTATTTTTAGGTACGTGGACGACTACCTGGTTCTCCTCACACAACGCCCGGCAGACAATGAAAAACAAATATTTGACACCATACAATCGACCTTCTTTGAAAAAGGACAAGGGCTCAAGTTCACGCATGAGTTACCGGTGAACACCGTCCTTCAATTCTTGGATCTACGGCTGTCTTTCTTTGAACATCATACTTGTTGGAAGTACGCTCCAAGGTCCAAGAAAGGCCTCCTGCAATACGATTCGGCACATTCGAAGATTATTAAGAGAGGAATTGTAAAAAACTCCCTAAATGCGGCGCTAAAGAAATCTTGTGTACATTCAGCGGGGGAAAGCTTTCATGATCAGGTGCAGCGTCTTCAAGATTCAGGCTACCCAAGTTCAATCTTGTATGACGTCGCCGAGTCCATTATCACCTCACGCGGACGACAGAAGATACAAAGGGACACAAATATCCGACCGGCTGTGCTTCCATACATTCACCGCATTTCCCACAACCTTAAGAAAGTTGCATCGAAGTTTAACGTCAAAGTCGTGTTGTCTGCACCGGACAAACTAAAGAAGTTGTGTCCGAAAATTAACAACAAGCAGCAGCAACAGGGTGTGTGCGGAGTTCAACATCAACAAAGATACGTCGAATGCCAATGTGCAGTGGTATACGAAATACCGTTTACTTGTGGGAAAGTGTATGTGGGTCAGACAGGAAGGTGTGTGAACGATCGTCTAAGAGAACATGCCGCTTCACTAAAGTCGTCGCCAGCAGGCCACTTTGCCATACATGTGAGGGACTGCCAGTGCTCCGCCTTGTTCAGGAAAACAAAAATCCTGAAACGTTTCGGGGAACGACGAACTCGCGAGCTCTACGAGGCACAGGTTATTCTGTCCACTGGGGATGCCTGCGTAAGCGCGCCGTCCGTGGCCTTGTCGCCAAAAGAACTTTATTTTTTAAGTCGCGATATTTAACGATCCTTAGCATCTGTATATATTTTAAACGTAAACTTCCTCTTTCTTTTTTCTACCAGAGTCTCTACGCACGTCGTCCCAGGACTCAACCGTTTTCAAAAAGTCATTTAAGCGTGCAGCTCAAACCTTAGTATTATTAGGAATTCATTTTCAGCCAACTCAAGCTATAGCATATGTTTTTGTCGGTTTTCATTTCGCATGGTTTAAAAGCATTCTTGGGTTTTTTTTTCTCTTTCTCCTTTTCATTAAACGTCAGTTGTTAGTCAGCGCTCTATCCTGTCTGCCTTGTCTATCCTTCCTTGTCATTTTGCGCTGTGAATTCAACATAATGATCAACCAACTAGCCCACCAGATGATCGTGAGACATACTTAAACAGATATATGCGTACGTCCTATGGATATCCCCCAATGTCCGAAAAAGGTACGTGGGAAGGGCCCGATGAGACAAATTAGATATCCCTACACCATCCGATAATGGGCATCCTCTGTACATCCCAAAGTGGAGATCTGGCCATCCTACGGACATCCATAAAGAGTTTTTATGGTAAATATCGGGATATTCAGTGGATATCCCAGATATGGGCCGAAGTTACAGCTGCATTTTGGTACAAGCACAGCTCCAGCAAGCTGCATATATCAGCCATATCAAACAGCGGCATAATTTAGGTAAAGACATACTTCAGCGATGGCATTACCATATGTATACTTTGGAAGCATAAAATATAATCGAAGGAGTCTGCCAAGTTTTCTTTAAATCTTCAAACACATTTTATTAATAATAAACAACTTTTTTAAAATGTATTAATCCTTTAGTGCTTTGTGAAATAGGCCTTCACTCAAAATTAGGCTGTTAAATTGTCTGACTGATCGTGCTGCTCGATGAAACTGTTCTCGCACTTGAAACCCATTTTGCATGGCGATCACTTGAAATTATGACATGGTGCTCAAACTAATCGCTTTTGCTACCAAAGAAATGTGCTAGTTTCTTCCCGCAAAATAAATTAATGCTAGCTAGAACTATATTACATTTGGGCAACATGTGTGCGAAAGGCAATGATTTTAAGCGGTTGACAGGATGGATGTCAAATCCTGAGCAAGTGATGAATTTGGCTGGAACTCCTAGAAGGTTTTTTATAGAAAATTTTGATATGGAATGTTAGGCCCACAGAGCCCACTCAATAAGGGTTTAGACAAGGAATAGCTCAAGCTGGAAGAAACCATGCATAAAAAGATTTCAACAACACGACCGTTTTATTGACTAGAAACATTTTCCTTTATGATACAATAAAAAGCAACTGCTTTTGCTCTAAGGTGGTTCTTTGCAATACCAAGTGGTGCCTCTAAAAGCTTCCTTTCGGTAAACTAGTGCTAGGCATTTGAAAAATTGAAATAAAAGGCAACTGTTTGCGCTCCGAGGTGCTGCATTGCACAGTCAACTGAGGTGCCTGTAGAAGTCGTCTTATCTGTAAAACAGTAATAGGCATTTGATAGCTATAAATAGTTATACACATTCATTGAAAAATATAGTAACTGTCCTAATTAGGACACTAATGTATCCATATTAGCTATGCGTACATACCGTGGTCGAAGTTGTTCCTTTGCCCGCCGGAGCCAGTCCTTAATGGCCACTTGAATGTCATGACAGGTAGCCCCCCCCCCCCCCCCCCCCCCCTCCCCTCCTTCACTAAGACTTCTGAAATGACAAATTATGCTTGCAAAAAAAAAGTCGCCGCCAGGGCAGGCATAGCCTCCCCTACACTGGGAGTGAGCTCTCAGTCTCAGTAAAACCAGACTGTTCAAGCACAGCTCTCTGCGAGAGGAAGCTTGAGTCTTGCTGCTTCATTGGAACCTGCAGGCAGAAACAATACAATGTGAAAGATCTGTGATTGGAAAATACCTTGCTGCCGAACATAACCCACCCACCCACACATTTGTACCTGATGTTGGCCTTCAAGTCGAAATCGAAGACGATGTTGATGAAAATAATAATAATAATAATAATAATAATAATAATAATAATAATAATAATAATAATAATAATAATAATAATAATAATAATAATAATAATAATAATAAATGTCTTTATTTTGCCAACAGTTTACAGTTGGAAGGCGAAAAGGGAAAAAAAGCTGTAATGCCCGTGTCCCACTAGAGCGACATACAGAAACAAAAGACAACGACAAGCCTCAAACCAGAGTCTTTCGCGATTTGAGAGGCTTTGTAGAATAAAGGAGGCTATACTCAAACACGAGCATCATGCACGTGAGGGTATCTTTGGCAGGCTTGCAATCGCTCGTGCTTACTTCACAAGCACCGAACGACTAAACGATTGCCAAAGGTACCATCGCGAGCATGGTGCATGGATTTGAGGCTTGTCGCTGTCTTTTGTCTCTGTCTGTCGCTCTAGTGGGACACGGGCATAACACAGCTTGACTGAACCGCGCTGGTACTGGATCAATCCAGTACCAGCGAGGCACTTCCACAAGCGTGTAGCAAGAGAAAAAAATGTTCAAAGAAGGAACCACTCGTCTGGAAAAAGGTTGACATCGCCCCTGTGAATGCGGAGTTCAAAGAAGAGTTCAGTCCTCCACTTGGCTAAATCCCGTCACCGTATCAGTACTTCAAGATGTTTTGTGATACTTCCATCTTTGAGAACTTTGCATCACGAACAAACCTCTACTCGGTGCAGAAGGCCGGAAACTGTATCAAGACAACTGCGAAAGAAATGGAACAGTTTGTTGGCATTCATGTGATCTCCGGTGTCGTCAAGGTCCTGTCCTACAAAATGTACTGAGGTGAAGCCACGCGCTATAGCACTGTTACGTCTGGTTAGGAATAGGACTGGAAAAACGTGTTTAATAATGCACTCGGTCTCACCAGAGGGACATGACCGCCCTAACTCCGGGGCACACGAGGGCGACTGAGTCGCCACGTACGCCTATCCCGGAGTCCCCTGAACAGCAGCAGTCGGAGCGGTCAAGAACGAGGCCTGGCGACAATCTCCGACTACCGCAAGGGTCAGACTTCCCCCAGCTAAGCCCCCAGCCCCTCCCGGTGGCTCCTCCTTTTCGGGGCGGCCAACGAGTCATCCTACTCCTCGCACCGGGAGGGGAGAGGGGGAACGTCAAGGGCTTGGGCAACACCTCCTAAAAGAGAACGCCGTAGCGCTCCGAGTGGTTAAGTCACAATGTCGGAGAAGGAAGGTCATGGCGCAACTACGCGAGAAAATATCTGGTATCGACGTGAAAAAATGTTCTTTGTCGAGCGGCGCGGTGGTGTTTGTGCACGTTTATTCCACATTAATATACGTTTTAAAAGCACAGACTTGTACAATTTATTATATATACGTATATATATATATGTAATATAAACATAATATACAACGCGTTACCAAGGTTGAAAGTACCAAATTTATATTTATGGTTATCCCCGTAACCGCGGGACTACGTGCAGTCCCGCAGCTCCCCTCTCTCACTTTTCGAATGAACCGGCTCCGATGCGACATCTTCCCCCATACGGGCTCCAATTCTGGTAAATTTACGTTGTGTGTGAGATGCTGACTGTCTGAAAAGAAACGCTAAGACATTTCAGTAGGGAAGGGAATCGAAAAAAATCCAGTCATCGCCGCAGGGAGCGCACACGAGCGAGAGATGGGTCGACAACGTTAAGCCTTTTGTCCCACACTGCTGCCGCTACTCTCGTGTGTGGTTCTTTTGATAATTTTCTTCCCGTCGTTTTTACAGCGAATCTGTATACCTCTACCAGCCAAGGAAATTTTCGTGTCGTTGGCGTTGTAAGCAAAAAACTCTCGGCGCACAATTGAAGGCAAAACAGCATATCTCCTTTGAAATCAGGCATGCAGCATACAGCTCAGTATCCGTTTCAATAAAGAAAACCACACAACAAGCATCAAAACTACATGATGGATGATAAGGCGCGTGTGAACAATAGTTACACCCTCCCACGCGTTCCGGTAAAGATTAGGTATGCAGCTGCTTTGAAAGGGGTTGGCGTCATTCGAAGCCCTCGTGTGAAGTGCAAACCACATAATGGATGATAACGGCACCTGCGAACAATGCGAAGCACGTTCCTTCTCCCCGCGTGTGTTTCCAAATAAAGGTTACGGTTGAGTAAGCTACTCCGAGTGGAAAAGTAACCAAACAGCATAGAAATCACGTTGTGACGTCACTACGCTTTTCAAGTGACGTGGCAATGGGTAATCGTTGTGGGTGTCATTTACAGCTTCGCTGTCCAATCACCTTCACAGCGCGGATTGGAGCCACAGTTTTTTCCTGTCTTTACCGCAGTCTCGAGTAGTTCTTTTGTGCTCGTTTGATACTACGGCATTTACGTGAATTTGTGGAACAAGTCCTGCTACGGTTTGAGTGACATCTGTGGCAACTAGCCAACGATGACACTGGACGATTATCGATGGACCTCTCTCTTGGCAGAGAGAGAGAGGTCTATCGATAACAATGTTCAAATGTTTTTGTGACGGATATTGTGGGACGTATGGATACGATCGACAGGCGAGAAACAAAGTTATTTATGGGCTTTCTTGGTCATGTAGGACGCGAGTAAAGTGCTGCAGTCGTTTTTTTTACCTTTAAATCCCGTGATAAAACGGAATCTCGTTTTTCTTCATTATCCGTGTGCAGTTGCATCGTCATTTGTAAATATGCGGGGTAATATTCTAGTTTTCACTGGAAGGTGAATAACAAGTTTGTAATTATTGAGAGTGCGTAGTTCGTGCTTATGTGTTTATTTATACTAATGGTATTTTATTGCCTTTACCGCATTTATGGCGCATTCACACTGGAAGCGGATCCGCGTTCGCGAAGCGGTTGCGGATGCGGTTCGCGAGCGACCCCGTTCAGACACACCGAGAGGCGGTTGGCGGTTGGCGGTTTCTCGGCGATCACGCGTGATCTTTTGAGACTAGCGTTTGGCAACCCTGTTTTACAATCCAAAATCCACTTTAATCCACGATCCAAAGCCAAACATTTGTCATTTTGGCACTGAAGATTTTTCTTGGGGATGCTCGCACTATGGTGCCTGGATCGCGTCTCCGACTGGTGTGTTTAGCGTCCCATCCCGCCTATACATCAAAAGTGGTCCCGAAGTGGCAACAAATGACGTCACAGAAGCCGGAGTGTCATGCTGTTGACTTTCGCGATCCTGGCGGTTGGCCGTAGAAATGCTGGAAAAAAGCACGAGCGAACGCAAGTGTCGCTGTCGTCACGGCGTCTCAGGCGTCCGAACTTCCGGCTGCTGTAGCTTTCGTGGACTGTCACAGTGGAGAGCGACCTGCAGCAGAACAGGCGTCTGCCATATATACCACAACTGTTGGGACTCCGCCAGGATCGCGACCGGCGACAACATGACACTTCTATGACGTCATCAGGCGGAAATCGAGGGACCACTTTTTTGGCCGCGGTAAACACACCAGTCGGAGACGCGTTCCAGGCACCATACTCGCACGCATCACGAGTTCAGGCAGCGAAAAAAGAGGCATGAACCCGCAAAACTCGCCTGTGATTCCCTCGACTTCGCTCACAAGCAAATCCCAGCTAGGCGCGCCTTGCTGACTCAGAACAGGATACCCCCGACCTTTTTTTGTTTTTCGAAGTGGATCCTTCCCTCATGAATAGCTGACCTTGTTTTCCGGATAGAGGACCAGTTTTTCCCCCGCGTTCGCTCTCATCATTTTCGAAGTTGTGAGCGGTGGGGTGAATTGTGGTGCGGGGAAACGTGTTCGGTGCTAGCCGGTCGTGGCTTCGTTGGTGGCGGACTCTTCTCCTCTCGTCACTCGCACGTCGATCGAGTCTACTGTTTGTTTGACATTGAGCTCAAATAAACGCCGTATGGATTACCTCTGCATCGTCTGGTACGTACACCTTATTCCTTGAATATTTTCTTTTGTTAGTAGTAAACGTTACAGGTCGAGCTAGCGCAGGTACCCTGCCCGCTCCGCGGTAATGCGTTGGGTACGAGTCAGGCTCTCGACGTCTCTATCGGCCTTCGTTTTGGTCATGCACGGTGTCGAAAGCTTTCAATAGTTCACGCGACTATCTTAGTGGGTAGAAAAGCTGACGTTTCGGTCGATCAGGGGCGGGTTCGACGTTCAACGGGCAGAGACTAACAAGACAGCGAGCTTCGGGCTGTGGCAGCCGGAATAATAAACAAACGCCTACCCGAACCAAATCACCGGTGCGAAGCCCGTTAAAATTACGAGTCAATTCTTTTCGCGGCGGATTCAAGTGACGGACGTGGACATCACGTTTCTCCGTCGATTTGTCTGCTGTAAAGCTAGGACTACAACGCCTTGGACGCCTCACCAGCGACAGGTGCCATCTTGTTTCGAAAGTCACTGACGTGACGTCAGCGTCGCGTTGTGATTGGTTGCCGGTTTGCGGTTCGTGAAAGCGGTTGGGAGAAATCGGTGGCGCGTTCACACTGGAAGCGGATCCGCGAACGCGAAGCGGATCCGCGCGTTCTCAACCGCAAAGCGGCTAGGATCGAGCGGTCGGAGCGCGTTTTTGCCAACCGCTTCGGGACCGATTTCTCGCAACCGCTTTCACGAACCGCAAAGCGGCAACCAATCACAACGCGACGCTGACGTGACGTCAGTGACTTTCGATACAAGATGGCACCTGTCGCTGGTGAGGCGTCCAAGGGGCTGTAGGCCTAGCGTAACAGCAGACAAATCAATGGAGAAACGCGGTGTTCACGTCCGTCACTTGAATCCGCCGTGAAAAGAATTCACTCGTAATTTTAACGGGCGTCGTAACAGTGATTTGGTTCGGGTAAGAGTTTGTTTATTATTCCGGGTGCCACAGCCCGAAGCTCGCTGCCTTGTTAACTCTGCCCGTAAAACGTCCGAGCCCACCCCTGATCGACCGAAATGTCAGCTTTTGTACCCACTAAGATAGTCGCGTGAACTATTGAAAGCTTTCGACACCGTGCATGAACACCACGAAGGCCGATAGAGACGTCGTGAGCCTGATTGCGTAGCCAACGCACTACAGCGGAGCGGGCAGGGTACCTGCGCTTGCTCGACCTGTAACGTTTACTACTAACAAAAGAAATAAAGAGAACCTACTCAAGGAATAAAGTGTACGTACCAGACAATGCAGAGGTAATCCATACGGCGTTTATTTGAGCTCAATGTCAAACAAATAGTAGACTCGATCGACGCGCGAGTGACGAGAGGAGAGTCCGCCACCAACGAAGCCACGACCGGCTAGCACCGAACACATTCCCCCTCACCACGGTCCACCCCACCTCTCACAACTTCGAAAATGATAAGAGCGAACGAAGGGGGAAAACTGGCCCTCTATCCCGAAAACGAGGTCAGCTATTCATGCGGGAAGGGTCCACTTCGAAGAAAAGGTCGGGGGCATCCTGTTCTGAGTCAGCAAGGCGCGCCTAGCTGGGCTTTGCTTGTGAGCGAAGTCGAGGGAATCACAGGCGAGTTTAGCGGGTTCATGGCTTCATGCTTCTTTTTTCGCTGCCTGAACTCGTGATGCGTGCGAACGTCCCGGAGAAAAATCTTCAGAGTGCCAAAATAGCAAAATTTTGGCTTTGGATTGTCGATTAAAGTGGATTGTGGATTGTAAGACAGGGTTGCCAAACGCAAGTCTCAAAAGATCACGCGTGATCGCCGAGAAACCGCCAACCGCCTCTCGGTGTGTCTGAACGGGGTCTCTCGTGAACCGCATCCGCAACCGCTTCGCGAACGCGGATCCGCTTCCAGTGTGAATGCGCCAAGCGGTTGGCAAAAACGCGCTCCAACCGCTCGATCCTAGCCGCTTTGCGGTTGAGAACGCGCGGACCCCCTTCGCGTTTGCGGATCCACTTCCAGCGTGAACGTGCCATTATACTGGAATCATAACTGTATACTTCTTGTCCTTGTCTTTTTTGCGCTATTTTATATGTTTAACTAAGATGAACCAACTAGCCCAACAACGTACCCTACTAAACTGTATTAAGGTAATAGTATTATTGTATACAAAATAAGTTATATTTTGTTCTAAGGCAGCTGGAGCCCATAGGAAGAAGTAAATTAGTTGACTGTAAATAGTAAGCTTAGTACCCTTGCCACACGAAAAAGTTAATATATTTTCATTACATAATACGGGATTTAATCAGCTCGCGGTCTTGAGTGATTATACGAGCGTCGCAAGCTGATTTGTCGACCCCATATATTAATTCGATCGAAATTACATTCATTTTGCCATGTGGCCGGGGTATAATGCAGAAATTCAGTGACTACACGCGATAACATCGCTTACATGATCGTAAGTGACACTTGTCTAGCCGTGTTCGCGTTGACTACGTCTACCTGATTTTTAACTGTGATCTGTTTTGCTGTGTCCACTCACTCACAGCATAAATACCAAGGCCTGTGTCGCTTTTGAATCAGTCCCTGGCATGGTGGAGTGCCCAAAGAAGCCTCCCGTGCGGCCGTCATAATCCAACCTTGGTGAAATTGACATTTCATCCATGGTAAGGCACAGTGCCTCTCGATGTCTGTCATTTGGGTTACTTTCACAGACAGCTGTTGAAAGACCTCATCTAGAATCCCTGGAGTAAACTGCAAGTGTTGAAGGCGGCGACGAAGTGTGCAAACCGAGGGAAGTGGAAACGACTCGGATATTAAATCTGCATAACCACTGCTTCCACAGGACAGCCACAGTTTGATTGCCTTTTTTACTGTTGCATTGTCCCATTTCTGTCCCCGCGTTGACCTTCTCCCTAGCATTTCAAGCTGGCATGGAGTCATGCACCATGCCAGTTTCGTTGTGAGAATGCTGTTCTTCTTTTTAAGTGAAATGTCTTGTTGATTGCAGCTTTCTTTTGGCATTGGAGTGTTGCGATCCTTGCACGGAGCAGCTCCAGGATGTTGGGGTCCACCTCAGCAGGAGAACCAGGTCGCTGCACGCCTGATGGCCCTGGCTGCTCGATGTCCGATGGGTCTGGAGCCTCCAGGGGCATGTCCTGCCTGTTGTCTCCCGAAGAGCCTGCAGGCTCTGCGCCCTCTTGCGATGGAGCAGCAAAAGGAGCAGGTGGCAGGGCTGTCAATATACGTGTGGCGAGTGAGATGACATGGATACCATTGAACAATCTCCGATCCCCTGAAAACCTCTATCTTTTGTTGCTAAGAACACAACTTGTATGAAGACAGCTCCTAATCATTGTTTTACTTCAGATTTACATACAATATTTCCTGAGAAAAAACAAATCAAACTGAAATCAGCAATGCATTGCATAAGAATGTCACGCTGAAGATCCCAGAAGTCAATTGTATTGTTTGAAGCTTCCTAATTTTGCGTTCATATAGTTTCTTTACAGCACCATATTTCTAACTTAATGGTTGTGATAAAAATGAAGTTTATGAATTCTACTATTTTATCTATGAAGATGCGCCAAAGGTGGCTTACTAACTCTGAGATATCTGACTTCTGTTTCCCCACCGCATGTGACTGAGGAGAAGAGAGCAGGGAATCCCTAACCGACCGGTGCACAGTCGGCAATTTTCTAGTGGTAAAAATAAGATAAACCCTCCCTCCTATAATACCAATCTAAGGTAAATAAATAAATAATGAAATGGAGGTAGAGTATGTTGGTTGAAGTCAAGATTTAAAGGGGCACTAAAGAGGTTTCAAAGATCATCTTTTTATGATGATAATGCAATTTACATACTCTAAGCATCCCTGAAAATCCAAGTTTACAACCTTCCGTTCCACATTTTTATATTAAAAAAATGCTCCAGCATTATGACAAGACACATTGACCTCGAAAAAAAAAAAAAAAAATGAAGGCAACAAGTGCTCATAAGCCAATACCAAATGACGGCTTTGCTGTTTTCCTTTCGAATCAGTCTTTGGCATGGTGGAGTTTTCCAACTCATCTGTGGTGCTCGGCAGCCAATTGCAAACGACGGCTTCACCATTTTCCGTCTGGCTGCTAGCCTCACAGCAGAAAAGCCGCTGCTTGCGAATGGCTGCCGAGCGCCACAGATTGGTAGGGGAAAATACGGCAAAGCCATCACTTGTGATTAGCTAACGAGCACATCGTTGCCTTCATTCTTTTCGGGGTCAAAATGTCTCGTCGGAATGCTTGAGCTCTTTTTAAAGCAGTAGCTTCATAGGGCCAACGAACCTCAGGAGCCGTGTAAGCACGAAATGTGTAGAAAAGTCTGTCTGTAACGGTTAAATAATCTTTTTTTTGTAAAATAATTTTTCTGGTGACAGCGGATCGAACCTCGGTCACTGACGTGTAATGCGAGCGCGCTGGTGTCTTAGCTACAGACCCAAAACGAGGGAACAGTATGGGCAAAAGCATGTCTTGTGAGAAAGCGTGCGGAGCTCAGAGGGCTGGAAAGGACAAGAAAGAGAACAGCAGACCGATGGCAAGCAGAGGCAGCATGTGAACGGCGGGGGATTGTATGGGTGCAGCAGGTCGAGTCGCTGCAGTGGCAGTCAAACGTCGTCATCATGCCCAGTATCCATCAGGAGACCAGCAAGCCCAGGATGTAGCGACTCAGCGTCACAAGCGAGTTCGGCAATCGTAAGGAGCGCGTTGCGCTCGAGTGGCGGAGGTCCAACATCAGCGTCCTGTTCTTCACTTGTTGGCACAGTACCGAGCTCCAGAAGTGGAGCCTGCTTAAGCTCGACGCTTCACGATTGACGCATTCCTCCCATCAATTCTCAAACATTGATGCGAAGTACAAGTACATTGCATCAAGCATAAACGCGAAGAAAGACATAGACGCTCAACACCTTTCAGCGTTTTGACCTAAGGTTGAAAGACTTGTGGAACATTAAGGGCGCATTCACACTGGAAGCGGATCCGCATTCGCGAAGCGGTTGCGGATGCGGTTCGCGAGCGACCCCGTTCAGACACACCGAGAGGCGGTTGGCGGTTTCTCGGCGATCACGCGTGATCTTTTGAGACTTGCGTTTGGCAACCCTGTTTTACAATCCAAAATCCACTTTAATCGACGATCCAAAGCCAAAATTTTGCTAATTTGGCATTCTTCTTCGGGATGTTCGCACGCATCACGAGTTCAGGCAGCGAAAAAAGAAGCATGGACCCGCCAAACTGGCCTGTGACTCCCTCGACTTCGCCCACAAGCAAAGCCCAGCTAGGCGCGCCCAGGGCGCGCCTTGCTGACTCAGAACAGGATGCCCCCGACCTTTTCTTCGAAGAGGACCCTTCCCGCATGAATAGCTGACCTTGTTTTCGGGATAGAGGGCCAGTTTTCCCCCTCGTTGTTCGCTCTTATCATTTTCGGAGTTGTGAGCGGTGGGGTGGACCGTGGTGCGGGGCAATGTGTTCGGTGCTAGCCGGTCGTGGCTTCGTTGGTGGCGGACTCTCCTCTCGTCACTCGCACGTCGATCGAGTCTACTGTTTGTTTGGCATTAAGCTCGAATAAACGCCGTATGGATTACCTCTGCATCGTCTGGTACGTACACTTTATTTCTTGAGTGTTTCCTTTATTTTCTTTTGTTAGTAGTAAACGTTACAGGTCGAGCTAGCGCAGGTACCTGCCCGCTCCGCGGTAGTGCGTTGGCTGCGCAATCAGGCTCACGACGTCTCTATCGGCCTTCGTGGTGGTCATGCACGGTGTAGAAAGCTTTCAATAGTTCACGCGACTATCTTAGTGGGTAGAAAAGCTGACATTTCGGTCGATCAGGGGCGGGTTCCGACGTTCTACGGGCAGAAACTAACAAGGCAGCGAGCTTCCGGCTGTGGCACCCGGAATAATAAACAAACTCTTACCCGAATCAAATCACCGGTGCGAAGCCCGTTAAAATTTCGAGTCAATTCTTTTTGCGACGGATTCAAGTGACGGACGTGAACATCACGTTTCTCCGTTGATTTTTCGGCTATAACGCTAGGACTACAGCGCCTTGGACGCCTCACCAGCGAAAGGTGCCATCTTGTTTCGAAAGTCGCTGACGTCACGTCAGCGTCGCGTTGTGATTGGTTGCCGCTTTGCGGTTCGTGAAAGCGGTTGGGAGAAATCGGTCCCGAAGCGGTTGGCAAAAACGCGCACCGACCGCTCGATTCTAGCCGCTTTGCGGTTGAGAACGCGCGGATCCGCTTCGCGTTCGCGGATCCGCTTCCAGTGTGAACGCGCCATAAAAGTACTTAAATCAAATTTTATTTCGTTGAAAAACAATTTTTGCCAATAATGGCCCTATTGACGCTATTTTTATAGACGTTTCAAAGGCCTTTGATCGTGTACCACACAGTCGTCTGATAAAAAAAAAAAAAAAACTATGTAATATCTCAAAATTAATGATAAGGTAATTACTTGGATTCGTGAGTTTTTGCACGATAGAAATCAATCAGTAAGCGCAAATGAAATCACCTCACTACCTATACATGTCAAATCTGGTGTCCCTCAGGGGTCCGTTATTGGACCTTTTTTCTTTTTAATTTATATAAATGACCTCCCCAACAACATTTCTTCAAAGATTAGCCTATTTGCAGACGACTGTGTGGTATACCGTCAAATAGCTAGTCAAAGCGACTGCCTAACTCTTCAAAGTCATTTGGATATCATACTTTCATGGTGTGACACGTGGCAAATGCAGATAAATATAGATAAAACAAAAACAATGACATTTACCAAATGTCGCTCATCTTTTCTATAAGACTACAAAGTTGTAGATTCAAAATTGGATAAAGTATCCAGATATAAATATTTAGGAGTCCATTTAACTTCCAACCTCTCCTGGAACACTCCTTTAGATTATATCCTTAGGAAGGCTAACCAGTCACCTGGTTTCTTAAAAAGGCCTTTATGAATGGCAACAGCAGACACCAAACTACTTACATACTCTACCCTCATTAGGCCAAAGTTGGAATATGCAGCTATAATTTGGAACCCGCATCAAATATATTTAATTAATAATCTAGAATCACTGCGAAACAGGGTCAACAGGTTTATACGAGAAACGTATTCACCTATAAGTGTCACTCAACTTAAGAGCTCACTTGATTTATTGATTCTCCACCAGCGAAGATACCTCGCAAGGTTATCCCATTTTCATAAACTCTATCATAGTTCCTCAGATTTCCGTCAAAACAACATCCTCCCAACGGCTCGCATTTCCCCTCGTCATGATCATTGTTACAAAGTTCATATTCCATTTGCAAGAACTAATCTGTTCAAATATTCCCCATTCGTGCAAGCGGCGACCGAATGGAATGAGTTGGCAAGCGAAATTGCGACGGTCACTGATCACGATACATTTTTGTTGTTATTGCGTGAATCTTTAGGATGAATGAATTATATATTGCCCTGTATGTTTTTTACTCGCTCGCTGGCAGTCTATTGCTTTGTTTTTTCTAGCACGTCAACTGCCTCCAATGATGTGAGTGCATGTGTGGCCTTTTTGTTATGCAATATCTTCCCTTCAGGGTTCTGTTTAACGTGACAGAATGTTTTCTATTTTTTTATTTTTCTTGTGAAATCTTCTATGATTATGTAAAAGTTTATTTGACACCCCCCTCTGTGTAATGCTCCTTTCGAGCCTTTAGAGGCATGTAAATAAATAAATAAAGTTCATCGTATTTAAACGCGTTTGACAGAATGACCAAACATGCAGGTAATTTTTTAATATTAAAATGTTTAACGAAAGATTTTAAACTTGGTTTTTCGGGGGCTGCTTAGGGCATGTAAATTGCGTTATCATCATGAAAAGACGATCTCAGAAATCTCTTCAGTGCTCCTTTAATAAAGCATAAGCATGCCAAACCCAGGATGATACAACCTATGTTGCAACTTGCAACACAGTTTATTTCCCTAATTGTTGGGTCTTAAGGGACATTGACAGCCCAAAAATACAATTAATTTTTTTTTTTTCTGTGAAACGCTAGATTATAAGTCTGCTTTAAAAAAATAAAGCCAAACTCAAACCAGAAAACCAGCGAGGTACACTATTCCGCGATTGGAGTTGTGGAGAGTGGCTACACGCATTGCCCGGAAGTTCACTCTCCAAGACTACCATCTTTTGTCATGTTTTCTCAGCAAATACGAGACTCTAAAGCCTAAAAAAATGGCTAGTGTCTTCCCACTGCAATATTGCAATTCGTGCAAAAAATTGTTTGATTTGCATGTCGATGCTTTTTTGATTGGTTCTGTTTCCATAAAAATCTTGTATACCAAATGCAGTGGTGGAACCGCTGCGCCAAACTGCGCCAGAACGAATAACGTGCTACGTGCTGCTACAAAGGCTGTGTTTGTGCACTATTTGCGCCATGGTTTAATTTTATGTCAAATCTCGTTTACTTGCCATCTCAATGTAGGTATTGGGCTTTCTGAGGCCACAGTTTATAAGTATAGTTAGATTAAATATACTAATAGAGCTCATAAGTGGGCAATTAGAAGCTTGGGAACTACCTTTGCAAGTTCAGCTGAATTTTTGTTTAAGCTTGGTGTAACAGTAGTGAATACGTGTAGAAAGGTGCAGCAAGTATTCAATATGCGATTCAAAAATATTCGGTCAAAACCACCATACACTTTGAATCTGCTTCGAACCCAAAATCCCCTTATTTGCACATGCCTTACTACTACGAAGCAGAAAGCAGCGTGAAACACATTCAACACAAAAGTGTCAGTTTGATGTCGAACTCATGACGATTATGTCACCGTGACAGAAACCATACAAAGTAGCCAAAAACAGACCGAAGATGCCATCGGTACTCCTAATAGGTTAATTGAGACATCTGCAAAATTATCCGCGTATGAATGTTCAATAAATAAATAATATCTGTAGTGACCACGGCCCCTGTAGGTATGACACTTTAGTAGTAGTCCCAACACTCCAACAACTGCAGTATTTTTTCCGCAAGCTAACTTTCAAAGAGATCGTAAACAATTTTCTGACATAAAAGCTCAAAATTGTCTGCTCTAAGGGTGGGAATCTCTGCTCCGAAACCTGTTGTTTCCTGCTACTAGAGCTGCTCCAAATCGCCACTCGTCAGTTCCACCACTGCAAATGCCTTATCAGAGGCTTCCACTATACCTTGTCTTTTTTTTGCATATGAGTGCAAACTCGTTGCTGATTCCTGAGCACTTGCTGGCCTTTTTCGATGTCTTGAAGGAATGGGAGACGGGCCATGAGTGAACAGGGTTGGCACAGCATCAAACCGGAGCCGCTTACGATTCACTTCGTATTGTGATTGTTCGAAATGGACATGGGAAAGAATTGTACACAACACAATATTAACACCTACTTGCAACACAGGGCTGGAGTTTATCCCCTCCGGGCTGTTGCCATAACAAACGACAAACTCCCTGGTGGTGCATGCACCTTGCTGTTTGCTGAGTATTCAGTACCTGAAGATGTAATCAGATCTCCCCCTCATCAAGGGTGAATTTTTAACAAAAAGCATGTATCTGTTATTCTCTTGGACTACCAAAACACTTGCCTACTGATTCTTGGAACACGGCTGAGTTGCTTAAATTTGAAGGGGGGCTATTGCAGTAGAGGTGAAGTGTAACGGATTGCAGTTTCAGGCCAAGGAGCACGCACTCATTCTCTGGGATGGGCCAGGTGCCTTTTTATTGTTTTGGGATGTAAACCCCTAATCTGTTGTTTTATCAACTATATTGGAATTAGTTACCACAACTATAAAGCTTCCAATACTACTAACATTTTTAAGACAAAGTTTAGTTAGTTTTACTTATTCAAAAGTCAATTAAGCCAATTGACTTAAATGACAGAACTTTATGTGATTGAGTGATTAGAAAGCATACGTTTTACCACTATATTGTGCTGGATCTTCTCTCACTTTTGTATAATGAGAAGGTATCCGATCATCCAAAATTAACTGCATTCTTGGTAAAATTTTTGAACAATTTACTCGTGTCTTGATTATTGTACTACCTAGTGAACATCTTAAAAAGGTCTGAATCATCAGAAGGCTCTTGTCTTCAAATATGTAATGCCAGGTCTGATTATATGAGCGTGGTAGGACCCAGCCACCACAATACACTGCATGCAATTACATTATTGAATAACAGCACTCATTTGGAATTATGGGATTAAAGTGCAGATGAAATGTCTATCAATAGATTCTCGGTGCTTCACAGCTACAAGTTATTGATTGTATTGACAGCTACAGGTTAACTGCATCCACTGCCTGTAGATGCAATGTAAAAGCAAGTACTTCTGGCCATTCTTCCGTATATGGATCTTTTCCAATCATGCCGTGTATATAAGTAGGTGAAACACCAAATTCTGCCAGCATCAAAGGCTTGTTTTAATTGTGTGTCCAAACTGAGTTTTCTGTGTTACTGTAAAAATGCTGTAAAAGTTGTGTTCAATATGATAGACACTGATATGGTTGTTTTCTGTACTTTTAACAGCAACATTTCTGTGCAAAATTCTGAAAAGTCTGAAGTGACTCGGTAACCACTGAAACTACAAAATTAAGATAAAGTAGTATGGTCCTTTTGATGTCCTATACATGATTCTGATACATAAGGAGAAACATGTAGTTGGACCATGCAGCTTGAGAACATAAATTTGTTTCTGTGAAGTTTAACCTTTTGATGTTCATGTGATGATAGAAACCTCATGGTGATTTATTTTCAGCGTATATCTTGGGAGTAGCTTGGTTATTAGCATGTATGTCGCCACTTACTGTTCTTTTTTCAGTATTTGCAAGTGAAGTGTGTTTATTGCTGCTAGTGTATACTTGCTTTTATTAATTTTTTTCAAGCCCTATTTCATGCTACACCTTTTCTCTTGATATTATGTTGTTTTGTTTTTCGGTGGTTCACAATTTTTTGTGAAACTTTTTTGTCACTTTTTGTGTATTGTTAAAAAAAGTGCCTGGTCATACGAAGCCTTCTAAATAAATAAATGCATCCTAGCTGCTTTCTTGCTGCATGCGTCATGCGGACTGATGTTGCTAGAAATACTTTGTCTGCAGGTATTGTGGTGGAAGTAACTAATAGAGTGCCACAGTTTTAGCGAGAATGGGCTATGTTTCTGCCACCTAAATTGGATTTTTTGTATTATCTTGCTCTGTTTGATTTTATTGGATGTATACTGATTGTGCTGTATAACAGTCCCTGCTGCCAAAAGTTTTCGGGAAGGAAGTTTTTTTTTTTTAGGTTGTTTTAGTTTATGAATGGGTATGGATGTTATCTATTCATACCAACTGCTATTTTTGGGTGTGAGGTGGTGTTAAGTCTACATTAAGCACGAATGGTTGAAATAGCAACTTTTTTTCATCACGTTTGATTTTTCATTATCAATCAGCACTTTGTTTCGGTATGTATAGCGTGATTTTTGCCCTTCCTTTCTTTCATAACTGAGAAGTCGTCTTACTTCACACAAGCAGGATGTGGTGTCGGGAATCCACAACTGGTTGTCAGCTGTTCTTCGGTTCACTTTCACCGCCCACACTGTTCTCTTGTTCATCTCCGAAGGGAAGTGGTGCATGGATGAAGCCCTTAGCTGCACTATTAGTGCAGTTAAAGGCAGCACAACCAGGCATTGTGCCTGGAAAATAATTAGTCAAAATAGTTGAAAAGAGGTGCAAGAAGCGAAAGTATGATTAGGAAACATCTTGGATTGAACCCCGAGATAAGAGAGAAATAAAATAATGAATAACACAACACAAAAACTCAGCCTGATTGATATTTTGTGTCGTGCTGTTTATTAATTTATTTATTTATTGCCCCATGGTTCAATCTAAGCGGAAAAGAGAAGAATTCAATCTTTTGAAGTTAACAGAAACCGCTTGCGAAAGCAATACTCACTGCCTTATGCCTTCTCAGTGCTTCCGGTTGACACAGACTTGCAGGCAGTTCACAGGGTCGCAGGTCGGGTCGCAGGATAATTTCAATTAGGTTTGTCTTCGAAACTAAACACGAAAGCAGTCTTCTTGCAGCAAGACGGCTCAGGCAGTGCGCGGTCGTGCGCGATTGTGCGAGCCATATCTTGACGAACGTATCGCCTAATTTCTGCAAACAGTATTATTGTGAAATAAAATGAAAAGGGGCTGTGGCTACAAAGCACAGCTGGAATTTATTTATTGTGGGTTTATAACGTAAACATTTAAAGTAGTGAAACAATCCTTAAGCTAAAAGCAAAAAAAAAAAAAAAAAAAAAACGAGTGAACAACAGGAGGCTGATTTCGGTTTCGTTTTGAAGAGCCGAAAGCGCGACAGGTAGTTAACGTTCATTCGTCCTCTTTCTAATCTTCACAGATTGAAGTACAAATCAGTCAGACGAAAATTTCAACAAAAGAGCTTGTTTTATTCATTCAATATATACATGCGTTGAACAATTATTATGACAGCAATTCAAACCGCCCGCCACGTCTGTTTAGTTTTGCGGACGACATGATTCGTCATTTGAGTACAATGTTAAACTAAAGGGGGAAAAAAATGTTGACTGCATTTCGCAATTTGAAAATGTGCTGTGCTTAGGAGAAATTCTTAGGCTGAATAAAAACCAAACCAGTCACATATATTAATGGCTCTAACAGGCAAGGTAACTCTTTCTTTTTTCTTTTTTTTTTTTAACGTTGGTATCGGCTGTGCGCTTTGAGAAACGTGGAAGCAACCCCGAATGGTACCGGAGATCCACAAACGGCACTACGCACGCAAAAATGTCTACAGCATTACGTATCTTCATGCTCACAACGTCAACAAAACGCCAACGCACCGGAATAAATACCTGGGGGGCTATGTTGCACGTTATGGACTCCCAGGAGACTAGGGAGAAGGAAGTGACGTAGGTTGTGAATGAACAACGAACGTATCTTAGCAGATACCGTCATCAGCGACTCCATTAATCAACATCCAAAGAGCGTTGTTGACGTCACTTCCTTCTTCCTAGTCTCCTGGGAGTCCAAAACGTGCAACATAGCCCCCTGAACCAGCGCCGACACCGCGGTAACCACGAGAGCAGACGCCCGCTCTGTTGCTCCATGCGCCTTTCCTCCTCTCGCCTCCCATTGCAAGCAACGAACGCTTGGCGCAGCCTTTCTCGCTTCCTTCTCTCCGGGAATTGCAAACGTCGAGAGCAGAAAGCAGGGTTGCCAGACAAGCAGCAACGTCCAAGATGGCGGAATTTATAATTTTTCGCGTTAAATAAATACTTACCTATCAGAAACAAAATGGTGGGCTATTGAAAAGTAATGATTTATACCTTGCGTAAATTATTCCGGTAACCACTGAAACTACAAAATTAAGATAAAGTAGTATGGTCCTTTTGATGTCATATACATTTCTGATACAAGGAGAAAATGTAGTTGGACCATGCAGCTTGATGAACATACATTGTTTTTGTGAAGTTAACCTTTTGTGTTCATGTGATGATTAGAAACCTCATGGTGATTTATTTCAGCGTATATCTTGGGAGTAGCTTGGTTATTAGCATGTATGTCGCCACTTACTGTCTTTTTTTCAGTATTTGCAAGTGAATTTGTTTATGCTGCTATGTATACTTGCTTTTATTAATTTTTTTCAAGACTATTTCATGCTACACCTTTTCTCTGATATTCTTGTTTGTTTGTTTTTCGGTGGTTCACAATTTTTTGTGAAACTTTTTTGTCACTTTTTGTGTATTGTTAAAAAAAGTGCCTGGTCATACGAATCCTTCTACAAGAAGGCAGTAGTAAAATGCTCCTAGCTGCTTTCTTGCTGCTGGTCATGCGGACTGATGTTGCTAGAAATACTTTGTCTGCAGGTATTGTGGTGGAAGTAACTAATAGAGTGCCACAGTTTTAGCGAGAAGGGCTATGTTTCTGCCACCTAAATTGGATTTTTTGTATTATCTGCTCTGTTTGATTTTATTGGATGTATACTGATTGTGCTGTATACACAGTCCCTGCTGCCAAAAGTTTTCGGGAAGGAAGTTTTTTTTTTTTTTTTTTTTTTTAGGTTGTTTTAGTTTATGAATGGGTATGGATGTTATCTATTCATACCAACTACTATTTTGGGTGTGAGGTGGTGTTAAGTCTACATTAAGCACGAATGGTGAAATAGCAACTTTTTTTCATCACGTTTGATTTTTCATTATCAATCAGCACTTTGTTTCGGTATGTATAGCGTGATTTTTGCCCTTCCTTTCTTTCATAACTGAGAAGTCGTCTTACTTCACACAAGCAGGATGTGGTGTCAAGAATCCACAACTGGTTGTCAGCTGTTCTTCGGTTCACTTTCACCGCCCACACTGTTCTCTTGTTCATCTCCGAAGGGAAGTGGTGCATGGTGAAGCCCTTAGCTGCACTATTAGTGCAGTTAAAGGCAGCACAACCAGGCATTGTGCCTGGAAAATAATTAGTCAAAATAGTTGAAAAGAGGTGCAAGAAGCGAAAGTATGATTAGGAAACATCTTGGATTGAACCCCGAGATAAGAGAGAAATAAAATAATGAATAACACAACACAAAAACTCAGCCTGATTGATATTTTGTGTCGTGCTGTTTATTATTTTATTTATTTATTGCCCCATGGTTCAATCTAAGCGGAAAAGAGAAGAATTCAATCTTTTGAAGTTAACAGAAACCGCTTGCGAAAGCAATACTCACTGCCTTATGCCTTCTCAGTGCTTCCGGTTGACACAGACTTGCAGGCAGTTCACAGGGTCGCAGGTCGGGTCGCAGGATAATTTCAATTAGGTTTGTCTTCGAAACTAAACACGAAAGCAGTCTTCTTGCAGCAAGACGGCTCAGGCAGTGCGCGGTCGTGCGCGATTGTGCGAGCCATATCTTGACGAACGTATCGCCTAATTTCTGCAAACAGTATTATTGTGAAATAAAATGGAAAGGGACTGTGGCTACAAAGCACAGCTGGAATTTATTTATTGTGGGTTTATAACGTAAATAATTAAAGTAGTGAAACAATCCTTAAGCTAAAAACAAAATAAAAAGGAATGAACAACATGAGGCTGATTTCGGTTTCGTTTTGAAGAGCCGAAAGCGCGACAGGTAGTTAACGTTCATTCGTCCTCTTTCTAATCTTCACAGATTGAAGTACAAATCAGTCAGACGAAAATTTCAACAAAAGAGCTTGTTTTATTCATTCAATATATACATGCGTTGAACAATTATTATGACAGCAATTCAAACCGCCCGCCACGTCTGTTTAGTTTTGCGGACGACATGATTCGTCATTTGAGTACAATGTTAAACTAAAGGGGGAAAAAAATGTTGACTGCATTTCGCAATTTGAAAATGTGCTGTGCTTAGGAGAAATTCTTAGGCTGAATAAAAACCAAACCAGTCACATATATTAATGGCTCTAACAGGCAAGGTAACTCTTTCTTTTTTCTTTTTTTTTTTTTTTTAACGTTGGTATCGGCTGTGCGCTTTGAGAAACGTGGAAGCAACCCCGAATGGTACCGGAGATCCACAAACGGCACTACGCACGCAAAAATGTCTACAGCATTACGTATCTTCATGCTCACAACGTCAACAAAACGCCAACGCACCGGAATAAATACCTGGGGGGCTATGTTGCACGTTATGGACTCCCAGGAGACTAGGGAGAAGGAAGTGACGTAGGTGTGAATGAACCAACGAACGTATCTTAGCAGATACCGTCATCAGCGACTCCATTAATCAACATCCAAAGAGCGTTGTTGACGTCACTTCCTTCTTCCTAGTCTCCTGGGAGTCCAAAACGTGCAACATAGCCCCCCTGTACCAGCGCCGACACCGCGGTAACCACGAGAGCAGACGCCCGCTCTGTTGCTCCATGCGCCTTTCCTCCTCTCGCCTCCCATTGCAAGCAACGAACGCCTTGGCGCAGCCTTTCTCGCTTCCTTCTCGCTCCGGGAATTGCAAACGTCGAGAGCAGAAAGCAGGGTTGCCAGACAAGCAGCAACGTCCAAGATGGCGGAATTTATAATTTTTCGCGTTAAATAAATACTTAACCTATCAGAACAAAACTGGTGGCTATTGAAAAGTAATGATTTATACCTTGCGTAAATTATTCAAGCACCTTATTGAGCTCTTTTGAGCTGAGTTAGGAAAAAAAAAACGACCCTTTGCCCCATAGACTCCCAGCAAAATTTAGCAATTAAATGGCGTCCATATCCCGCGATCCCCGATCTAGCAGTTGCGCCCACCCTCACTACAGCCTCCCTATAGTTGGCAATAAAGTACCTGTATAGGCTCCCTACTGGCGCGTTCACACTGGGAGCGGATCCGCAAACGCGAAGCGGATCCGCGCGTTCTCAACCGCCAAAGCGGCTAGGATCGAGCGGTTTGAGGCGTTCTTGCCAACCGCTTCGGGACCGATTTCTCCCAACCGCTTTCACGAACCGCAAAGCGGCAACCAATCACAACGCGACGCTGACGTGACGTCAGTGACTTTCAAACAAGATGGCACTGTCGCTGGCGAGGCGTCCAAGGCGCTGTAGTCCTAGCGTTGCAGCATACAAGTCAACGGAGAAACGCGATGTTCACGTCCGTCACTTGAATCCACCGCGAAAAGAATTGACTCGTAATTTTAAACGGGCTTCGCCACCGGTGATTTGGTTCGGGTAAGCGTTTGTTTATTATTCCGGGCGCCACAGCCCGAAAGCTTGCTGCCTGTCAGTCTCTGCCCGTAGAACGTCGGAACCCGCCCCTGATCGACCGAAATGTCAGCTTTTGTACCGACTAACGCAGTCGCGTGAACTATTTGAAAGCTTTCGACACCGTGCATGACCACCACGAAGGCCGATAGAGACGTCGTGAGCCTGATTGCGTAGCCAACGCACTGCCGCCTTTCGAACGCGCGTGTGCTGATTTCGCACCGACTTCCAGTCCACGTGAGGAGCTGGATCCACATGCCATGCAGTGTGAACGCGCAACTCTGGCTCCCGTAGGGCGCCTATAGCGGCGAGGAATTTTGGTGGCGCCCTCCCATGGTTCCCCCTTGTGACGTCATTACCATGCAAACAACAAGTTGATGGTGTTTGTAAATAGCATGGTGGAAGCTTGAACTCATTGCGCTCCTCAAAGGAACACTGCCACACCGTGACAAAAATAAAGTTCTTTTCATTCCACTCTTATTTCCGTCGATGATAAATCCCCTTTCCGACGTCATAGTCAGCGGTCGGCAATCGTGGAAGGCCGACCACAGCGCCGCTTGTGTTTCGCTCTCGGGGCTATACAGGAACTCTAGTTGGCAAGGGCCGTTGGCGCCATCTCCCAGAGTCATATCGCAGTAGCTATATAAAGCAACTTTCACATTATGACCCGTCGCTAAAGGGCGGCGCTGTTATCGTATTTAGTTCGGTCTCGATAGACGCCAGCGGTCCAGGTTCCAATGGTGAGTTTCCCAACTGAGTGTTTTATGGTGAATTCCACTCGGAGATCTCGAGCGCTCCAAAAGCGCTCCATTTTGAGCGGGCATATTCCGCTCGCAGATCTGGTTCGACTTGGTCATCTTCCACTCGTAAATCTCTGGCAGCTACTGCCCCGTGGAGCGCCTCCAGCTCCGCCGAACTTGATCTGCGGGATTTCAGAGATCTACACGGAAGTTGACAGAGCGCCACAGAGCGCGCTACGTCATTTCCCCTCCCTCAACGGTGGCGCATGCGCGAAGAGGCGTTTCCGGCGACCGGCCGCGCTGGCCGCGCCGTCGACGAAGGGACGGAGTCGAGTCTGTCGAGCTAGGTCTTCTCGGATGCATCGGCTGTTTACGCGGGATTGTGACGGCTCGAACGCTTCTACCTCGCGTTGAAAGCCGGGACAGGAGCGTGACAAATCGGAAGCGCCGACATCTGTGATCGTGAGAGGAAGAACGAGAAAAAGGACGGCAGAAAATCGGAAGGAGGCAGACGCAAGGTTAGGCCTGTTCATTTTGCCGCAACTGATTGTTTACTTTTCTTACGCTGCATGCCGCCGGCGTTTTCTCGTGCATTAAAGCAAGAACAGATTAGGCAACGACCGTGCCAGTGATGGTTTGTTACCTCTGTGTTTATTGAAGTCGTACCAGCAATTTGAACTTCACCGATGGCAATTGCTGTGCGTGCCCCGCCGCTTGGAGGTGGCCGAGAGGTATGTGACGAGTAGCGCAAGGTTCGTCGATGCACGAGGCACGTGCAACGTGCAGCCCTTGGGAAGATCATGGCAGCACAGCGCAGCCCTGATCCAGATTTCGGACGCCATGAATTTCCCAGAAGCGGCACGTGGCACGTGCCTCGAGCATTTCTACAACAATGAATGGCGCCACTTTAGGCGTCGGTCCCACGGCGGTCATCTTGAACAAGCCATTAGTTTAACCCATAGAGTTATTACAATAAACGATAGAGGCTCAGCTGGCGCTAGTGTGCTGTTGCATTTTGAAGCAGACAGCAAGCAGTCAGAAATTGACTTCCGGTAATGCATTTCTATGGGAAAAAGCGAGTGCATTTTCTCTCTGCGCTCGATTATAAGAGCAAATATCACGAATAATTTGCACGTATTAGGCGCATTGGAACATTTCTCAGTCACGCAGACGAAATAATTGGTCAGTTACAGCATTTTTATTTGAAATTCGTGGCATGAAAAACTGTGTTAAAACCACTTCGTACGTGTATTTATGTGCACTGTCGGACACTGTTAGCGCGAACACGGCGTCGGCGCTTTCCAGCATGGGGGATATACGTGCCAAACGAACGAAGGACATGTGGGAAACCAAGAGAGACGGCAAGAACTACGCTGTAACACTGGACAAGTAACTCCTTGTGCTTGCAGACGATCAAAATAAATTGTAAGTCACGTAATATAGTCCGATTTGCAATAAATAAGTACTGCTTTATTCTTTCTGCTCATGAATATGTGCGAAGATGCTTCTTCTGGGTTCAAATAATCACCCGCACGCTCCAAATCTTTGCAAATAGGGAGAAGCCAGAGAACAGGTGCCCGATAAAAACTGCCCGACATAGGATATAATAGGAAAACACACCTTTGGTAGCACTTTATTCTTTACGTTTCGAACGTTTTTTTAACCACTCGTAAAGATGCACGACGGGGTCATTTTCATATAGTGACAGGACGGGCATATTAACAATATACTTTGCATTCCTTTCGATCGTTATTTTGCTTAGAATCGTCGCTCGTTTCTACATACCTGCCATGGAACAGAGGTTTGGGCCTGAAATATAGCGAAGTTTCACATCGTTCAGTGGTAAAGCAAAAATGCTGTAACTAAAGCAATTACACTTTCACCATATTAATAAAGGTACATACTATCTGGTACAACCGAAATAACAAAAGTTGTTCATGTTATTTTCCGGCGAAGAGACAAAATTCACGCGCGTTTTCCCATAGGAATACACAGGAAGACTGGAAAAGTAGACTGCATGCTGTCTGCTTCAATTTGCAACCGGAAGTCCCGTAGACACTAGCGCCAGCTGAGCCTCTAGCGTTTATTGTAATAACTCTATGGTTTAACCACTAGATGGGGAGAAAAAAACAAAAAAAACAAACGAGAAGCGCGTCACAAGGGTCAACCACTAGTTCTCGAAAACCCCTATAGACGTTTCCACTGTTTACAAAAATCACAGTCCACACGTGTTAAATCACAGTCCAGAACGCGCACGTTCGTCGCTTCGGAAAGCGAGCAAATCACGCGCCATACGCACGAACACTGAAAATGGAACCTGCCAAGTGTCCTTTTTTGGAAAGGTCTATACTTCGTTTCACTTTATCTGCGAGCGAAGCCAAAGCTGGAAGCGCGAGCACGAAAGCTCCGTGCGTTCAGGCTTTGCTCGAGCGCGCGAGCTGGGGAGAAACGCAAAAAGCGCTGGTCTCGCGCTTCTAGCTTTGGCTTCGCTCGCAGATAAAGTGAAACGAAGTATAGGGGTTTTCGAGAACTTGCTCGTGACCCTTGTGACGCGCTTCTCGTTTTTTTTTTTTTGTTTCTTGCAAGATCAACAGACTTTTTTCAAGAACGAGGAAGTAGCGCGAGTAAATATTTGAGAAAAGAATCCTCTGCGACAGGGACGGAATCAGCGCCACTTTGCCTGAACTTCTCAACCTCGAATTTCAGCCACCTTTCAAAAGATGGTGCAAGTGCGCGTCGTCTGCTACAACATAGGTTCTTTTTATTATTTAGGACAATTAGTAGGCTTTAAAAAAATTACTATCATAGAAAGTGATTTTAATTAGAACAATAAATGCTCTAATTAAAAAATCGTTGTTTAAATAGCTGTCATTTTCTTTGAAACCGGTTTCTTGCGTACAGAGTCGAGCTTCAAAATAGTCTTATGATTTAAAATTATTTTAAACAAATCTGAATATGAATACAAAAAAAAATCACGCTTACAGTGAACCAGCTCAGTTCCTCTAGCATATAATTAAAAAAATTAGATCAGATGCCAGAACGCTGTCTGAGAAAACCAAGAACGCGTTAAGGTAATTCTTTGAAAGTTCATCACAATCAAGTTGTGTTTACAAAAAAAAAAAAACGGGTGGCGTTTCACTTCTAATATTTTGAATGCTGAGTTTGTATATTTACCAGGAGCATGCCCTTAAATGTCGTTGCTGCTTTATGATGTGAAACTGAGTTACGAGACTTCAAAATCGCAAAAAAAAAGGCTCTTTTTGAATAAATATTAAAAAATGTAAGTTGGCTAATTAAGAAAAACACGTATATACGAAACTAGACGAGTCCTTCATCTATTCAATAAAAAAATAAGAACGCATCTTGGATGCATAAAAAGTCTAGAAATTTGGAATGCTTAGAGGTATGTCTTTGAAAATATCAAAACTTGCACTTTATGTTTTCTCATTGTGCGTTAAGTTTTGAATCATGCGCATCATATTTTGCACTAAAAGAGTCATCATGAATTGGCGATTTATTTGCAAAAAGAACAAAATATGTAACGCGCGCACCGACGTGACATTTGCATCGCAAACAGGAGCGTTAGCACAGCTGCCACCGGTATTATGGTTGGGGCCGTGGGACCGCCGCCTTAATGTGACGGTGCCAAATGCGGACGTCTTCCTCGTTATTTGTGACATGGACCCCGTGGTGTAGATATTTTCGCCCGTCCTGTGTCGTGTGTTATTTCTGCAGTTAAACAGTGACAGTTGTCACTGGTCGTCGGAAAGATCAGTCGCCTAAGCGTTTTAGGGGGGCTCGTCAAGTTCGAGCAGCGGCCATTTTGAACGGCCGAGGGGGGAGCAGGGGAGAGGTCGCTCCAAAAAGGCGAGTTCATCTTCCGCTCGTCGATTCGGAGCGTGTCCCACGGAGCGGAATGGACCTTTTGTAGAAATACGCGGTGCGCATGCGCGGAGTATTTCATGCGCCTGGGTTCGAGAGTATCTAGTTCCAAACAATCCGCCATCTTGCATTTCTCGCCTTTGAGCGGTTTGGTTGTGTCGACCTCGGGGCGGAAGATTACGCACGATGGGGACAAAGGTGAGCTTGGGGGAGCCGTATCTAGGTCACATCGCCTCAATGGGTGAACAGGATGTAGCTGACGTTTTGGGTGTGGAGCGGGTGGGAGAGGCCTTGGGCGCGCGTTGTTTTCCAGTCACCTAGTCTCGAACCGATTCGCTTGTCTAGGTGGCAGCACATATTCGCCAAGAGGTCCATTGTGCCTCCCTCGCGGATTTTGGAAAGCGCTCCGGATCTACGAGTGGAATTCACCATTAGTAATGTTGGTCTAAACATAAACTGAAACGAAGTATAGCAAAAAAAAAAAGAAGTTAAAATAAACAAAAAGGCAGCTTGCGCTTTCAGTGTCTTATTAAAACGATAAGAAGGTTTTTCTTGTAGCTTTTTTGTTCTCGTTATTCTCTTTCATAAGTTTATATCCACCAATGAAATTCTGCCAGCTTAGCATTCGCTAGCAACGTAAAGAAAGCGTAATGACCGACAGTTGAAAGGCGACCGAGAAATATTCGATTCTGCTCAAGGGAGGCGCTGCACGCACTTCAGAGCTACATGCCTACTCGATTAGAATTTGATTCGAGTTGTAATTTCACCATTCGCACACCTCTCTTTATTACCCGTGAGAGGCGGCCTGCTACACACATAAAGCCAATGAGTGGAAGCAGCCATATAGGTCCAATAATAAACGGGTCGAAGCAAGCACGATCAGTCCAAGCAGGTACAAACAGCGGGCGAGTATAGAAGCATGCAATAGCCCCTTCAAAGATACGCCCTGTTACGATCGGTCTGAAAATACTGCCAAGTAGCGTGCGCAAAACAACACCTACAAGCTGGCAAGCGTATAACTGATCCAATACTCACTTCCAAGAGCCTGTGTACAGTTGATAGACTGCATTTTCATGGTGTCTTTTGCGTACGCCACTTCGCAATATTTTCAGATCGACCGTGAAAGGGCGTAATTTTTTGAACTATTAAAGAATAAATGATGTACCGCGCTTTCGAATGGTTCTAAAACACTTTATTGGTTATTTTGGGCTGGAATGGTGTAAACCTTTCTGCTGCGCTTCGTGATGGGGGGCAATGGAGATCCTGCCCATAGGGGACGGGACAATTTTGTTGAACCACTAGTTCGGAATCTGGTCAATCTCTTCCCAAACAATTGCAGAGTCACTTTGTTCCTTGGGGTCTATGTTGCGGGCGATTTCCGCAGGAGCCTGGAGCTTGGTGGAGGTACAGTCTGCAAAAACAGTAAAGATTTGAATTGCGGAAAAGGGCGATGGTCCCAGCCAACGTTGGACCTAGCTAATGATCCGAGTCATGAAGCTTTAGTCACCTACGAAGGCTTACGAGATTCCATAATTTTGACGTCATGGCGATTGTCAAGTGGAGCGAACGTGCTATCGGTTGCCTGGATGTTGTTTTTTTTTTGTTTAAATTTTGTGAATGATGATGCTTTTATTATGCGTAGCCGCCATGAGTTGGTTTCGTCGCTTCCGGCGTGAAGTTCGTGATTGATTCCTATTCCGAGTTCGCTCCGAGCACTGACGCAGCACTCGTTTGAAATGCGCGCTCACATTGCATGACCAATTAATGGCGGCCGCACATAATCTATGCATCATTTCGAAATTTCGAAACTGATCTAATAGGCCCTGTATCGGACACGCTTTAAATAAAAAAAAATACAAATAAGGATCATGGTATGCAGACGGGGATACGCTCATTTTTGCCTGCTAAAACTTTTAATAAAGATCATTCAAGAATAGTTTTTAGTCTTCAACTCAAAAGCGAAATGAGAAACTGCGTGGTCGTGACGTGCTTAAGCACCGGATGCGATGACTCCAAGCTTCCATCGTGCTTTCTAAGCACACAATGAACTTGTCATTCCTAAGTGATGATAAATGCCGTCACGGCATTCTTTGACCACGAACGCGAATCCAAATATTCGTCGACGTACTAACGAGCGCATACGCCCGAGTGACGCAGTGTTCGTGTCCAATGCGTGAGCTGGGCTCGGCTGCCGTGGTTGGGGGCACCGCGGCATGAGTCACAGTAAAAAGGCGGAGAGCTTTCGAAGAAAGGAAGGTAAGAAATCGTCCGCTATATTTTCAAATTTTCGTACCGCAAAGCAGGATTTTTACTTATTTATTCTACCCTCGTGTAGTTTCCTTTTGGCATACCAAATGATGTGCGATTTGTAAGCTCCCAATTTATCCCAGCCCAAAATAATTGCATGATCCCTTTAAGCATTTTAAAATCCGGCAGCGTTTGTTTCAGGTAACACCCCCTCCCCCTCCCCCTTACCTTTAAAAATTGCGGTCGGCCCATCGAAACCGCGGTAGAGTGAGGTAAACTGCGAGCATGGGCGTGCCACGGGTCGCAGGACAATGCTACGAGGCAGTCGTGTCTTCAGAATGTCTCGCCTTTTGCCGAATTATCCGAGAGAGATGCCGGGCAAGTAGGTACACGCGGTGCACGTACTAGCCTGTGCGGGAGTAACTGTTCGAAAGCAAAAAATCTAAAACAAACTGCACTTTGCACGTGCGTTCCATAACGCCTTATTTTGATTATTTACTTAATTTACTTAGGGAAGGTGGGCGCGTGCAGCGCGTGTAACTACGTTCCCAGCATTCTCTTTGGCCCTTGGGTAATTTAGCGAGATGTTTGCTTTGGCCAACAAGTACTTCGAAGAGCGCTTCGTCGAGCCTCGGTTCAGTGTTGTGTGCGGAGTGTATGATCGCCTCTGGTCGAAGAGCGACGGGCACTATCTGGGCCCGCTGCACGAACTTCTCCTGAACACGATATTTTCGAAAACAAACGTGTAGACCTGCACGTTTTTATTTTTTAAGAACATAACGCAGAACAAATGACCCTAAATTTTAAGAGACGAAGCCTGTTTATTGAATGAAACTGAGCATACATTGGGTGATTATAGATAGCAGAATATGGCCTTCATGAATACTGTTAACATTCTATTTCAATGTAGTCTGCAGCCAAGTGCCGTATAAACAAGGACTCGTTTGTGGTTTAACTAAAGATATAATAACTCCGTATAAAAAGCGATTTTGTCGTTTTGGATCGCTCGTTTAATAATGATTTTATGACGGTGATACTTTTCAGATGCCGACAGAGAATATAACGAGGGTTTTTCGTAAGCATCTTCATTTGATTTGAAATAAATAAAAAAGGAAATACGCACAAACAAATCCAAGGTCGTAGTCGTGAAGCTTCAGTTTTTCTAGGTTATCTAATCATCTCGGCGAAATATGTCAACAATATCTGGAGATTTTACTTTGTCACAAAGTAGTCTGCAGCGCTATAAACGTCACAGGCTCGCAAACGTACCTTGCCGTTCTGACATGCGTATTCTTTCGGGGGGTGGCACTTCCGAAAAGGCACCTCTAACGTCAGCGAAACCCATCGGAAATATTTTATAGTGTGAAGCAATAGACTAAAGAGGCTTCTAGAGTAAAATAAATAAATTGTAGATATATTATTAAAAAAAAAATAATACGGGGAAATTGGGTAGTATTATACTGAATATGTTAATCATCTTAAGTAATACTTTCTCATCATAAAACAAAAAAATTGACCGCATCTCCACGTGGTGAATGATGTTGCTTGGGGCGAAGCTCTGGTGGTGCTTGTCTGCGTAGACGCCGAGCCGCAGCATGCCGAGCCTTTTCATTCATGTCAGTAGGAGAATGTGTGGTTTTCTTCTTTTTCTTTTTTAAGCAGACAGATGGGATGGCATCTCAGATGCATCACTCATCGACTTCCTCCGATCCACCGGGGTCGGTAGGTTCATCTAATCATCATCACCCATCACTTCCCCCCTCCCCCTGCCTACCTTGAGGCCCTCCAGCCAGAAGGCAGATATCCAATAAACGTATTAGCCAGCCAGCCCTACTCTTTTTTTTTTCTTCTTTTTCTTTTTTCATATTTTTTTTCATCTTTTTTTTTTCCAATTTTTTTTTTGTCCTACACGAGCACGTGAGCATGTGCTCACGTGCTCGTGAGCACGTGATCTCACGAGCAGAAGCACGAGCACCCGACGCCGGCCTACGGCGGACGGACATACGGACATGGCTAGCCCCTAAGGAGCTTCGCCCCTAAAAAGAACATCAGAATTGGTATATTAAGATACTCCTATGCAAATCACAACGCCTCAAATGGGATCCTAGGATGAGTAAGGCGGTTGGGATGACTCCTGGTGGTATTTTGTTTCACTGTATTTTAGAGGCTTGTCTAGTGGTACGCTTATGTGGATATAACAGACGGAATATCAGGGACTTCCAGTGCATTCTTTATCAAAATCTTCCAGACATATAAGTCCTAAACAAAACGATTAAATTCCGTTCAGCTTTCTGGTAAAAAATATTTAATTCAAATATGTGTTTGACAAAAGCTTTCCAAGTTCCTAAAACAAATTTTCTACTGAATGCTGAATTCTTGCTGGAAATGATGAATTGAGAATAATGCAAAATATTTTCAAAGAAAATCTGCTCCAAATTTATAGAAAGTTGACGGGGATCGGTCGGCTCCTTAAAAATTTGTTTTATTTTATTATTAAAGATTAAAAATTCGAAAAATTGGCAACGGTTGAGAGTTTGTACTTGTATTTGTATCGGTATTTATTTGATTGTCTCAAGCCAAGGCTGGCAGGGCGGAAGAGGGAAAAGGCATTACTGCCTCGGCTCCAGAGCCCTCCCATAAATGAAGGAATGGACTCTGGACCACGGCCGCAATATCCGGCTCAACTCACCTGCTCCCGGAACCGACATGTAGGCAAACTTCATGACTCCGCCACATATGCGAAGGGAGAGGGAGTCTTCGCTGGAAAGGAAGGCTCTCGACTCGGGCTTGGTCAGGATCGCCATCACCTGCGAATCCCGTTAGTAGCGAAACCGCCGAGGTTAGACTTTTACGCGCATGCGCAAAAAGTGAAAAAGAAAAATGAGCTCACACCACCTATAGTCCGTTACAAGTGAAGAAAAGTGCGAGGGAAAGGAAGGCTGGGGAGGAGGAAGCAGACACAATAATGCTGGAGAAATGCGGTCTTCCTCTCCTCTCCAGCATTCCGTCCGCTTCCTTCTCCGCAGCCATCCTTTGCCTCGCCAACTATTCTTAACCTGCAATTGACTATAGTAGAGAGAGAGAGAGAGCAATATTAGCTGGGTGTATTGTTTCACATTAAGAAACTACCTATATCCTATAAGAGGTTTTGTGTTTGCTTTTATATTGCGTAAAATATAAAACAAACTGAACAAAGTTCAAAATATCTTAAAATTTCATGGAAAAGTTGGACAACACTGCTTAAAGAGCTCCGTCGAACTTTGGCAAACGTTTGAAGATTCATCGAACCGGCTGAATCCCAAGTTCGAGAAAAGTTCGCGACCTCCCTACCTGCGACGTCGGCTGCGTCCCGTCCTGCACCGTCAGCGTGCTGACGGTGCAGTACTTGGTCTTGCTGAACCGCAGCTCCGTCAGGAACAGGGCGAGCCGTTCACCTGCGTGACGCCACCGAGCGTACGGCATTCAGGTGGTATTCATCGGCAATCATGGCTAAGTCCGTTACTTCTGAGCGCATACTGGTAGCGAGCTTCAGCGACTATGACACAACCATAGCCACGAGAGATCGTCACGAGAAGCGGCCGCCGAAATGGAAAAGGTGGAGCGGCAGACAACGGATGAGAGGAGAGCCACGCGACTGGCGCCCCGCTGCGGCGAGACGCCGAAACACACTTCCCCCGAGCAAACAAGTGTGTTTTGGGTCCTCGCCGCTGCAATAGATGGGCGCTGACGTCCAGGTTCCCCGAGAAATGTCTCTTTGATGCTCTGCGCTATCAGATCCTCGCGCTCCAAATCTGCAACCGGGCACTCTATGGCTCCGTCGTCGAACTGCCAGGCTTTTTTTGTGAGTATAAAGAAGGCTATGGCACAACGCTTCAAAAACATGCAGTCCACACCACCAGGATGCTCGTTCATACCATGCGCGCTGGAGAGGTGCTCATGTAGGGTTAAGGGCAAAGACTCTGGGTAAAGTAAAATCTCGTCCGAAAAATAAAATAAAAATAAAACAGAAGTTTTGAAAACAGCGATGCACACAGGCGGCCAGTGAATACTTACTGCCCAGCACACGAGTGTCCGTCTCTTCAGAAAGCGAGCTAAAGCAGAGGCACTACGCACGAACTATGAAAATACACCGCCAAGGAGCTCCTTTCTTACAAGTAGCGGCAGTCTTACCAGTGTTGAGTCACATGACGGTGCAGGTTTTGGGGTGAAAATGTCGGCGAATAACAACAGCATCAACCGAATAACGATACACCTGTTATTCGTGCTTCGCCATGGGTTGGAGTTACTTGACAGACACGGTACAGAGTGACGACGAACTGTACCTGGATGCTCCTTATTTGAGTCTCAAGGGTTTGGACTCCTTAGCCCGAAGCTGTCTCGAATGGAACGACTCACCATCATCTCGAACACCGAGGTAGAACGAGCGAATGAAGGAGGGTCTCAATGTTTTATACCACTGGCTCATCACCCGGATATCCTAAGTTCTGCTAAAAATAAAGAGTTAGGGTACGACAAAGGAAAGGTTGGAAGACTCGGGGGGGTCAGGAAGGGAGTCCGCCCCATTTTTGGCAGAAATTGCCAGCACTGGAAATCAAATGTGCTCTATGAAAAGCTGCGCTGGATTTGGTCATTTGTTGAAGAACCTGTCGAGTGTCAGAACTCGGAGCTGTCGTAACCGAGCGCAGGCTCTAGCCGATAGTAAAGCCGATAGGAGCCCGTGAAGCCGCGCGTGTAGAATAAAGTGTTGTCGTCGTCGTTGACTCGTCGATATATTCGTACGATCATGACCTATAGCTTGATCCCTGCCGCTTCACTGGTGCGGCTTGACGCTTCACCCGGAAAAACACAGCAACTCTGTTTCAGCTGTCGGCTTTCACGTGGTACAGAAGCGACACTTGATTTGTCTAGCCTAGTCCGGCCATCTTGTAGCTTCCACCTCACTGCCAGCCTAGGTTAGAAGGGAACAGTATGTAGCCTTTTAAGTAAAAGTTCTACAAGGCGGTGCTTTGTATTTCGCTAGCCCCGCGAGCTTCCGGTCAAAAAAAGAGAACAAACAATCTCACCACCCCACTTTTAGAAACGTAACTTGAGGGTGGGCACGTGTGATATCAATCGAAGATTTCTCGAATAATCCTATAATTCCACCGGCTGCCACTATAACTCGCTGAATAGCACACCTAAAATATCTTTTCTAAATCTCCAATTTCGTCGTTTGGATATCATTTAAACGCACTAACACTAAAAGCAAAAAAAAAAAAAGAAAAGAAATACAAGTGAGGAAGGTTTGCTGAGAAGGAGCCACCTGAAGCCGCTTGGAGAGTAAGCGGAACTATAATAGTCTGCAACGACTCACCTTTCGGTGCGTACACGTTCCAACTGCACTCGGACTCGTGCACATAGAGGTTTGGGAAGGAGTTCGACTGCGCAACGCCTCCGGTCCGGTTGGCTATCACCATCATCTCGCACACTGCGGCAAAGGTTCATTCAACGCCCCCTAAGTAACAAAGCCGTATAGTCTTGGATTCTCTACGTGGCGTACCGGAGGCCAGTGCGGGGCACAAATCGGACGCGAGTGCGACGTCAGTTGGACAGACGTTTGTGTGAACAAAGTACATTCAATCCAAATTCTATTCAATTCAGTGTTCGTCTGGAACTCGTCCATGTCCTCACCGAATGAACACGAGTGCAGTCCAACGCTAACGCCGCACGTGTCCCTCGCCGGCCTGTCACCTCCTAGAATACAAATAAAAGCCTGAAAAACGGCATTTTCTTCCACCACGTTGCCTGGAACGCGTCTTCGACCGGTGTGTTTAGCGTCCTATTGCGCCAATGCCTCGAAAGTGGTTTCAAAGTGGCAAGAAATGATGACACAAAAGCAGGAGTGTCATATGCTACGGGGATGTTGCGATCCTGCCGGTTGAACATAAAAGTTCAGGGAAAAAAAAAAAACGCGAGTGTCGCTGTCGTCGCAGCGTTCCAACTCCTGGCTGCCGAAGCTTCCGTCGACTGTCAAGCTGGAGAGCGACTTGCAGCAGAACAGGCGTCTGCCACATCCACCCCCGCTGCTGTGACGCCGCCAGGATCGCGGCCGGCGACAGCGTGACACTTCTATGACGTCATAAGGCGGAAAACGAGGCACCCCTTGTTTTTGGGTGCGGTAACCGCAGCAGTCGGAGGCGCGTTCCAGGCACCATACTTCCACGTACCACGTCATTACACTCAGATGGCTCCAACTCAGCAGTTGGGCCCGAACCCCACGCCGAGCGTCCTTCGACGCGTTCATTGGACGCGAGGCCCAGTCAAACGTTGACGCAGCACTCTCGTCCAATCTGTGCCTTCTTCGGTGGCCTCCAATTGTTGACGGAGAAAATGAAGCACTCTAGAGATTGGACGCTAAGAGCTGGTGGGACTAGTCAGAGAGCATTAAAAGGGCACCATCCTGGTGTTCGTCATGCTTCTGTACGCGTTGTTTCATCGCTGAACCAATCCTAAAAGGCCCAGTGACCTGCGCTTTTGACGCTGTGTGATTGGTACCATTGGCTCGGAGTGTCGGCTGCGACTAGACTTAAAGGCCGACCAACAAGCAGAAAGGAGAAATAGTATGAACTTGAGTGAGTTGGTGGTACATTGTAGAGAATTCAAAGTGCTAAAAACACGAAGAATTAGGGGAAGTACGTGCACCACAGGGCGCTGGTGCACGTCCTTTTTCTATACTGCTTCCCGTTTTTAGCGGTTTAATGTCCCTGGAAAGAAAAACAAACAACCTCTATCTGAATTTATTAATTCCGCTCGAGAAAGGTGCAGACCCTCTTCCCTTCTGCGGGGAGTAGCTCAAGGACCCGCTCCTGTGGAGAGAGGAGGGGAGAAGAGTGTGAAAGTGAATGGAGAGAAAGATACTGCAATATGGTTTTCTGTCCATGAGAAGGCAATTCTGTAAGTCGGCCTTTAAGCTGAAACGAATTATAGAAAGTGTTTGCTCATCTGTCACTTATGTGGACACATAACAAGAACAGGTGCGCTTACCAGAGCGGAATCGAAGCCTGAAGCTCGTGTGTGGGTCTCTCTTTGCCACGTGCAGTTTGATGCGCACCTCGTTGTCGATTCCCACCACGACGGGAGGCGGCTCTTCTGCGCATCGCCGGGGCATCAGCTGCATCTGATTGCCTTGGCTAATAAAGTATGCCTGCAGGTGAAACACAAACAAACAAAAAATACAAAGCTAGGTCCTAGATAGGGTTTATTGCTTTCGGTGTTTACTTGTTTTTTTTATAACTTTTCTTGGATAATTTATTTTCCCCACATATTGGGTGTTTCTTGGTGTCAATTTTCGGCATCGGAGAAACAAAATCGGCGTTTATTGAGGATTATATTGAAGAACACAGGACATGGGCGCAGGATTCCTCAGTCTTCAAGGGGACATGCGTGTGACCCCTACCGAATACTTTGAGATCATCACGGTTTCGATGTGGGGTGGAAACGAGTCAAGGAGTATCGGCTTGTCCGTGCCTCTGCGAGTGGCAGTCTAGAAGTTTTTGCGCGACACAAGCGACAACCACAAGGAAGTAGACACGGACAAGCGCACCAACTAGGCCAACAACACGTTTTAATTGACTATATCTCCGCGAGTTGTTTGTGTCTGAATCAAGCTTGTATGTTGACATGTTGTGGCGTGTCAGCTGTGTTGTCAACGCCAGCTGTGTACTGCCATCCGCTGGAGTAAGGTGCTTTCGAAAGTGCAAATCTCCCTTTATTTGTAGTAAGCTGGTAAGCTGGTCGAGTTGGTGCTGGTTGAACACGATGAAAAAGTAGCGCACAAAAAGACGAGGACAACGACAGGAACGAAGCACAATGTTTGTCTGTCTTCTGTTACCCTGAGGGAAGTTCGGTGCGGGCTGTGTTCTGGGTCAAGATACAACTTTTTACCCACAGGGCTTTATATATACAGTATATATATATAGCTCAGAAAGGGATTGCCTAAGATGTACTCATAAGTTTATTGGACGACGTTCCGAGCGGGGACCGCTCTTCATCAGGTCATGGCAGAGTGCGGACAATCAACAACCCCCCCCCCCCCCCCCCCCGTATATATATATATATATATATATATATATATATATATATATATATATATATATATATATGTATATATACAGTTTTTCTATTCGTGCAGATTTGTTTAAAAAAGTGACATAAAAGCTACACTTATGCGGTTTGCGCAAGTGACTTCAAGTAACGGCTAATTACTTTTTCAGTCAAGCAATCGAGTAATCTAATAGACCTCTCGCAAAATCGAAGCGATCCTATCGGCGTAGTGCCGAGCAAAGCATCTTGGGTATCTTTTGGCCAACGTTACGGTTTCAATTTACCAATTTCAATTCACGACACCACGTCACGGCGAAATGCAGTGCATTCATTTTCGAATACTTATGCGACTTTCCTTAAATATTTGGTGTTGCCTACCAACATGGATAGAAGGCATGGGGCACGTTCTTTGAGGCTCACGACGGACCGGAAGTTGTGCGCAGGTAAACAAAAAAAAAACGTTGTACGGGGTCAATCATCCTGTTCCATCGTCTCGACGTCCTAGGCTTCTTAAATGATCCGTGACCCGGTATAGGGTCGTAGCACTCTGGAGTGGTTGCCAAGCCGCCAGAAAAGTAGGGAGCGCGGCAGGGTTTACTCTTACTCCTCGCGAAGTCCAGGCAGGTCTTTACGGTCGCTGGAGGTCCGTGTCTCAACGGGGGCTCTCACGAAGATGAACGGGTGCAATGCAAGCGAGCGCTGACTTTATTTTTATGCAGCGCTGAGATGCACTACTTCATCAACGGGTCAATCAAAATCGAAACCTGCCACTTCTTTCTATGACCAAAGAGGTCCCGTAATGCAACGCGCAGTGCTGCATACATGGTTTTTTTGAAAGCAGGCTATTGAATATTTTTAACCAGGAGTAAATGCAATTTTAATTGATTACTCTTTTTAGTAACGTCGGCTAAAGTTTCGCTGTGCATACGCAGCGCCACTCCTCCCCCTGGCGAGGTGCGCCCATATTGTTAGCAGTACAAGGAGCAGACTTCGCGGGAGACTGGTGCGCTTGTCGTGCTGGCCTCGCGCTTGGTAAAGAGTGTTTTACCATATGCAAAAGGGCAAGGTACCAGGTATTGTTGTGTAGTCAAACGCCACAGCATCCTATTAAACAGAAAGGTAAATATCTGTTTCCCGAAAAGTTGTATTCGGTTCCTGGGAGGTGATTCAGGAAAGATCGCCAGAAGCATGAATCGCCAGCTGTGCGGAGGAGAGGGTTAAATGTGTTTTATCTATCTTGTTGCATGATTCAGAAGTGCAGCCACGCTTACTGGTCACGTTAACAGGAAAAGGAGAAAAAAGAAAAGAATAAACAGTTGTTAGTCTGCGCCCATTCATGTATGTTGTTTGTCTCCTCATCTCAATGTAACTCATCGTTTTCCTTTCATTTTCTGGTCACGCGTTTGTTCTGTAGAACTTCGCAGCGCAGCACATTCAGCTATGTACTATAACCAACTAGCCCAAACCCAAGTCTAAGCTTTATTAACGTTAATAGGGACATTTCGTAGACCGCACGCAAGAGCATGCAAGAGTTTTGCGTTGCTTAAGGGGGGGGGGGGGGGGTGCCGAAACCTTGAGGGCGGATTGAGCCCGCGCCCGCAGGGCCCAGAATTCGAAACTGACGTTCTACGATAAGTCCCTAATGTAGTAGCTATGGTGCTTCCCCGTAGTTGTCAACAAAAGAAACCCGAATATGCAGTTACTATTTTTTTAAGACACTTTAAATTTGAGAACCAAGTTCACATTGCTTACCGCCAATTCTGTTCCCAGACGCTTACGATACGAACTTTATTTTTAACCACAAATACAAGTGGTGAGTGGGAGGCCGGAGAAAAAGCTGCAGAAATGCAGCTCGACGAGGCTCCGTGCCCCCCCCCCCCCCCCCCATTCAGCAGCTACGACGGAGTACATATAATACTGTGGTAAAAAAAGTAAAAATCAAATTAACAAATTGATTATTTGGCTGTTTGACAATTGCACAATATCTATGTTTTTAACAAAATATTCGTTAAGTATAGACGGGGAAGCATAGCTAATTTTTTGTTCTCCATATTTGGTCCTGCATTTCGGAATTTGCCAGGGCAGGTGATTTCTTGATTAATAATAATCGCTTTTAAATCAGACAGTTGAAGAATTATATTTGAGCGCCCTAATGCCCCGCATATTTATACGCCATCGTTAAACGATAGTTATAGATTTGGTGTATATTGATAATCTCGTACGATTTGAACAGTGAATGCGTATGATGTATGTAGGAAACGTTACCTATTATTCTTAACACTTTTTTTGTTGCAATAAGTGTATTATATGTAAGTTTGAGAAAGACGTATTACTCCAAATAAGGTGCAGTAACATAAATGAGAATAAAAAGAGGAATTGTACAAAACTTTTTTTTACGCTGGTTGGAAGGACGTGCCTTATTTATAATTCCTGCGGCTTTGCCTAATTTAGAGCAGAGATATTTCACCTGATTAGGCCAGAGCATGTCATCGGAAAAAATGACTCCGAGAGTTTTTACGCTATTTACACATTCAATGTTTGAAGACCCGAAATTAAGAGCACTATAAGCTCGGTTACTTGAACCGCGTGGACGAAACATTATTGCTTTTGTTTCTGAAGTATTTACATTTAGGCAATTGGACTCACACCATACTTTTAACTCCAAAACAAATGCGTTAGCTTTAGTTATGAGGCCCTCTTCGGATACATCAGAAAAAATATACTCGTGTCATCCGCATAGATTATATATTTACAGCTTGAATCAATGTTCACAATATCATTAATATATAACAGAAGAAGTGGTGTTAATAGTTCCTTGGGGCACTCCTGCTGATATGGTTAATGGAATTGATTTCTCCTAATTAATTTGCGCAAACTGGGTACGATGTTTAAATATGATTTTATTAGTGCACGTGAAAGATCACGAATTCCAGAATCATATAGTTTATCTAAGAAAATGGAATGATTGATACAGTCAAACGCTTTGCTGAAGTCTAAAAATATCTCAAGCGTTAAGGTTTTTTCTTCGAAAATTTTAAGTATTTGTTCTTTTTGAACCAATAACGCTGTCTATGTTGACCTATTCTTTCGAAATTCGAATTGGCAATCAGTAATTATAGAGTGCTTATCACAAAAGCTAACAACACGAGAGTGAATTAATTTTTCTAGACTTTTTGAGAACGCACGAAGTATAGATATAAGGACGGTAGTTCCCTAGTTCAATTTTGTTACCTGCTTCAAACAACGCTAAAACGTTTGCAGTTTGCATTTGTTTGGGGAAAAGTGCCAGACGATATTGCGAGGTTGAATATGTATGTTAGACATTTAGCAATGATATCTATCACATACTTTATAGGTTTAATTTGCAAGTCATCGGCATCATGACTGTGATTAATATTAAGAGACAAAATAGAAGAACAAACATCAGTTTCATCAGTAGGGTAGATAAATAGTGATTCCGAGATTGACCTAATGTGGTCTGACGCTTTAGGATTGTAAGAGCTATTAGCTATATTCACAAAATAGCTGTTAAATACATTTTCCAAACTCGAACCACTCAAAATTTTGCCGTTATGGTTTGTGCTTTCAATTTTGTTTGATTGATGGGACATATTAAGAACACTCTTTATACGTTTTCATAATATATCGGCTTTTTTAGGCACTCCACATCAAATAAATTAGAGTAATAGCGTTTTTTTTTCGAGTTTTTAATTTATGTAGTTCATTGATTTCTATATTTATTGAATTGTTCAAGTGCCGTTTTTTTCACGAGTTGCAAGAAATATTTGATAGAGTTGACATTTTCCATGTGTCTTTTTAAAAAGTGCGGGGGTCATCCATGGCTTTCGTCCCTTTCTGGCCAGTTTAATGGTTTTATCCGGGAAACAGACGGAATAAAGCTGTTTAATATTTTTTTAATAAACGTGTTGTATGCGGCTATCTACGTCGTCAGAATGGAATACATCGGCCCAATCAGTGGCCATTAATTTCTGTCTAAATATATCTAGAGTAGTTTGAGTAATGTTTTGAACAGTCACAGTGTCTGATTTGCGTTTAGTTACTCCTCGTGCTGTATCGACTAGCGTACATATGGGCAAATGATCGCTAACATCAGAACTTACTACACCAGCCCTGACCTTTTCCTCGTCAAAATTTGTAATACATATATCAAGTAATGTAGAGTGTAAACAATGTAGTGCGCGTGGGATGGTTTATAACGTTATAGAAGCTATTTGCCGTTAGTATTAGCAGTAACTCAAAGGCGCTTGGAGTATCGTGCAGCCAATTTATATTCAAGTCACCACAAACAAAAAGAGAGTACTTGCATTCGTTGGTGTGACGCGACAGTTTATCTAAAAAAGCAAGAAAAAGGTTAACATTTCCTCTGGGTGGACGATAGACAACACAAAACATGAATTGGTTTTGTTTAAGAGACAATATTTCATAGTCATCTGTTAGGCATTTATACTCTGGAACAACTTCAAAGTCATCACTAGCGGTCAGTATTGAAACACGACCATCAGGCCCACAAACGCGGTTTTGATGAAAGTGAGTGTAATGGGAAATAACAAAGAAATCGGAGTCATCTCGATACCAAGTTTCGGTGAACATTATCGCGTCAAATGAGCATTCACAAGCAGAACAAGAGAAAGAGATTAAGCGGTAAAAGACATTAGGTAAAACGAGGCAGATAATCATAGCACCTATTGCGTACTGACTTGAACGCATAATTAAAAATAAATTGATGCCTTTAGTCTAGATTTTTTTATATAAGATTAAAACGCTATAGTTAGCCTACAAAAAGCTATGATTACTTTCTAAGGAACTCTAAAAACTAGACACTAGAACATTCCGGGGTCGACCAAGTAGAGTGTGTTGCCAATGTTAGATTTATAAAAGGAAAGCAACATAAGCAAGGCCAGGACAGGATGCCTCACAAAGGTAAATACCTGAAAATGTATGGTTGAAGTTCAAAATTAATTACATTTTTCTCAGAGAGAAAGAAGTAATATTTGCGATCCTTCTCTGGCGCCGAGGTTCTTGATATATAAAGTATCACTGCGTCTAACAGAAAAAAAAAAAGGAATCATGCAAAAAAATTTATTTGTATAGTCACCCGCAACTGTGCTCAAAATTATCAGTGTGGCGTCAGACAAAAAGGTTAGAACAAGAAGGCAACAGTGCTGGCTCAAATGTAAGTCGAGGGGATGCGAAGTATGAGGGGGCTACTGACGCACATGCGTGAATTACGATTTTACCGCTTTGACGGCAACGGTACATGTGCGCAAACACAACAAAATATGTCTTTGCGGGCAGTAAAAGCTTGTAATTTTGTTGTTCGACTCGCTCAAAACGTCTAGGAACAAATGAGCTGTGGCCGTATTCCCACCCCGCTTCGGTTTTTTATACAGCTTGACCTAGTGTTGCGGTCTGGCAGTGCATGCCTCGTATTCGACTTCATTCGCACGAATTAAAACAGCCACGGCATGCTTCCAGCAGTCGGTAACTCCGACTTCCTATAAGATCACTTGTCCGAGTTCAAGAAGTGTGTGCGACAGCGCAGCTGTGCTCGAAAGACAATTTGAACTATATATGGCATCCTCATCTTTGTCCGAGCAGCTCTTACTTTCAAGAGCGAGCGAAACCCTAAAGAAAAATAGCATTTATCTTGATGCGGATGTCATAACCGTCGCTGACTTGCACTTGCGAGACGCACTTCGTTGTCGACAAATGTTCTGATGCCTGGATTATCTCCTACACCCGGAGAACTGGCGCACAACCAACCTTTTTCTGCGGAGGTGCACCTCCCTGAAGAAAATAACCATCGTTTTTCAACAAGCAGAAAGTCGCAATAATAATGCAACGCGACCGCGGTAGAACTTTAACGTGTTCGTTGCCATTGCAACCGGACCCGTACTGCTATGTCGGGCGGTTTCCCGCCTTGCAGGGCGCGGCGCCACTAGTATTGCTCCGGCGCGCCCTCTGGCCAGCCGAATAGGACTTTGAAAAATTCCTGCACGCAACATTGCGCGCGTTCCATTATAGGACCTCTTTGGCCATGAAAAGGAATGGCGTGGCTCCGGTTCCACTCACTCCGTCGGCGAAGTACTGAATTTCAGCACTGCATGGAAATAACGTTAGCGCTCGCTTGCATTGAACCAATTCATCTTCGTGAGAGCTCCCGTGAAAACACGGACCTCCAGCGGCCGTAAGGAGAGGAGTAGGAATATGTGCGGCAGCGCCCCATACCCTTCTGAAGGCCTGGCCACCACTTCAAAGTATAGTATACCCTCCCGGATCACGGATAAGAGAAGCATAGCACAGTGAGGAGGCAATGAAACAGGATGATCGATTCAGTGTATACTTCCCCTTCCATCTGCTATCGTAGTCCTGTGTTAACTTGTGTGCAAACTCTGGCATGTCGCAAGCCCCCAAAATGGTGCCCCAGCTTTCTATCCATATTGGTAGGCAACACCAAGGGCGTTATAAATTTAAGAAAAATCACATATTCGGAAACAGCAAGAGTGGTATTTGGTCGCGACGGGATGTGGTGAAGTGAGCTTGGAAAATCGAAAGCAAACCTTTCGCCGATGGTATCCCAAGACACTTCGCGCGACGCCGCTAAGATCGCTTCGATTCTGCAAAGGTCTAATTAATGCCGCGTAGGCGTCACGTGACATTAGGGCGGGGCACAGCCACGCGCGGGTCACTAAGTCACGTGATAAGCTTATAGCACTGGATTGGCTCGGATGGCTTCTAAAGCCCGCGCCGGATCATGAGGAGGTGAAACGGAGAATACTTATGAATTACCAGCGTCCTACACGTTCTTCCAAAACAGGAACGAAAGCTCGTTCCTCGTTCCTGCTCAATCTTGGAACGGGTTCTCGTTACAGGCACCGTGGTGGTTTGAAAGGAACGCGTTCCCGTAACATTTATAAGACAAGAACGTTCCGTTACATTAACGTTACTTTTGCGCATTTTAATGAAACATTGTGCTGGATAACCCGTTGATAATCAAGCGAGCAAGTTAAAACATCCACATCGCAGTAGGTGTCGAGTCGCCACGATCACATTTGTTCCAGTTCTTTGCTTTCGATTATATCTCGGACTTTCCCATCCCTAGAAGTCGAAGGTTGAAATAGTAGATATTAAAAATCCCGAAGGCCTATTTAATTGGAGTAAAATTTCAGATAAAGGGGCAAAAAATAAAAAAAGGAACGCCGTTCCTTGGAACGCTGTTTCGTCCAACATCGTGAATGACCATAAGCGAGACTGCTTGTTGTCTCACCTCGAGGTATGCGGCGGAACAATTCTGGGACTCCTGAAAGCTAAAGGTCTTGGAACTCGATTCGGGGCAGGTAGCTCGTCTTGACGCGAATGGTCCAGATGCAGGTCACACCGCCGTCCACGTTCGCCAGATCCCTGGGGGACACGAGTGAGCCCTCGCTGGCTTCGTACAGGCCTCCGCAGGCTGAAGAGAAACGGCAGAAAGTTGAGTTCTGGCATGAGCCCATACATTGCTAAACTGGGGGCCCTAACCTGGACACTTGGCGAGGAAGTCAGCGAGAAACCCAGCGGCTATGATTGGCCGGCTCCAAGGTCAAGTGCGGCTTTGGCCAATCATGGCCGCCGGATTTCTCGCCGACTTTTTCCCCCAAGTGTCCAGATTAGGGCTGTGCCCACACACTCCGACAACAGCCCCTCAAGCACACCAAAGGTATACATCATCACTGCGCTCGTCGTGTTTGGACGTTTGCTATTGGTGGCTAAATAAATCACACACGGAGAAAAACGCAGGATCACGCTATGTTGATACTTAGAGAGTCGGTGCAACGATACTCAGTTTGAATGCTTTTTTTTTCTTTTTTACTCGAGCTTACTCTACTACTGGGACCCAAGTCTACTCGCGTGCAACGCTACTGACCAAGAAACGTTTTTGCTGCGGTGTGACTTCAAAAATGAAAGCGAGCGTTTTCTTTCAATCTCTCCGCAAAATTTTGTAGGCGTAGCTCGGAGATCCCCGTGTTGTCATAGTACCCCGACTGACGATATTTGAATGCGGCTCACATTAGACCCGAGCATAGCGTGAGCATTCGATTTGGGCTTATGATATAAAGAATATCTCGACAGGCATTCGGATAGTGGCTTGTGTCCAGTGTGCCCCTGAGCACGCGTAAAATCGTGCCTCGCATATTCGTCCTCAGCGAAATAACAGGACGTGGGGTCATTTCACACTTTATAATCAAATAAGTATAGTTGTTACAGTCGTTCAGCAATGCATTCGGTTCCCTAATCGCGCCGTCACCGTCGGCCTGTTACAATTAAACGTCGTCCTCGTCCTGGTCGATCGTCATCACCGCCAACGCTGGTTCGTCCGGCTTGGTCTAGTTGCCGCGTTGACGTTGGCAGACGATATTCTAGCAATGGCGCGGATGGAGCTGCCTCCAGAGCTGCGTTCGCGTGTGCGTCTATTGGCATTCGGTGAGAGTATACCAGACGGACTGTACCATAGAGGTAGGATGCTTTTGGACTCTGGAGGCGACATGACGCCACCAGAGGTGAGGTAGGGGAAACTCTCGGTTTCAAGGGATACGCTCCCACACAATGACCAAAACCAAGATGCGCTATTGAACAAAAAGAAAAGCTCACTTGGCGCCTACAGCTGTTTCGGTCACCCTTGGGGGTGTTCCCACGACCTCTGCTTCCGGCTTCACTTGGGATTTTCTCGTTTTGCTGGCTTGAGCCAGTATGTCGCCTCCTCTTCTTGGGACTCTTTTTTCCGAGGTCAATACGAGGCAGCGACGTCCGTGACATCACTGCCGGAAACGTGAAAACAAGCAAAACTATTTTTTAAATCTTTTTAACGTTTTGCGGAGATCTTGTAGCGGGTTATTGTTGTGTCCAGTGTTGGGGCGGGGGGAGGCGGCGGTTGCGGCGTGTTATGCAGTGCCATGCGCTGAAGAACCGAGGCCAGATTCACGAAACGATCTTACGCCAAAAATGTACGTATGACAACAGCTCCGGAGCCGTCTTTCTACGATCAAATCAACATGACCGACAACGTCGCTCAGTTACTTGGTCGCGACGACCAACGGACATTTATTTTTCTACGTGCTCTTCTGGCGGGTCCCGATTTTAAGCAGCAAGAAAAACGAAGGAAGTACTCGAAACCGGTCACGATGAACACGAACGCTGGATCCATAAACTCCCGGGAAAAGCGACAACGGCAACCATGACACCGACAAAGCGAGCTCGGCAGATTTTAGGCCTAGCAGGCACTCCGACTCGGCGCAGCGTTGCTCCGACGGTCCTTGCCCAAGACCGTGTGCCCATGACCGGCTGGCTTGCCCGCCCGCCCGCGCGACCCTTGTGGACCCTTCCCTAATTATAGTTTGATCGCTGACCTCAATTTTAGATTAAGAGGTCAATCTCTTTCCCTTGTCATTTCCTTGTTTTCCGAGGCAGCGGTGACGAAAGCTGTCGTCGAAGAGGGACTCTCATTGATTCTATCTCCTTGTTTTGTGTGATATGGAGCTCAAATAAACGTCGTATGGATTACCTTCGCAACACGGTATGTACACTTTGTTATTAGTATGACATTTTTATTCTGACACGACGGTACGTCACTGTCGAGCTATAACAGTTCGTGGGAGCTACGCAATGCCGGTCCCACCTTTCTTTGCCGAGTGTCACGCCAGTATCGAGTGGTAATCGTAAAAGATCGGTCCCGAAGCACTTCGATCAAACGCGCGCGTCCGCTCCGAGTGTGCACAGGTATTTACGTGGCTCTTGCTGACACTCTCGTAGTTGAAACGCATCTTTTTTGACGTCGGCTCGCTCCTGCATCTCCGAGGTCGCAAAAAATGCCGCGGCGATTTGTTTCCATCTACGACGCTTTGCTGGCTTTGCAAACGACTGGCACGGGCCGTCTTTTCCAACTATGACAGTTGGGTTGACTTCGGAGGAACAAGCTGGGACTGGCTGGGAGCATACTCCGGAGGAGTGCGTGAAGATGTCACGAAAACCGGACATGACGTCACGGACGTCAAACTACTACTCTGCCCCCTTGCTCTGCCCCGTATCGACCTCCGAAAAAGGCGTCTCCCTCTTCTTACCTACATGGACTTTACCGACTTTACCGTACGGAAGGAGATGGCCGTGTGGCGAGATCAGGTACGTGCTTCGGCTCTGTCGCCGTGCTTTTTAATGGGCGAAATGTGAACACAAAGAGTTCGAAAGAAGGATTGAACGCAGATGACTGCTTTTCTACGGCGCCTATTATATAGACGAGCCTTGCAGGAAAATCATGTTTTTAGCTCAGAATCTAAAATTATTTAACGTTTTTATGACAACATGGGGCTATACTACCGATATACCAAAACTATGCTTGTTTCATAGCTTATAAACGCCAGGAATTCATTCTAAACAATATTTGAGAACAATAATTGAGCAAAGTAAAAAAACAAAAAAAAAATGTTGCACGGATTGTTTAAAATTTAGTCGACCCAAAACAATTATTTAAACAAAAATGGCCACATTCACATTAGTGTGTAGGCTGGTGCTGCCCCAGGGCCTGACGGCTCACCCGCTGAGGCTGAGCCTTATGTCTGTCCCTGGGACATTCTTGTGGACTCTTTTGTCCACCTCGTCATTCACTTCTTAGAGGCTGACACTGTCCCACCGTGTCCTTCAAATGCGGTCGAGTGGTGCTCCAAAGGAAGGAGGCGTGCCTTTGACCCTGCGGCGTGGCGACCGAATTTCTTGTTAAACGTCGATTATAAGATGAGTGCGTCGTTGCTCGTCAAGCGCCTTCGCTTCGTCCTACCAGAAGTCGTTAGTCCGGTGGAGGCGTGCTCTGTACCCGGGCGAAATATTGTTGTCCCTAACTCGAGATATTTTTGCGCGCTCGAACTTCACCGGCTTGTCGGGGACCTTTGTCTCCCTCGACCAGGCAAAGACCTTTGATCGGGTTGTACACTTCTTTCTTTTTGAGATTTTGCGAGCCTTTGGCTTCCCAGAGTCTTTCACCTCCTTGGTTCAGTCACGGTAGTGTGATCTGACCAGCGACCTTCAAGTGAACGGAGGAATCCTGTCGCCGTTTCCAGTCACCCGAGGAATCCGGAAGAGCTGCACTCTTCCCTCCTTTTGTGCGTCCTCAGCCTGGATTCGTTGCTTCGACGCATTGCGACTTGACCCCAGATACGTGGGTTTCCGCTGCCGGGCCGTGGCACCGTCGCTGTTGCTGCGTGCGCTGAGGACGTCAGCTTGTTCCTGCGAGACTCCCGGAGCTTCGATGCTGCTGCGCATCTTTTTCATGAATACGGTGCCCCATCCTTGGCTCTTTTAAACACTTCGAAGAGACGAGCCCTAAGGTTCGGAGGCACTGCTCCAACCCTGCCAACTTCAAGTTGTGTCCCAAGTTCGTGATCTAGGCGTCCTCTTTGACTGTCATGGAGTGGCGCCGCGCACGTGGGGAGGAATTCTCACCGCGTTGGAGCGTCAGGTTGCTGCCGCGTAAGCCTTCGAACTCTCTCTCCGCGACAGAGCATACTTGGTGAAGGTAGTTTTTTGTGGGCATTTGTATTTTGTCTCCCACGTCACTCTCCTTCCACCACGGATTGCCCGGCGCATCACCTCCGGCCTCTTGTGGTTCTACTGGAGGGAGGGCACGGAGCTGGTGACCTGGGGCGGTGCTCCGCCTTCCGAGGTCTCTTGGGGGCAGAGCTATTCCCTGTGTCAAGACTGCGTCCCATCTTCTATTCTGGCCCTCCGCACCATTCCCATCTCCTGGCCTCCACACCGCACCCGGCTCCCTCCCCGGCGCTCTATTTCTTGGGGCCCACGCGTCGCGTGCTTGTTCCCCGCGCTCTGGGTAACCTCTACTTAAGCGCGGAGACGACTCCTCAGTTTTACCAGGCGGTGGTGCGGCTCTCCATAGAATTGAGACCCTCGTTGCCGGACCTTCCTGTACGTGATGTTCCACCTGCCCGAGTAATGGAGCAACTCTGCGCAGCTCGCATCACAGCTGAGGAGAGCGCGCGAGTCACCGCGTTTCGATGGTCTTCCTTTGTGGCCCGCCGTCTCCCTGTATTTGTGGACGATTTTCAGTGCGCCCGCGGTTGGAAAGTTCTGCCCACGAAGCATCGCCTCCATCTCTGGAGCATGGTGCCCAACCCACAGTGCCCCAACTGTGGGCAGATGGAAACTAACCCGCACGTCTTTCGGGACTGCTCGGTGGCGCGCTCCTTCTGGGGCCTAGTACATCATGGCTTTCGGACGCTGGGCATAAGGAACTATGTCAACCTCGGCCGGAGCCCACGTTGCGGTTTTGCGTTGCTGCTCCTGGCCATCGGACAGCACGCACCATGGCAAAATCGATGTGTTGCGGTGTGCCAGGACCGGCGCATCTGAGCCATGTGGCCGCTCATCTCCCGGTTGGGCGGAGCTTTGTACCGGCACCTCGATTCAGAGCTCTTCTCGGTGAGGGAGGAAAAGTTTCTCCGGCGATGGTCGTGATGTTACGTCCGATTCAGACATGTACAAATTACTCAAAAAAGGTAGTTAAGTTAAGTTCCTGAGCATCAACGCCAAAAGTAATTGGAGTAGAGTAGGAATTACGCATTTGTGATAGTAATTGAGTAAACTACAAACTACTACTGTAAAAAAGTACCGAGTTACTTTGAAGTTACTTTCGAAGTTACTTTTTTATAGTTTTGTGGTAGCAAAATGAGCAGCAGTTTTGATCCGTGAAAAACCTTGCGAGCCTAAAATAAATGCAGTCAATTTATGGCTTGCGTTTTCATCAAACTAGTTTATTTGCTCGCAGAAGCAATTGACTTTCAAAGTTCTTATCGGAGATTTTTCCCCTTTTTCTTCTAAAGACGTCCCCAGCCAAGCTAAAAAGGAGTTCCACCGACACGCTGGATGGAACGGCAGCGCTGAATTTGAGAAGCAGGCTGTGCAAGGTCGGGTAAGCGAGTGTCGGCATCTTAGGTGTCCATGACGAAATATGTGAGGTTTACCTCGGCTAAGGGGTCTTTTATAACAAACTCTCCTGCTTTTTTTCTTTTTTCTTCTGCAAGTTGAGATTGTTATGACTGGCCCCTCTTTTTTCCCACGACGTTCGGAGAATACGCTGAGCGAGTGCACCTGACCGTCAAGGGTTTAAGTCTCGCGAAAGATGAGATCATCCGGACGACTGCGCGTCTCGTTGCAGTGCTAGCGCTACGCTACTGAGAAAAAAAAATGTTTTCGTTTAACAGAAGATGAAACGAAGTATACTTCGCCGTTGACGCCGGGTCCAACAAAAGGATCTTCCAAGAGTGACTCGCAATCCTCGCCGGCTACCACGGTATCCTGGCGCGCCTGACACGCCTGAGAAGTAAAACGTTTTCAACAAAGAGGAGGTCTCCCTCGCGTGGAAGGTCGGAAGGACGCGAAGGATTACGTGAACCAGCATCGGCGCTCGTACAGTTGCAGCTGGAATCGGGAGCGTGCTCCCATGAACGGATTATCGTGTCTGCGTTTGTGTGCGGGGGAGTCCGGCTTTGCAAGGGAGTATTCTCTGATGACGAGGCGGCCATGGGAACAGGCACCCAGGTGCGAGGTCATTCCAGTGGCTCCTCCAGTGGCTCCTCCCGTGGAACCTACCGCTTGAGTCCGAACTCACTAAAGGCAGACAACATGAAAACAACAACTATCCTCGGAGTGACCCCGTCTTTCACGGTTTCGCCTGGAGGCGTGGCGCCTGCGTGCATTACCGGATTAGGTCAGTACCCGACCAAGGCTTGTTAAGCATCTCTTCCTGCGTTCGTGCGCGCCGGTGTTATGTTTTGGCTGCTCGTCGCCCCCTTGGCCCAAGGACGCCTGTGATGCAGTTTCTACGGCTACCGAGTATAAGTGCGTGGGAACGGAATGTGAGGGGCCCCTTGTTCGGGAATGCCACTTCATCTGCCGGCGTCTTATTTATTTCTGCACTCAAACTTTTGTGATGAGCAAAATTAGCACTAGATTTCGAAAGTAGTTAGTAATTTGAGTAGAAGTTACCTGAAAAACGTAGTTAAATTAAACTGCTAATTACCCAAATAAAGTTATACTTGAAAGTTACCAAGTTACTCGGAAAAGTAGTTAAACTACCCTTAGATTGAGTAGAGTAGTTGAACTACGTCCAAGTCTGGTCCGATTTGACCATGGCCGAGTCGTCTTGGTTTTCGCGCCCCTCACACAAGTCTGAGGGACGTCTGCCTCCACCTGCCATTCTAGCCCTCTGTGCGTTCATCTCGCTGTCTTTGGAGAACTCCCCTTTTGTTTGTCGGTTTTGTTTTGCCTTGTAGGTCAAGGACTAAAGACATCTAGTCTCTTCACGTTAGCAGATCATGGCCCCTTCGAGAAGTGTCAGTTTTCCCTGTTTCCGTTTAATGCAAAGTGTTTTGTTTTATCACAGTGTCCATGCAAGTCCAACCACTGCGCTTTGCACAGAATGTGGATAAAATTTTCTATCGAACCAATTATTTTGAGAGGTTTTGTCGTCTGTATGTTGGTATATGTTTCTGTGTGGCTAGCAGGCCGGAAGGCAAGGGCGCTACATTATTCGAAAAAACACACTCAATATTTAAACTTAAAAAAAAAATGAAACCCACTTTTTGTGGCTTTTAAAAAGCTGCTAATACGATGATTAAAAAAAAGTTGCACAGGGTACCGGAAGCACTCTGTACATTCTCTGCGTAATTCTCAACATGGTTTCGTATCGCAGGAGTCGTGGGCCGAACTGCTGGACGAAGTGGACTAAGCGATGGTGACGGACGACGGGAGTGGGACCTTTAGCTCAGAACTCTCGTTCGCGGTAACTGCGAATATGTTTAGCTTCGAAAGATACATTTTTACCGATTAAAACAATTAGGATTTATTTCGTACGACACGCCCGACCACCGAGCTGATTCGCACGAGGACGTCGCCGAGTCGTCGCCCCTTTTCCTGGCTGAAGACATCGCTCGTCTTACGAACACGAATTGGTAAGCGCTTGATAAATTCGCCAACGTCAAGCACGAAGTGCGTACTTGGTGTTGAATATGCATGCGAACGATTTGTTTACTAGGTGCTAATGTGGCCAATGTGTGGTGCTGCGCGATTTCGAGACTGGGGAGTGCCTTAGCAGCAGGGAATCGGCAGCAAACTTTCTGATCTACAGTCGACTGGCTGCATTATTGCGAACGAGGAGTTCCACCTCGTGTGCTTGACCATTACATTGTTAAAACAGTCGTCTTATTCGCACGGCCGGAGAAGCGGAGGAAAAAAAACAAAAAAAAAAAACGCGGTCGGGTGTAGCCACGTGATTTTCGATCACTCTCTCCTCTTTTATATTTCTCCCTCCTCTCTAGCCAACACAACGAGGCAGAGGGGCTTAGAGTGATAAACCGGAACTTCGGAAGTGGCACCCCCCTTGTAGCGCACATGAAGGCTCCCTACCCCCTGGTTGCCGCCATGTTGTACGCAAAAGTGACCACTCGTCACGTGACCTTACAAGAGCCGTGACGTCACCGGTAAGATGGCAGCGCGTAGAGCTGGCCCAGAGCTAGCGGGTGCGAGTTTGTTCGGTGCGCGGTAGCCGTGACGTGCCACTGCTCCGACGATTTCGGGCTTTTTCGTGCTCGCTGACGCATGTATAATGTGCAAATATGAAGGAATGAGACTTTATACCCTTTTGCGCAAGATCGCTCTGGATCATTTGGATATTAACGCCTGTGAGACAGGATCAGCCGTATCGCCGTACTGGTACTACTCGGATTCCCGGATATGTTCGAGGATCGATAGGACTTGAGTGCTTTTAGCGTGAAATTTTCGTATTCTCTTAACTTTGTTTGAACGTTGGAATGTCTGATAATTGACGCGAAATGTATGCGTCGGACGTAGGGCCTAGGAAATTTTGTTTCAGCACTACGTAAACCGCTGCGATTACTACTATAATTACAGCAACCTTTAGTAAGGCAAGCTACTGCGTTCTTTAACCTTTTGTGCAGTGGCGTACCAACTTGTTTTGAGGGGGAGGGGGGCAAACCAGACCCCCCCCCCCCCCCCCCCCCGGGGCCGGGGGGCGGTGCCCTTGGTATTCCTCGGGCGCCACCGGCCAGTTTTTTGCCCTGCCCAGTGGCGGCTGTTTCAGGGGGGCAAAACACATGCCTTGCCCCCCCTCCCCCCACTCTGAGAACTGGGGGGAGGGGGCAAGCGCCCCACTTGTCCCCCCCCCCTTCCCCCCCCCCCCCCCCCCCCATTGGTACGCCCATGCTTTTTTCGATCGCAATACTTTTTTGAAGTGAAAGCTGGCGTTTGCTTAATTGACGTGCACGCGAACTCTTACAAAGCATTCGAACCAATGATTCGGAAAAAGGTTAATTACTTATGTTCATAAAACAGTTTATCTGTCCCCTTGGGACTCAGAATACAGCAAGTCTTCACATTTTTGATTGATCAGTGCACAAAAGTGTTGCATCCGATGTCCCTTAGAAATTAGTATTAGTAGGCTCTTCACCTTGCCGATCGGTATCACTAGTACACAGTAACCTCCATGTGCATTATCAGATTCCTCTTAGATGGTTGTCTAATTCATCATTTTAACATCTAGAATCTTTGAAAAAAAAATGCAGCCCCTCTTTTTAGAGGTACAGGAATAGAACCACACATATCATCCAAACGTTAAATGTAATGCAGCTCGGAAGTAAAAGATTAACTGCACACTTTTTTTCTTTCGTTGGATTTATTGCAGCAATATTTTGTTTCCATCGAGTGCATTGTATTAGTCGGTCAATTATTTACTTTTTCTAATTACCTGGACAAGATGACTCATGTTTGTGTTCATCCCTTGCCCGAAGAGCAGTCTTGTTGAAAAATGTTGACTACCATTCCTTTCAGTCTCTTCAATAGACTTTTTTCAGAAGTGTGGTCTGCCTATACTTCGTTTCACCGTTTCATTGTAACTTGAAAAAGGGCGACCGCCCCAGCCCCCTCGAGCCAATCAGAGAGACGGAGTGAAGGTATGTGACAAATGTGTCCAAATGAGCACACTGATAATATGTTGTCATGTGCCTCTCTCCAACGTGCATATTGGCTCACCGAGACTGTAGTCTTCGCCGTTTGCTAAACTGTGATGAAACGAATTACAGTAGTTACTCTAATTACCCAAGGCCTTCATACTTCGGGCATTTGTTTGACAGAAATGTAATGTCGTCAATCACTTTGAACTTGGCTCAGCGCCTATTGGGCTTGAAATTATGCATTAGCGTTCGACGTGAACTGGGGCCCATTCGTGTGCTTTAAGCCGAAAACAAATGGTGACAGTCTTGTTGCTTGATGGGGTTTTCCAAATGATCTATTGTGTCACACGTATAGAAAATGTCCTGCTATATAACAATGCATCAACACATACTATTACACTAGATGCTCAGAGATGTGTTTGTTTTTTCAATTAACAAGTTAGAGCAATAATTATTTCTTACGAGTGCAATATTTATTTTTATAGCTGGGCCCGTTTTGTGCTCATTAATGTCACTGTGCTATGATGTTATTACCATGTCTGTATTTTTAATTATCCTCTCTGCAATAACTACAAAGACTCTCGGAGGGAATAAATTAAAAAATAACATTTTCACATCACTGAAGTTAGTTTTCGAATGCACCACATGTTCGGGAGAGGTGGAACGAGTACAGCCCCATCCAACAAGTCTATCAGTCTGGTATGCCCCATTAATTAATATTGAGGAGTCGGAGATGCAAGTGTCCGCAAAAGGTTTAGCGCATGCAGTGAACACAATTCTTGGTGTATAGACTCTGAAGGCGTAAAGGCAGGCGTCAATATGTTTATTTGGTCAGTGTATCAAATATGTTTATTTACACTTGATTACATAATTATTGATTCTCAGCAAATGGTTCCATAACGAGTTCTTTCAGTGACAGTCTCGTGTCAGGCGTTCAGTCGTTCCTGTGCTCCTTGTTGTCGGATGACGCTCCTGGCACGTCGGTGTTCAGTTTGATCGAGTGGCATCTTTGACGGACTGTTGCCGTCTTGTAATCATATACGTCAAGTGCCGCCGCTGACATCTGATGCACTGAAGCTGCAGGGCTTGCTTCTAATCCGCACATTTTCTTGGTAGTTTTTTTGCGTCAATGCTGCAAGCTCGGGCATGTATTGCTTACGTGGCTGTGCCTTTTACTGTACCGTCGACTTGATGGCTGGCAACAATGTTTGTCTGCTATCCGAGCCATTTCACTTCCATCCCGTAATGGCGATTTCTTCTGCATCCTGCGACCACTGCAACTTGTGTAATCTCGTGTGACAAAATGAAGTTGGGTGATGCTCGGTGTCCGCTTTTGAGAACAACCATACTATTTCTTCCAAGTCACTCAGCGACATTCTTCCAAAGTTGGAAATTGTGTGCTTCGTGAAGTGGACACAAATAATTGGTGTCAGCAAATTATTAGGTATTGACCTTGGACGACAGCCGACACCAAAAACTGCCATTGCATTGCCGCTCACCTGCATTGTCGAGCTTACTACCGTCGAGGTGATGGGGATAAGGAGCTTCGGGGTAATGCCGGTACAAGGGACAAAGGCCACCGTAGATAATCCTAAATGTCCGCGGTCGCTCCTTGAGACGTGGTCGAGGGTCGTTCGCACGAACCCTTTCAGGCCAATCATTGATACGGGCACCTCCAGTAGACATGGTCGGCCTCATGCAGTGGTATCAGAGTGGTTTTCGGTTGACCATTCGCAACACCTCCGTTTTCCTCGGTGTACTTTGTTCAGCGCGGACTTGCACTGGTTATTCCCGATGTCGGAAATGCTTCAGCGTTGGGGTGTCTCGTTGAATCGGGTAGCCGGTGGCGGTCGTCGTGACTTTGTGGCGTAAGTCCCCCTCGGTTCGTGAGATGCAGTTTCTTTCGCAAAGGTTTCTGGTTAAAATGCCTGTCAAACTTGTTCTGAAACAATCTCGGCAATCGAAATAAAAACTGGGCAACTAATAACAGGAGGTAGCTTCCTGATCTCCTGCCGGACAACGTCGTAGATAATGTCGCGGATGCCTGGGAGGCTGTCGTCGAAGTTGCAGCTGGACGACTCAAGTGTCGAGACGCCGGGGAGTTGTTAATAGTGACAGGCTCGGGCCTCCAGTGCACGTTGAATGTTGGAAGCCTCGGTGATATGAACCCTTCGACTGTTGCCGTCGGATTGCGGACAAGGCTGCCGAAGGTGTGTCCCTCACGTGAGGGACACGGGATACTTAGCTTCTTGTCTTCTGTAGCATCAGGGTCGGTGTGGGTGCTCCGATCAGACGCAAACATCCTCCACGAAGGCGGTGACACTCTCGTTGGGGCCGTGTCCCAGACAGAATCAGGAATGCGGCTCTCTCCTCCGAACGTTCGCTTCAGCTCGATCTTGCAAGCTTACCACGACGTTAAAGGGGTACTCCGCCGGTTTTTCCTCATAGTCCCCGATTTGCCTAAAAACTTGCTAAAAACACCAACAAACATCGCTGAAATAACCCAAATATTTTGACAAATAACTTTTTTTTCGCGAAGTTACAGAATTTACAATTTTGGTCCTCATCGTGTTTTTCAAGGTGAAAAGCTCTACTGGCAACATTGAAAAGTGATGTCATGGGTAGGCAGGGGTTCACTCTTTGGGCTGTAGACTTGGTTCCCAACTGATTACGAACAGTTTTATGGTGTCAAATGAATGCTTTGGAAAGTCGCTCCAGCTCCCGCGCAGAAGCACGATACAAATGCTCGGCATAGTACATTTTAGACTGCCCGCTCGAACCGCAAGACTGGCCCACCCGTGACGTCACGGCAAATGAAAAGCGCGGGTATATTCGAATCTTCGTTTTGGCGTCATTTTCATTGCCGATTTCACAATAACTATTCTGAATTTCGCGATACTAAATAGCATACCGGAAAGAGCTAAAGGACGGCGATTTCGAAAATATAGTTAGTTGGGGTTGCTAAAAAAATCGCCGGCATGCAAACAATGGTGCGAGCGGACGCGGTTTGCTGCTACAGGTTTGCCATAGTTGGCTTAGTCAGCTTCGGTTTTTCTGGCAGGAGACCGCATTCCGGTGGTTCTTGCTGGTAGCAGCGACTGGCTCGGATTTGCAGGTTTTTCGTGGTGTATTCCGAGGTTAGTTCTTGTGGTACTCGCTCGTCTTGCGGTTTTTCTGCCGGGCTTGGGATAGGACTTGGTTCACGGCTCGCCGGGGGTTTAAGACGCGAAATAGTCCTCCACCCGTGTCTCGTAAGCGGGCAACTCGCTGAGGAGCCGCCAGGGTGCACACAGAGTGAAGGGCTATGGGTAAAGTACCCAGCACCTCCACCTGAACATATGATGACAGCTGAGGCATTGCCTGGAACTTTCCAGAATAGTAAATATTCATAGAAGACAGGAGGTGGAGCAAGCATCCAGGACATATAACAAAACTGACAAAATAGGAGTCTATCCCACGGTCTATCCTAACCACTAAAGAAGCTGCATTGCTTTAGTGGCATTCTGTCCGAATTCGGGGTTTGGCGAACTGCCGTGAACGAACTGAACTGACATGGATGTGGGACCACTTTTCTGGTAATGAGCCGCTGCAGACTGTAGCCGCAAGCGACGTGAACGGGTGGGCTGGGAGGTAACACCCGCGATGAAATGTTTATACAGCTTGCAATTCGCGCAACGAGTGCTGATGAAACGTTTGTGTCGACGAAACGTGCGACAGACCAGCGGAATCAATACCAACTGCAACATCTGTGCTCCGTGAAAGTGCACGTCTACGCCAGAACAATTTAGAAAGTAGCACAACATCCCCTAAGCACGGCACAGGAACTACCAGCTCGAAGGCAGCTCTTCGGTGCGCCGCACACCTGTGGCTCCTTGAAAGTGCACGTCTACACCGGACAAGTTTGGGAGGCAGCACAGCATCATTTAGCACGGCCACGAGAAATACCGGCTTCAAGGCAGCTCTCCGGTGCGCCGCACAACCAAAGTGAGCCTTCGGTCACTTGAACGAGACGGCACCACGATTGCACACTGCCAAGCACAACTCACACAATTTCCGTCGCTAAACTTTGTATCCAAGTACACTGCACACACTTCACTGCACACCTCGAAGATTCAGAGAGACACAGAAACGTCGCCTTAAAATGTATCCTAGCGATATCACAATCAATCCGAGGTACGAGTAACGCAGGGCCGATTTTCTTTTTCGTGGCAATATCCCCGTCGGTCACCAGCGAAATGCACACCGTTCCTCCGTATTTTCACGTTTATACCTACGTCAGACATCAAGCTGAACTCATGAAGTCGCTTTCGACCGACCTCATATGACGGCTTCCACATCTGAAATTATACTTGCCGAGACGAACGACAACGAACAACGCACCCGACAAGCTCCGGCCCAGCTGGTGCCAGCCGCTGCCTGGGCGCTGACATCTTTCCTGTGACGTCACGTATTTGGTTTGGTCACGTGACGAGTGGTCCACTTTGCGTACAATGGCGGCGGCCTTGTGGGAGGTGGGGGGGGGGGGCACCTTCGAGTGCAGGCCGGAACCCCGGTCTACCGCTATAAGCCCCTCTACCTCGTTGAGCCCCCATGTCACGCCATTACTCCGTGCTCGTGTTCCGGTTTCGATTTCGAACAGTTGCGATTTTTGGCTTTTTTAAAATATACCGGAGTCTGTAGAAAAATATTGATTGGGTAGACTTCTGGCACCACATTTTATCGACTGGCAAAAAATAAAAATAAATTGGCCCTTTCTGAAATTCAGTGCCATCTAGTTTAGGTTTTGCCATACCAATGGCGGTAATGAACTTGCATTTTATCGGGCACCACCACTTCTGCAAGTCAACGGCAGGTGAGGAATTGTTAAATGTGTAGTTCTTTCTCGATGACTTTCAGTTCGATGGTGACGAAGAACCTGCAGCGAGAACAAAGCTCCAATCCACACAGATGCCTCGATAAAATTCTATACACCAAAGGGCATTACAGCCGATTGTGTGCCGCCCACAGATTTACTGAATCTGAGTTAAAAAGAAACGCTTACGTAACTCTTGTGTTTCATTCCTACGTGGCATCGTACTAACCCCCGAATGTACAGGCCTCGCATCATCCGCTTAGGAGCATCTCCAACGTCTCCCTTTATCAGCCACTAGAAGGCCGCCATTGGTACGGCACAGATGCCGCTCCACAGATGATGATGACGATCAAAGTGGCCAGACTGAATTTTGGAAAAGGTCTAAGCCGGACCATGGACGCACAAGAAACGCATCGTAATGGTGAGCGTCCCCAGACTATCAGTCACTATGCCGTGCGACTTCCTTTTTCCTGGCCACAGAACCCAGAAGTCTGGTTTTTGCGAGTAGAAGATCGCTTCAGCGTCTCGAACGTCAGATATCACACGTCACATCGGAAATCACATCACACGTCCGCTTCAAACGGAACATGCCCGAAAGGAGGTGCCAACTTACGCACGGCCTTCAGCTGATAGGATGCCTCGACCGCTTCTTCCCTCAGCGACTGCATTCGTAGGTGCAGGGACATGACTCTTCGTGTGGACGTGATGACGACCGACGAATTCAGCTGGCAGAGGTTGTCCAGCAACGCGCGGCTTTCTTCTTGCCCTTCAAAGACCTGCGCTCGGAAAAGCATGGTCAAGAGCAGAAGAAAGCGAGACACCGCAATATTTCCCGTTCTATTCGACCACAGCCGATGCTGCGCTTAAGGGGCATTGACACCCCAAGAATCGTATTTTTTTTATTGTCTAAAACGATGCAAGTTGTAGTCATAGAAACGCAAAAAATACGGCATCGCGAAAAAACAATTCTTACGCGCGCGCGCGCCTAACGGCAATCGTAAAACATGTTTTTTAACGCAATTGCGAACGCACTACGG